>JANIIA010000003.1:41355759-41368858 GCA_027478495.1 Erythroxylum alaternifolium | reverse complement strand
GAAAAACATGGGTTGCGTAAATCATTTTCTGTTAAAAAAAATTAAAACACGCAACAGTGTAGAGAAATTCTCAGGTCAACTTTGTTCACAACAAGGAATGGCATCATCGTAATTCCTCTCCAACAATTAATACCCTTTTGTCTATTCCACTTTCAAAACTGACAATTTTGTCTTCACCCTTTCCCACTTTGCTGTTTCTTTTCTTCTTCTCACTACCCATCTTCATCACAGACTTAAATCCTTGTTCACTTCTCTCACCACTGCCATACCCACCCCCTCCCCACATTATGCTGAAAACAAGGGGCTCCTCTAGAAGACCCATTGCTGGATCCACCCATGAAGCATCACCGGCGCCGACCCACTCCCTAGAAGCTGACGTTTCCCCTCCCTATCCATCCCGGAAGTCCCTGAACCCACTGCCCATTGCCACCGTGACAACAAGGAAGCGCTGGGTTCGATCTCAAGAGAGTCAGCGGGTGCAATGGAACAATCTTGAAGCCCGTGACAATGACTCTAATCTTGAGTTTAAGGACGAAGACGAGCTTCTTCGGCTTCAGTTGGTCAAGGGTAAACCCATTTGCCCTTGTCGGGTAATTGATATCTCTTTTCTGCATTATTTTGATTTAACTGCCCAGTTTAAATGCCTGAAAATGGACACATTTCCACTCCCGACACAGTTCAGTTTCGATTAATGACCCAGCCTCTAGCTATGTCTGTAGATTCTTTTAATTGTGCTTTGGGTTGTGTCACCACAGCTGAGACTCAATCATATGCTTATGTTAACTCTTTATGTGATTATCCTGACTGGTTTGATGAGAAAACAGTGTATGCGGAGCTTTCTATTGACCCATACCCGTATAACCCAAGTACTTCTAAGGCTAACACCCTTCGTGATCCATTACATTGAATTTTTCAGCGATTTCTAGCTTTTAATTTTTCTGGAAAAATTAATGGGGCTCATACCATTTCTAAGGCTGAATTATTCTTGTTATGGTGTGCCTTGCATGATAGGAAAGTGAACTTGGGTTATTTTTATATTACACATGTCCTGTCTATTGTGTCACACAAACCACACCTGTTAATTCTTGGTCCATTTATTACTCAACTTGCTGTTGATTTGTGTGGTTTGGATATTACTGCCAATCACCCCTTAACCGAGAGTCATCCGGTCAAGGTTTTGGATATGCATGCCTTCAAAAACAAACAAAAGTTTTGGGAAAAAAATTTTGGGAGAAAAACGAATGGTAAATGCCTCCTTCTAAACTTACTGAAAAAGATGAAACCATTATACTCTGCACTTATATCTCATTAAGTAGTACAAGATCCAACTTGCTTAGGTGAAACATAACAGTTTCCCTTAACAGAGACAAAAGTGTCCTCGGATCATAAATGGTACCAGCCAAAACATGCCAGTACACAAGGCTGATATAAGAACATTACTTTTTGTATTGTTTACTGGTCGGAATGGTACGAAAAACAAAACACTGATTTGGGGTGCTAAACATCATTTGAACTAACCCTGGCTCTCTTATGTTCTAAAGTCTTATAAATGATGACAAGAAAAAATAACTTGAAAGAGAAAATAAAAAGGGCAATGCCATAAAAAATCTTCAAAAACAAACAAAAGTTTTGGGTAAAGAACGAATGGTAAATGCCTTAATCTAAACTTATTGAAAAAGATGTAACCCTTATACTTTGCACTTATATCTCATTAATTAGTATAAGATCCAACTTGCAAAGGTGAAACATAACAGTTTCCTTTAGCAGAGACAAAAGTGTCCGCGGATCGTAAAAGGTACCAATCGAAACAAGCTGGTACACAGTCGATACCGGAACATTACTTTTTGTACTGTTTACCTACCGGTACGATACAAAAAACAAAACACTAATTTGGGGTACCAAACATCATTTGAACTAACCAAGGTTCTCTTATGTTCTAAAGTCTTATTAATGATGACAAGAAACAATAAATTGAAAGACAAAATAAAAAGGGCAATGCCATAAAAAATCTTCAAAAACAAACAAAAGTTTTGGGTAAAAAACCAACGGTAAATGTCCCCATCTAAACTTAATGAAAAAGATGTAACCCTTATGCTCTACACTTATATCTCATTAATTAGTATAAGATCCAACTTGCATAGGTGAAACATAACAGTTTCCCTTAGCAGAGACAAAAGTCTCCTCGGATCGTCAATGGTACCAATAGAAACAAAGCGGTACACAAGGCCGATATCGGAACATTACTTTTTGTATTATTTACCGGTCAGTACGATACAAAAAACAAAACACTGATTTGGGGTACTAAATATCATTTGAACTAACTAAAGCTCTCTTATGTTTTAAAGCCCTTATGAATAATGACAAGAAACAATAACTTGAAAGGGAAAATAAAAAAAGCAATGCCATAAAAAATCTTCATAAACAAACAAAAGTTTTTGGTAAAAATTTTTGGGTAAAAAACGAATGGTAAATGCCTCCGTCTAAACTTACTGAAAAAGATGTAACCCTTAAGAGACAACTTGTATAGGTGAAACATAACAATTTCCCTTAGCAAAGACAAAAGTATCCTCAGATCGTAAATGAAACCAATCGAAACAGGCTAGTACACAAGGTCGATACCGGAACATTACTTTTTGTATTATTTACCGAACGGTACAGTACGAAAAACAAAACACTAATTTAGGGTACTAAACATCATTTGAACTAACCGAGGCTATCTTATGTTCTAAAGTCTTATTAATGATGACAAGAAACAATAACTTGAAAGAGAAAATAAAAAAGGCAATGCCATAAAAAATCTTCAAAAACAAACAAAAGTTTTGGGTAAAAAACGAATGGTAAATGCCTCCATCTAAACTTACTGAAAAAGATGTAACCCTTATACTCTGCACTTATATCTAATTAATTAGTACAAGATCCAACTTGCATAAGTGAAACATAACAATTCCGTTAGTGGAGACAAAAATTTCCTTGAATCGTCAATGGTGCCAACTGAAATAGGCCGATACACGAGGCCGATATCGGAACATTATTTTTTGTACTATTTACCGGTCGGTATGGTATGAAAAACAAAACACTAATTTGGGGTACTAAACATCATTTGAACTAACCAAGGCTCTGTTATGTTCTAAATTCCTTATGAATGATGACAAGAAGCAGTAACTTGAAAGAGAAAATAAAAAGGGCAATGCCATAGAAAATCTTCAAAAACAAACAAATGTTTTGGGTAAAAAACGAATGGTAAAGGCCTCCATCTAAACTTACTGAAAAAGATGTAACCTTTATACGCTGCACTTATATCTCATTAATTAGTAAAAGATCCAACTTGCATAGGTAAAACATAACAGTTTCCCTTAGCAGAGACAAAAGTCTCCTCGGATCGTCAATGGTACCAACTAAAATAGGGTGGTACACAAGGTCGATATCGGAACATTACTTTTTGTACTGTTTACTGATCGGTACGGTAAAAAAAAACAAAGCACTGATTTGGAATACTAAAAATCATTTGAACTAACCAAGGCTCTCTTATGTTCTAAAATCCTTATAAATGATGATAAGAAACAATAACTTGAAAGATAAAATAAAAAGGGCAATGCCATAGAAAATCTTTAAAAACAAACAAAAGTTTTAGGTAAAAAAAACGAACGGTAAATGCCTCCATCTAAACTTACTGAAAAAGACGTAACCCTTATACTCTACACTTATATCTCATTAATTAGTACAAGATCCAACTTGCATAGGTGAATACCAGAACATTACTTTTTGTATAATTTACCGAACGGTACAGTACGAAAAACAAAACACTGATTTAGGGTACTAAACATCATTTGAACTAACCAAGGCTATCTTATGTTCTAAAGTCTTATTAATGATGACAAGAAACAATAACTTGAAAGAGAAAATAAAAAAGGCAATGCCATAAAAAATCTTCAAAAACAAACAAAAGTTTTGGGTAAAAAATGAATGGTAAATGCCTTCATCTAAACTTACTGAAAAAGATGTAACCCTTATACTCTACGCTTATATCTTATTAATTAGTACAAGATTCAACTTGCATAGGTGAAACATAATAGTTTCCCTTATTAGAGACAAAAATGTTCTCGGATCGTCAATGGTACCAACCGAAACAGGCCGATACATGAGGCCGATATTGGATTAGTACTTTTTGTACTATTTAACAGCCAGTACGGTACAAAAACCAAATCATTAATTTTGGGTACTAAACATCATTTGAACTAACCAAGGCTCTCCTATGTTCTAAAGTTCTTATGAATGATGACAAGAAACAGTAACTTGAAAGAGAAAATAAAAAGGGCAATGCTATAGAAAATCTTCAAAAACAAACAAATGATTTGGGTAAGAAACGAATGGTAAATGCCTCCATCTAAATCTTACTGAAAAAGATGTAACCCTTATACGTTGCACTTATATCTCATTAATTAGTAAAAGATCCAACTTGCATAGGTGAAACATCACAGTTTACCTTAGCAGAGACAAAAGTGTCCTCAAATTGTAATTGGTACGAACCGAAATAGGCCGGTACACAAGGCCAATACCGAAACATTACTTTTTGTACATTTTATCAGCCAATACGGTACAAAAAACAAAACACTGATTTAGGGTACTAAACATCATTTGAACTAACCAGGACTCTCTTATATTCTAAAGTCTTATGAATGATAACAAGAAACAATAACTTGAAAGAGAAAATAAGAAGGGCAGTGCCATAGAAAATCTTCAAAAACATACAAAAGTTTTGGGTAAAAAACAAATAGTATTAGGATATTCAGCTGAGGCACGTTTACAGGGAAGGCAATCAGTGTGCAGATCAGCTGGCGTTTTTGGCTTCGTTCACCACACCGGGCATTCACATTCTCCACGATCTACCTGAGCAATGCCTCCCGGTCTTTACTCAAGACTTACAAGAAATCTCGTGCTCGCGACATTTGTAATCGTCTAGTCTAGTTTTTAGTTTGTTTTCTTCCTCCTGTAAAAAAAAAAAAAGAATAGTAAATGCCTCTATTTAAACCTACTGAAAAAGATGTAACATTTATACTCTACACTTATATCTCATTAATTAGTACAAGATTCAACTTACATAGGTGAAACATAAGCAAAGACAAAAGTATTCTCGGATCGTAAGTGGCATTGACAAAAAGTGACAGAGTCTTCATGTATCTATTCTTTAACTAAAAATCATCACTGACAATGAGAAAAAGAAAAAAAAACACGTACTATGTCAATTTTAAAATTTAAAATTTTAATATTTAAATTTTTTTTTCAAGTATTATTTATTATTGTTCAGATTGCTTCTTCTACTAGCAGTTGGTACATTATTGTTCTCGATCATGTAACACATCATTACGCTTCGCCGACTTCTTCGGCTCAACAAATGTTGTGGACTTCCTCCGATTAACATTAACAAGTTTAGACCTTCGTGCGAGAATATTGCAAGTGGTGGCCCAAGTTTCTTACCCATCTGAGACCTAACGCAAGTATCCCAATTACCTCAGCTTTCCATCCCAAATTTATACACCAACTCATGAATATCGAATGAATCAACTTCAACCCATTTACGGAACGCCTATCTGAAACCAAATTACCATGACGGAGACGGGTGTCAAAATGGAAGCCGGAAAGTAACACTATCATACATTTACTTACGGTTTGGCAATTGGCATTTGTAGGAAAAGTGCATTCAACAGTTTTCTTCCCCTAATTTCTTTAGACTGACTTAAAAGTTAAAACCTTGTGTTTGACAAATTGTAGAAAGTAGACTAAATGATCAATCAACAACACAAGAAAACAAGTTCTACATATTATTCTAGTTTTTACAAATTGTATTTCAACCGGTAAGTTGTTCGTCAAGCTTCTTAAAGGTATACTGCTGACTTAAATAGTGATAACCAAACTTCATTGTACATCTTGTGTTTGACGCCCAAATAAGGAGAGAGAGAGAGGGAAGATCCCGAACAAAGACTCAATCTTTCATGTTATTTCTTCGAAACTCAAAACACCCAGAACCACGCACATACATACACACACAAACACACAGTGTTTCGCCTACGAAACTCCCGCTTCCTTTGCTTTTTGTCCCAAAACCCGCCTCACGTAGTTTACTTCATCTATTCAAAACAACCCCCCCTTCACAAACAAATACACACACATCTCTCAAAATTTTCCAATCTTTAGATCTTTGTCTTGTTCTCCTAGCGATTGCCCTTTTTTTGTAGGTGGGTTCTCTTGAAGGTGTAATGGGTTTTGAGCTGAATGTGGTTTAGAGGGAGGGAGTAATGGCAGGACAGGTGGTGAAAGTGAAGAGGGAAACATTGGAGGCATGCATGACATGCCCTCTTTGTAAGAAGCTGCTGAAGGAAGCCACGACAATATCTTTGTGTCTTCACACGTGTAAGTTTTCTCCTGATCTGTTACTATAACTTCTCCAATTTTCGGTTCAGCTGACAAAATTTTGATATGGTTCTGTTAACACGATCTGGGGTTTCTTTGGTTAGGCCATCTCGATTTCCACGTCGAGATTTGTCGTCTTTATTTAACGTTCTTTATCGCCTAATATGTAAGTGCATCAAATTTAGTGACCCCGAGTTCTACGTGGGTCAATTATGCATGTAGAGGTTGAATTTATGAACTTTGATTCTACGTGATTTTCATTGATGATTATGGTTCATGTTTGTTAATATTATCTACTTCAGTTGATAAGGTGATTTCCTGTTGAGATGTATATCTTATCTGGAAAGGTGTTCTGCAGTTCTTTACGATTGCAGTTGCATTATGGTACGAAAAGTAGTCACCGAATCCCCTGCTCTTGGGCGATGCCTCTATTTCGTTCCTCACTTATAATAAACAGGAAAGAACTTGCTAGTTTAGTAAAGTTATTGGTTGTAGTTTTGAGGTCAGTACTTGACTATTATTCTCCACATCCATGCAACTGTTCTTGTCGGTCCTTATTGAACTAATCTTTGAAGTTCATGCAACCAAATTAAAACACAATGATTCCAGTTCTTACATACGGACTCGCTTAGCTGAGATTACATTTCCCGGGTTCATTGTTTACTGATGATACTCATGTTGTGCCCCAATTCTTGTACATTAGTAAGGTGATTAAATGTTGCATTCAACTGACTCTAGAAGGACAGTGTTTCTATTGTATCCCTTTCTATTTCAATTTTAGCTTTCTTCATGTCAAGTAGGAATCTGCTGTTGTCAAGCCTTTGGCACGTGGCTGAAGAGTCCACGTTTGGTTATTTGGATCTACTTTCCTTGATGTTTGTTGTTTAGGTCATCATAGCCGTTGTTCTTTCAGAAGTC
Organism: Erythroxylum alaternifolium; assembly: GCA_027478495.1. NCBI lineage: Eukaryota > Viridiplantae > Streptophyta > Magnoliopsida > Malpighiales > Erythroxylaceae > Erythroxylum > Erythroxylum alaternifolium. The sequence continues at coordinate 41,361,532 of JANIIA010000003.1, read as the reverse complement.
CATGAACATACTTTTTCTCTTTCTTTGATATTATATTTTGATTTATGTTCAAGCTACAGGGCTTACTGCTCTTTTGTCTTGAAAATATGTTCTCTGTTTCTTACACATATACTCAAAATTAGTCTGCAGGAAATGCATATATGAAAAGCTCTCAGATGAAGAGGTAGACTGCTGTCCTGTTTGCAAAATGGACTTGGGTTGTCTGCCAGTGGAGAAACTCAGGTCGGACTGCTACATACCTACGAGCACACTTTAATTTTATACAAATTTAGTTGATATATATATATCTGATTTGACATTCAGGGAGACAAATGGTGTTAAATCCATATTTTCTGTCATTTAGTTCTATCTAATATAACTGGATGTTTGACTGTGTTGTGCGCACAAGAGTGATCAAGCTGGTTGTTTAATGGTTGCTTTTTCTTTTCTGATCAAGAAGGATACTCTTTCATAGTCCTTTGACTTCTAGATTGCACTAGATCTTGTCCATTCTTCTTTTCCTCTGTCAGATTTTTTCATATCTCATATGTTTTTAGTTCTTGCTATTTGCCCCACAGATTTGTTGCTTTGCAAACTTTGAATTGATGGTTATGGATGGCTTCTCATTTGATTTTTGTCTTGTTTCTATGTATTAGTTGAGAATGTTTTCCCAAATTACTGGACTCCGTTTGCATTTCTGAAACTAACATTAAATCCAATAACTATTCCTCCTTTTGTGGTTTCTTTGAATAAACTTGTAAGAAATGCTTAAATTAGCTTAGGCTTTCATCTCCTTTTCATAATAATATTTATTACTATTTGTGTTGGGAATTGTTCACCGTTTAATGTTTGTGAATTACGTGCAGGCCTGACCATAATCTGCAAGATATAACAGCTAAAATATTTCCTTATAAAAGAAGAAAAGTTAGGGCCCCTGATGTAATGTCCACCATTGTACTGCCACCAAAACGGAAGGAAAGATCTTTATCGTCATTGGTGGTGAGTGCCCCAAAGGTACCAATACAAACTGGGATGACAGGAAGAAGATCTAAATCTGGTGCAAGAAAGGTTCCTGCTTTAAGAGGGTGCAATACGGTTGAGGAATCCAGCAAGAAAGAAGACTCAGCTGATGGTCATCCAATGAGCTCGAGTTCACTGGAGTCTCCTAACAAGATTGCGGAAGATAAAAGGCAGGTAAAGGAGAAAACAGGTTTAACTTCGGGGAGAGCATTTGCCTCTGAGTCACTCCTTGTTGTTCTGCATGAACTATGTATATTTATGTCTGCTTATAAAATTCATGCAGGATTACTCTATGGCTGAGCTTTCTGATCAACTTAGGCCAAATGATAATACGGAGAATGATTTTGAATTAACGGAAGGGAAAGTCGATTTATGGACACCTTTAAATTGTCTTGTTGAAGCTGCTAATAGAACCAAATCCTCTAAATTAAATTCACATGGGTTGTCTCTTTCCAAGTCAGATCTACCTGATACTCGTGATTGTGAAGTTCATTTACCTGAAGTGAAACCCAGAGGACAATCACCCAGTGGACATGACAGTGAGTTATATATGCCTAAAATAAAAAATAAGGAACATGGACTGGCTATGAGAAATTTAGATGTTAAGACTAGGACAAATACCCTTCCAGCATCAGTGAAGCGTAGAAGGTTAACAGCAGCTCGAAAAAGAGCAGCAATGTCTCATGATCGGAGTGCCTCAGCCCAAGTGTTAATGGATGCTGCGGAGGCTAAAAGCAACAGAAGAAATTGTCCAATTTGGTTCTCATTAGTCGCCTCTGAAGACCAGTAAGTTACTTCTTAAATGGCATTCACGCCCTTAATCTTTTCCATCAATTTTCAGAGAGCAACTACTGATTTCTTCTCTGCAAATACTTACTTTCTGGTAATGACGTCAGGAAAGGAGATGCTTCCTTGCCACAAATATCTGCCTCCTACTTGAGGATTAAGTGAGTTTCTTCAGTCTCAATATCTACGAGATGTTTCTTTACAGCCTACATTTATGCTACAATGTGTCTCTATATCCTGTGCAATTGACTAGTCATAATCTCATGTGGTCAAGATAACAACACAAGCACCTCAACTAACTTTCCAATATAGTTTTAACTAATGGCACTATTGAAAAATTAGTTAATTCAAAGGAAATCAATTTTTTATACTAATGAGTATCAAATTCTGTTAAATATTTTAAATCTATTGCCACTTGATATCTTTTTTTCCTTTCTCTCTTTGAGAAAACCCAATATCTTTACTCCTTAACAAGGGTTTTATTCCCCTTATTAAGGTTTTTATAATTTTGCATCCAAGTTAAAGCATTTTATTTTTGATCAGCATACAAAATTTTCTTACTATTACTGATAAAACTTGATATTGAGTGTAAATTTGAACCATGGGAGACTCATTATAGTAAAACGTGCTTAAGGACAAAAAACAAATCTTGATAACTTCTGAATCTGATAATAGCGCATTAAGGTGCATTGCTGCGATAAGTAAAGAAACTGTTGCAAGAATTTCTCTTTCAATTTTCAGCAGAACCTAACTTGCATTACTTGAGAATATATCTGCCAATGGGCCATCTCTTTTTCATTCTTCCTGGCAAAGGATATGCTTTTATGCTGAAATGATTGCTTCCGAATGATGAGGTTCATGAATGGACGTCAAAAATTTTCGAAGTATCCTCAAGCATCTTGTCTCTTATTGATGTCTTAATTATTTCGCAGGGATGGTAAAATGCCTGTCTCATTTATCCAAAAGTACCTGGTAAAGAAACTAGATCTTAGTAGCGAGGCTGAGGTATGTTCTTCTCTTTTGCTTTTCAGTGAGATGAGATCATCCTTCTCTAATAAAATTTCTTGACTTTCTTAATCAGTTTATATATGTATATTGGAGAGTTTTACGGGCTTGCCATGTTCAGAAAGATTTGTGGCCTGAAGCAAAAAGCTTTCCATCAACGAAACATATGTGCATACGCATTTGAAATTTCCTATTTGGGATGTGCTCTTGTTAAAATATCTTTGGCGATTGGCTATACACTTATCTTAGTGCTGTCTACATGTAAGACAAATATATTAGAAGATGATATTGAACCTCGAAGTGTAGCTTTCTTCTTTTCCATTTCTTTTCCTGATCTGTTGTCATACTTCGATTATTGGGATACTGAAGTTCTTCATTGCATTGATATTTGATTGTATGGGCAGCATACCTTCTCTTAGAACTCATAATTCATAAATCAAATTATTGTTTCTGTCTTCTCCATGATTATTAATGGGTTCTCCGAAATTGCTCTCATGATGCATGAAATTCACTGGCTCAATGGCTGACAAACTTTTTGCAGGTGGAGATAATGTGCCGTGGAAAGCCAGTGCATCCAAGACAACAATTGCATAACTTGGTAGACTTGTGGTTTAAGACAGCCTCATCAACATCGAAGAAAATAGCAGCATCAGTTGGTTCCTCAGCTAAGGAATTTGTCATGGTGCTATCATATTGTCGGAGAATTCAAGCATCCTAAAGTTCAGTCTTCCCTTGTTTCTGATAATTTACAAAATGCAATGTTGTTGTTCTTTCTTTTTCTACTCCCGAGTTCTCAATCACATATTAAGTGTATTTGATTTAATTTAATCATATATCATAATTACTCCTGTCGTCAAACTGAAACTGCATTCTTTAAGTTGGGATTCACCTTCTAAGCTGTGAGCATTATTTATGGGTAGGATCCTGGCTAGCTGCAGCAGGGCTGAAACCAAAATCTTTTTTATGCTTGTAAGCTTTTTAATGAAAATTTATAGAGGAAATTTTATCTTTATTATTTACACACACAAAAAAATTAATTGGAAAATATGTAAATATTTTAATTCTTAATATTTGCTCTCTAGTCTAAGTTCTATTAACTCCATTTTATCATAAAAATAATGACATTGAATAAAGAACATTAGGTAGAATAACTTATGATTAAAATACTCTAGTTTGAGCGATTCAATTGTAAAAAATTTGAACTATTTAATTTTTTAGTTTAGTTTTTAATTTTTTGGTTGATTTATTTTAATTACTCTTATTGTTAAAAATTAATTAGTTTATTAATTAATTGGTCAATTTTTGTAAATTAATAAGTTTTTATAAATAAAAATTAATTAATTAATTTTATTTAACAATTTGACTTCAAATTAGACCTTCCAGATCTTGCTTTATTGCAGGATTTCAGACTGGGTGATGATGATGATGAATCTCATTTTTTCAATTTAACTTCAAATTTTTTAATAGGTAAGAACAATCTCTTTCAATTATATTTCAAATTCTTTTATGCTATTCGATACTTAATTAGTTTTATGACGTATAATACTAATTGAACATTTTAAATCTTAAATCTTTTGTATATCGGTTTAACTTCTACTCTAGTTTTTTAAAACATTGAAATAACAACTTACTGAAAAAACAAGTTTAATAATTTTTGAAAAAATAGTTACAAGAAAAATACAACTAAAAGACAAAAAATAATTAAAAAAGTGAATTAGAAGCAAAATAATTTGATAAAAATTCACTCATGTTATAAATAAAAAAGATAAAATATGATACTTTTATGGTTTAAGTAATTGTAAATATATATATTTTTAACTTATTTAAAAAATTCTTAATAATGTTGAATTTTTTAAAAATCTTTTTCTTAGACATCTTTTATTAAATAACGATGAATATACGTGATATTAACATCACACATAAATCAATTAAATGTTATTGACATGAAGACTAAACTTAATTGTTAAACTCGATTCAAATCTATATTTTAAGATAATTATAATAACTATCTCTCGATTTGGGTCATTTTTTTAAAAAAAATATTGATCTAGGTCAAAATAGACATGTACGAAGTATTTGCCGCTGTGTCTTGAGATTTTATATTAAATACATCAATGCTCATAGGATTCCTAGTGCAGTTCATTAAATGGGTCAAAATGTGCATCACAACCTCCTCATTTAAAGTGCCAATGAATAGAGAAACAACCAATATATTCAAAGGAAGGAAAGGATAAAGAGAGGGAGACCATTATCTCCCTATCTTTTCACAAATCGTGTGGAGGTGCTATCCAGAATGATCACCAAGAGCATTAGAGAGAATAACAAGTTCAAATACCACTCCGAGAGCTAAAGGAACAAAAATTCTCATTTAGCATCCACAGATGTTAGGAATAATGATCACAAACGAGGAGAGTGGTATAATACATCTCAGGGCCTAATCATCACAAAGCTGAACAACTCACATCCCACACTGATTTGAAGTCGAAGAAGCCACCCTTCAAGTGCCATGGAGTGCCAATAACAACCTCCAGACTCACTACTAAGGACTATTTGGCTCTACTTAATGCTATAGAAAGGAGACTTAGGTGTTGGAACAACAAGAAACTATCATTTACGGGCAGAGTCACCAACTAATTACTTCCATACTTAACTCACCTGGCTCTAACCCGAGGTTTAATCAAGACTACGAAGAAAACCATAAAGAACTTCTCGTGGATTGGAGATCCATGCAATTACTCACATGCCAAAGTGAATTAGAAAGAGGTTCGTAGTCCTAAAGAAGAGGAGGTATAAGAATCAACTCAATAAGAGCAGTCAACAACATGCTTCTTGTGAAAAAAATGTTGGGAAACCGGGTCTGGATCTGATCCGAACCACAGCGGAATAATCACGAAACGTTTTCGTGATTTTTGATTTCCCGAAAACCAAGATCTATTTAATTCTATAAAATGATTAACACGAATCATAATAAAGCGAAATTTAA
>JANIIA010000003.1:41319123-41330519 GCA_027478495.1 Erythroxylum alaternifolium | reverse complement strand
GGTATTGACCGGTACCGGTACAGTACCGTTCCAGACCTCAATCCGGTACCAAGTCCGGTACGGTATTCGCAACTTTGTCTGTGACACCCGAATCAAATATCCAGGGGCCATTAGTGTTCGTATAAGCCAAAGACAAAGGGAAACTATTACCTGAATGAGTTGGAGAACATGATGGATTAAGACTATTTTGAGATTTAAACATTTGGTATAGACATTCTATTTGTTCATTAGTGAAAGGAAGAGATACTGAAGATGATTGTTATCCTGAATCAGAAGTGCTCACTTGGAACACTCTGACTTCTCCCCCTGTCTTGGTGTCATTGTCTAGTTTCTTTTTCCAATTAGCTGGTTTTCCGTTTAGATTCCAGCAGGTTTCCCTAATATGCCATGATTTTTTACAATGGTCACACCAAGACTTTTGTTTTCCATTACATTTTTCTCCATCGTAGTCAGCTCCTCGAGTCACAAAAGCTAAACCTTCCCTCCCTATTTGGGTTTCATTAGCATTCTGCAACATCACTTGTCTTCTAGCTTCTTCTCTCCGTACCTTTGAGAAGACTTCTCTTATGGCTGCTAAAGGATTTCTCCGCAAAATATGACCTCCAACTTCATCCAAGTCTCTATTCAATCCAGCCGAAAAGACAAATATTGTCCTCTTTCAACTTTCTTCTTGTACCAAGTAATGTCATTCGGATTTACCCAACTTTCTTCATCGAACAAATCTAATTCCTGCCATACAAACATCATTTCATTATGATATGTTGTTACATTCCTCCCACCTTGCTGCATTTTCCACATTTTGGTGTTTAATTCAAATAATTGTGAGTAGTTGCCTAGATCTGAATATGCTTCCCTAACTGCTTCCCAAAAATCACGAGTTGTTGGCATGGACATGAAGGACTTCCCAATGGCTGGTTCCATAGAATTGATTAACCATGCAGTAAGCATTAAGTTTTCTAAACACAGTGGCCAATATCGAGGGTCGTTTGTAGCTGGTTATTCGACTTCGTCATTTAAATATCCGAGCTTCTCCCTACCATTGATCATCAAACGTACAGACTAGGGCCATTCAACTTATGAATGGTGATTTGGAGAGCATTTTTTGAGAGAGACATAGGTGTAAGTATGCTGGTACTTCCTCCTGAAGTCGCCCCACTACTGTCATTTGAATAAGTCGAACTAGTACCCACCATGGCTGCCTTGAAATTCATGATCTAATCCTAATGCTCTAATACCATTTTTTTTTTAAACAAAGGAACCCGCAGCAGCTTTCCTTTGGATGCGCACTGGGTAAACCTCTGAATTGACGTAATAGCCTGCAACTTACGTCAACTGGGTACTCCGCACTAAGCAAGCCTTGTACGACAGGCTCGATCGACAGAGCGTAGGTTGGGGATTTGAACATAGTACTTCTTGGCCCTATGCCCCCCACTCCACTAATTCGACCACCCCCTAGAAGGCTCTGATACCATGTTGACAAAACTGAATAGGAAAACCAGAACTAAAGTTCTCTCCTTTTATTCTTTGACTGATGCATCTTAAATAGGAAAAAATACAACCAATATAGAATCAACATCCTAACTAAAATACAACTAGCATAGAAACGGTATCCTAATTACTTATCTCTACTAATCTACAGCACCTTAACTACTTAGGTGCTGATTTGTCTTATCCTGAATCTAAGATAAGATTTTCCTATTTTATTGGAATCATTATCTACTAGATATCAGTTTTCCCAATTTACCAACAAAAAGTAACATAAAATCAACATTCTTCAACAGTGGTCATTCATTTTATTTCCTTTATTTATATGTGAAAGAATAACTCATTAAGAATTATGGAGTTTCCACAAAAGGGGATGTAATCATCAGTTGAAATTGTTCAAGCATGTACACAAAATTCCCCCTGAGTTTCCACAAAAAGGGTTGTAATCATTGTTCAAGCATGCATATGAAATTCTCTTTGTACTTAATGTCAAGAATTCCATTTCTACCTAAACTTAATCCAAAGAAACACCAAGCATATCCATATGGATATTAATGGGTGCAGACACAAATACAAACAAAATTTATGTGCCTAAGACATGTCGACTCTTCTAGTAGTAAAAACACATCCAAAGAAACAAAGTTTAGGACAAGAAGGGGATATGATGCTTAAGCAAATCAATGCAGTGGCAATCTCACCTCGTCCGCAATGTTAGGATCAGCTCTAGCCTTCAATAAACAGTTCAAAATTTCTGGGCTCCCAATATCAGCAGCAATATGCAATGGCGTAGTTCCACCAGCAATCAAATTCACTTTAGCACCCACCTACACCAAAAATGTAAAGGTTATAGCAATATAAAAGACAAAGCCATATGCATCAGTGTAACTGGAGAAATTGTAAAGACGCTGCCAAGCATTAAGAAAGATGTTTTCCTGAATCACCTTGAAAAAACCACGTACAGAACAAATTCTAGAAGCGAATTCCAAAAATTACAATTGATACCAATCATATAAACACAAAGTAATGAATTTAAGAACCACAAACGACAGTGAAATTCCTTCAAGTTAATCATTGATAAAAGAGAAAAGCAGAGCAACGGATTAAAAAAGTTTAATTTTAGAATATAGTACCATCCGACCTACCCAAGAAGCTTGTTAGTAGATAAAAAGGGAAAAAGTTGATCAAAACCAAGTGTGAATAGGTGTACCATAAGTTTGCTACCCATTAGTTTAGGATTTAACAATTTGCTCCCTTCTAGTCAACAATCAGCACAGTTTTTGTGTAAACATAATGCAGAATGCAAGAAGTAATTCTAGAAACTTAATATGAATCATCCCTCAGAAAACATAATTATGCCCTTTTCAACAATTTGGCTCGTACACTTCTATAAACACAATATGCATGAGGCCCACTCCATTCCCAGTTTTAAAACTCTGTTAATTCCTTTTAGTAGTCTAATTGACAACAGTATCAATCAAATAATTTCCTTTTAAATTTCAAAAGAAGCAGAAAACCAATAAAGATGACAAGGGCTCATTTTCTCCATTCTTAGATTTATAAGATATATGCCTCCAAAAGCCAAGTAGCACCTTTTGCAACCAAATAAAATAAGTATTCAAGACTACCTGAACCAGCAACTCAATACATGCCAGTGAACCAGCTGCTACAGCTGACATTAAGGGCGTTATGTTATCTTCAGTTTCAGCATTGGGCTGCAAAAAGAAAACTATAAAAATCAAACAACGTAAATGGCCAAATCGGAAGTCAAATTTGATACTCTGAATCACACTGAGAAATAGTCAAATACAAATGCAATGGGGGAAACGTAAGAAACTCAGAAACCAAATAAAAACGAGAAATGAAGAGAAGAAAGAGCAGAAGGAGACTGTGAAGTGACAAAAAGGTAATAGTGAGAAATATTTTTAGACGAGAGATGGAAAAGAAATCAAATATTCTATGAGAACTCATTCAAGTTCACAAGCAGACTACTAAACAGAAAACAAAAAGGAAAAATACAACAAAATAGGCAGTAAGGTAACACAAAAGAATGCAGTCTGCTTTAAAGACAAAATCAAATCCCACACTATTAGCCGAAGACAAAGGAAAATCCACCAAGAATGAACAATTGTATTCTTAGACCTAGTATAAAATTCCTCACCATTAACAGATATATTAGGAAATCTTAGAGGACCATGCATGAAAAACTCAACGCTAACAGTATAATGACATCTAACAGGACTACTAACAAATGATGAGAATAACAATGACTATAATGCTTATGTGTCAAATCATGTCAATGATCACTAAATATTAGAATGGTTACCCTGTGACTAGCACAAGCCAAAAACCGGCAAAATCTGGTTATGTCAATTCAATCTTGTTTCAAGAAACAATCAGCTGGAAACAAGTGCATGCAGAGCGCATAACATATCCATGTCGGGAGAAAAGAAGTGCTCCCCAAAGAGGAGACATGAAAACCAAGAAGAAGAAACAATCAACATACATAAAAATATAAGATTGCTAATCCTGGGAAGGAAGTCATGTTATATGCCCTTCCAAGTAAGAAATGCTTGACACCAGTAATACCAAACAGAACTCTGACAAGAAGAAACAAGGTATGGCATTCAATTACATTTGCATGGTTCTCTAATAAAACTTTTACAGCATCTTGTTGTCCATGGCCAGCAGCCCAAATCAATGGAGTGCCAGCATCACTTTGTGAATCAACATCAACACCCTTAGACAGTATGTACTTCAGCAACTCAATGTCTCCTGTACCAGAGTGCAAATTCAAATTCAATTAAGAACCAAAGGATTAATACTGATCATATTTCTATTTCTGGACAGATATCGAAAATTATATACATATATCATATAGAAATGATGCCACAAAAGCTTGTAAGTGCATTAATATCCTGGCATCCTCCAAACCATTCTGCCAAAAGCAACAAAACAAAATAAAGCACTAAGGGTATGAAAACCTGTCCCAGCAGAATGATGTAAAGCTGTAGCCCCCAAATCGCTTGATATAGCAGGGTTGGCACCATGGTCAATAAGGTATTTGGCAGTGGTAGCATGGCCTTGCCGAGCAGCATGCAGCAGAGGAGTCTCACCTTCACACAAGTAACAAATTTTGCAAGATAAATAAACCAAAAGTTCAGGAACTGGAACACTTTTTTATAGATATTGTCACAAAGTAATCTGTATATTCATAAAAAGCTGTCTTATCATGAGAATTTGATAATAAATCACACGAACAAATTTAAAAACTCAGATGATTAATTCTAGAGGGAATTTATATTCACACAAAGAAAAAGGTCTGATATAGGTGAACCCTTGTTAATTAAGTAATTCCCATTCAAATGCATACCTTCCTCATCTTTTGTATCCACATCAAGCTTCAACTCCTCTACCAAGTACTTGCACATCTCCGTCTGTCCCTCTCTCGCAGCAAAATGCAATGCTCCTCTTTTATTAGCGTCCTTGACACCCGCCACAGTTTTTGCCATCCCCTTTCCATCATCGAGCTCCGTTGCAGTCTCTGTATTCAAGCAAATATCCCTGAATTTTCATTATAAAAGCCAAAAGAAAAGGAGGACCAACAGAACTCCAACGAAAAAAAGCACACAGGAGATCACCCTCCGCCAGATAAAAGGCAACAATAGAAGACAGTAAGTGCATACTCTTAAGAAGATCAAGATCCCCAGTTCGCGCAGCATCCAAAAATTGGTGAACTTTCTGAACTTCTACAGTTTCAACCAAAACATTATAAGAGAGATGCTATGAACTTCACAAAGAAATAGAAGGTGAACACCGAAAAGTTCAAGGCTTTACCTTAAAAATTGCAGATTTATCTGCTTGCAGAACATTCAGTGGTGTTTGCATACACACAAAAAACAAGAAACGAAATACGAGGGAAAGCATACGTACCTGCAAGAGCAGTGGAGGCATCAGGGGCCATGGTGGTGAGATTGAAGTAGAATAGTTTTCACAAAATCAGACAAATCCCTGAAGGGTTAAGAAGTTGACAGAAAGACTTTGATGGGTCCGATAATGCTCGTAGGATTTTGTTGCAGGAAGTACTTCACAGGACAGTTGGCTTGCTGCAACTGTCTTTCTACCCTCGGATTCTGGTGTTTATAAGCACAGAAACTAAAAGGGTTTTTGGCAATATTTTTAAAATCGACCGGAAGTTAAGCGAGCCAAAAAGTTTAAGTATAAGTATTTGCAATATAATAGGAAATTTAAATAAAAAAGAAATTATTAAATAAATATTAATTAATTAATTTTAGTTTTAAAAAATAATAATTTATAAAAATTGATTGATTAATTAATTAATTGATTAATTTTTAACGATAAAATTATTAAAATAAATCTAACCGAAAAGTTAAAAATTAAATCAAAAAATTAAACGATTCAAAATTTTTATAATTTAATTAGTTAAATTCGTTGAATTTTTTAATTATTAAATTTTAGTTTGTAAAAAATTTGTGGAGGGCTTAAACATTTGATCTTCAAATAAACTTATGTTTGTTTTTATTTTGGGAAAGACATGTTTTTAATTTTTAGAGAGAAAAGAGACTTATTCTTGGGGGTTCTTAGTTTTGCTGCACTACTTGGCTTTTTGGCTGGTCATGCTTCCTTTGTATTATTAACCTTGTTAAAATGCTAGATCTTCCAAATTGATTATTGGTTGCCTTTCTTTTTGTTCCAACTGCTTGAATTAGTACTTTAGTTCTATAATGTATTAGCTATTACACAAATCTTAAGAATTAATTAGCAAGACTACACCATGTAGAGCTCAGACTGAGTTCTCACCTTCATTCTTCTCCCCGTCTTTGCTCCTCCGGTTGAAGCTCTATCTTCTTCTTCATCAACCTTGTTCATCTGCAAATTAGCCTTTCTCTTTCCTCCAGCCTCCTTACAGCACCTACTTCAGACCAAGGGTAGTGTTGTCTTTCCTTCTTAAAATCTTTTCATGCCCTCTTCATATTACTATTTCTAGACCAAAATGTCCTGCTCCATTCTCTACACTGTTGTTTCTTTACCAAAATTAGGCTTATTTCTCACAATGTTTGACCTCACACTTCCCAACCTTGCCAATTTTTCCCCTTTACCCTCGTGCAATTCACCATCCTCCTCTTCTGAATCACCCCCAAATCCGCCACTTGCTAACACAAAACCTAATATTCATTCTCCTTCATCCTCATCCTCTGTCAAGCCCCCTGCTTTCCAAAACCTCATGGTCCTTGCTCCCAATATTTGGAAGCAAGCATCCACCTCAGTTACTCATCCAAACCCACCCAAACCAGCCACAACAGCTTACTAGAACATTGAGGGAACCAGGAGAACCTGGAAACAGATTGTAGGGGAAAGCTCTGAATCCTCTCTTTTCTACAGCCCCCCGATAGAAGTTGTTGGGAAGTTGATGATAGCCTAAAGTCTTGACATCTTACAGGAGGGAGCAAAAACTTGAGAAGCAACAATCATTGGCTTCTTTATGGATAAACGCCCACCTTTTCCTGTAATACAGCATGGGTTCAAGGAAATTAGAAATGAAGGGGCATTTAAGAGGTAATGTTAACAGAAAACGACAGCAACATTTTTACATTTAGCTCAAAATCATATGCTCAAAAAGTGATAGAAGAAGGACCATGACACATCTTATAGCTTCCATTATTTCTCCAAAATTGGTAACCTGGTATGGAACTAGAAAAAATTAGAGTTAAGAACATACCCCTATGGGTGAACATCTACAATATTCTACTGGAATATTGGACTACTAAGGGCCTAAGTTTGTTGGCTAGCTATTTGAAAAAACCAATTTGTATGAATGAAAATAAAGCTTTGAGGAAACGAGTTGGTTATGCTAGATTATTTGTGAGCATGGATATTTTAAAAGAGATGAAAGATTATATTCTCATTTTAAGGTTGGCAGATGGAAATTCTGAAAAGGAGGATAAAGTCATGGTTGCTTATCATTGGAAACCTTCCCTATAAGTTCAGGGCAAAACATGGAAACCAATAGGGAAAGTTTTTGTTAGGGGAGATTATGGAGAATTGATGGGGCTATATGAGAATAATACAGAGGGGAAAATGAAAACTGAAGTACTTGAAGTGTAAAAAAGGATACCGGTGGATCAGGAATTGGATATTCAAGTAGATAAAAATAAGCCCTATGCAGCTAAGGGGGATCAAACTGGACATAATATCAAGGATCAAGAGCATATATAGTTGGTAACCAAAAATATGACAGTGCAAAAAACAGGGGGAGGGGCAGAAATGGATAACTGTATTACAGATAAAGAATGGTTGCAGAATGGAAATTCCCTAAAAGTTCAACAACAGGCTACCACCCAAGGGCCACAACAATCAGATCTTTTGCATCAGGTGGAAAATCAGGGGGGAAAGATGGAACAAGTACAAACTACAAAGAGCAATCGAAGCAGTAGGAAAAGCTCAAAAGGTAAAATTATCATTACATGACCTTTCTAGTTTGGAATATTAGAGGAATAAACAACCTTTCGAAGCTCAATGCCTTGAAGGAGTTTGTCCGGTTTGAGAAGCCTAAATTATTTTTTCTTTTAGAAACAAAAATCATACTTGTAAACCTGAATAAATTAGATTGTTTTGGGAGTCAATGGAAGATAAAATCCAATCACCAGTATTATGGGTATGGAAGAATCATCATAATCTATGATGAGGAGTTTACAAAGGTGGAGGTTTTGGAAGCAAGTGAGCAATTTATGCATGCAAAAATGACTTTCACAGTAGAGCATACTTTAGTGTTGGCCACCTTTGTCTATGGTTACAATATTATATTTTAAAGAATGGACCTATGGAATTCTATGAGAAGACTTAAAAGAACAGCTAGTGTTCCATGGATCATAAGTGGCGATTTTAACTATACTATTTATCAATCTGAAGCTAAAGGGAACTGTAATTTACACAACTACAATACTGACTTACTGGATTGCACCAAAGATGTGGAAATTTCTGACCTAAAATATGAGGGTCATAGATTTACTTAAAGCAACAAGTAGAGCTTTAATTGGCTCATCAGAAAGAAATTGGATAGGGCTTTGGTGAATGTAGAGTGGTTAATAGCATTTCTAAATAGTAAAGCCATGTTTTTTGACCCGGAATTCTCAGACCATACCCCGATTAAGGTGGACAATCTATTTAAAAAGGTTTATTTGAAATGCCCTTTCAGGTTTAATAATTTCTTAATCAATGTAGAAGGTTTCCAAGAAGCAGTCAGCAAGGGAATAGAGGTAGAAGTAGCTAGTACTAAACAATTTATCTATTTGCAAAAACTAAAGGCCATAAAGCAGGAGTTGAAGATAGTAAATGGAAGGAGTATTAGCACAATGCAAGGGCTAGAGACTGCTAGGCATCAACTCTCACTCTTATAGAAATCACTGGCAGATAATCCTACTTAAGAGATTATTGCGAAGGAGGAGAGGGAGGCCCTAAAGTCCTACATGCAAGCAATTGATAACCACAACTCTTTATTAAGATAGCAGTCCAGATTCAACTGGATTAGGGAAGGAGACAGATGCACTAGGTTTTTCTTCAATCCCATTAAGGCTAAGAGAAATGTCAACAGGATCACTTCGATAAAAACAAAATTAGGGGAGATTTTGTATGAGCAAGTTAAATGACTCAAGATGCTTTGAAAACTTCCAAAAGATCCTAGGATCTGAAGGTAATACTAGCTCTTGCAGTGTAGATCTCAAGAAGTTTATTTCTGCTAAAATTCCTGAAGATCAAGTAGATCTTTTAATCAGGCAGGCTACAGATCAAGATATAGAATTAGTGGTATTTAAAATGAATGGCTTGAAGGCTCCTGGACCAGATGGTCTGAATGGGTTCTTCTATCAGAAAATTTGAAATACAATAGGGAAAATTTTGAAAGAAGCAATGCATGAATTCTTCAAAAAAGGAGCAATCCTCAAAGAGATCAACAAGAATTCCTTGTGCTTGACCTCAAAAACTCATAACACTACTATATGGAATGATTTCAGGTCTATCTCATACACTAACTTTAGCTCCAAGATTATTGCTAAAATACTGGCCAACAGACTAAAAGTTATGTTACACTACATTATCAGTGAAAATCAATGTGTATTCTTAAGCAAGCAGAATATTGGGGATAACATCCTAATTTTGCAGGAACTTTTGAGGTACACAAGAGGAAAATCCACTCAGATTTGCATATTAAAGGTAGATCTCCAGAAAGCTTTTGATAGTATCAGTTGGGTTACTGCAGATTATGGAAGTTATAGGTTTCCTCAGATTTTTATCAATTGGATAAAAGAGTGTATTTCTACGGTTTCTTTTGGGATCATGATTAATAGGAGTCTTACTGAGTTGTTTAAAGGCAAAAGGAGACTTAGGCAAGGGGATCCTCTTTCCCCTTGCCTATTTCTAATCTACATGGAGGCTCTTACCCTCATGCTGAAATATAAGATCTCTTCAACTTTAGATTTCAAGTTCCATACTAAGTGTAAATTGTTTTTACTATCCAATTTATGTTTTGTAGATGACTTAATCCCTTTTAGTAAGGCTGGTATCCCCTCAATTATGTTATTAATGAATACCCTACAAAGTTTTAAGGAGATGTCGAGATTGAGCATCAATTTTCAAAAAAGTTACTTCATCTTATCGAAGAGTGTTGCACACCTTGTTAATGTTATATCTCTTATCACTAGAATGGGTAATTAATGCCTCCTATCACTTATTTGGGCATCTCTATCTCTTCGAGAGGACTCAAATTTACAGAATGCCTACCCCTTATTGAAAGGATACAAGGGAGAATGGATTCATGGACAAACAAAACGCTATCCTATAGTGGCAAACTTCAGCTCCTGAAATCAATTATTATGTCTATGAGTACTTATTGTTGTTCCCACATTTTCTTTTCCAAGGAGCTGATCAAATTTGTGGAAAATATGATGAAACAATTCCTATGGAGTAAGGGAAAGCAAAAAGAGGGATGGCTAAGGTCAGTTGGACTCAAATTTGTCAACCTAAAGCAAATGGAGGATTGGGCTTGAAGTCAATTAGCAGAAGCAACAAATGCTTATTGTTGAAAAGATTGTGGAGAATTTTAAGTGAGAAGGAATCATTATGCGTTAAATGGGTGCATACGTGTATATTAAGGGGTGGAAGTCTATGGGCAATTAGACCTAAAGACAGTTTTTCATGATTCTTTAACTAAATTCTTAGACCGGGGGAGGAAGTATAACATCAGATTACTTGCAAGATAGGGACAGGAGATAGAATTTCTTTATGGTATGACAATTGGACAAGTCAGGGAGCTCTAATTCACCTTCCGATCGCTAGGGATACTCTTGATAAATTTTCAAAAAAAGCTAAAGTCCAATAATTAATTGCTAATGGCAACTGGGATCTTTCCCAAGAGGAGATCAGATCTCTATTAATACCACAGTATTGATAAAATGAAGGAGAGGATACATACTTTTGGAATGGACTAGCAGTAATAGACATAATAAATAGGCAAGCAAAATAACTAAAGTATGGGGAAAACCTTATAGTTGGATGGAGTAAACTGATATGGAGAAACACTATCAAGCCAAATGCTAGCTTTTTAAGCTAGTTATCCATGAAGGATAGACTAAGCATTATGACAAGATTAAAATTCCTCTCCTCTCCTAAAAGATGTATCCTTTGCAATCTAGATGAAGAGGACAAGGACCATCTATTTTTCAATTGTGAGTTTTCTAATAGAGTATGTGTAACACCCCACTCCCGCTGAACCCGAACCCGATATCGACAGTGATACCCGAGTCTGTGTCCCGCGAGGGTGATGTGTCACATCACTCAACACTTAACGAAAGTCGGTATACATTTTTATTGTAAACTCTTTACACTTGTCATTCATGTGG
>JANIIA010000003.1:41227696-41238377 GCA_027478495.1 Erythroxylum alaternifolium | reverse complement strand
TTGAATTCTTCTAGAGTTTGAAAGATATTAAAAGTGCAATAGAGTTTCTATTCACATATAGACATGAGTTCTAACATGCTTGTGTATTAAGCCATGTAACTTACTACTTTTCCATAAACAAAGACACGGGACTAAAATGTTCATATCCTAGGCTATTTACTTATTTAGGAAAACCATTGTCACACCAATATACTCGTATTTTAGCATGTATCTTCACTTCTATATTCTAGAGAAAAACAATTTTGGCACAAGTCCACGTGTTAGGCCATCTTCACTTAATGACCTCTAAAAACATGTGTTTCTTTATAAACACTCCAAGATTATACACTTGTGTAAATAAGTCATAAAAAATTTTATTATTTTATTTAACTTTAGTTTAATATTATATTTTTATGAACTTAAAGAAACTCATTTAAGCTTCAATTTAAATAACTCAAAAACCAAATATTGAATTTAAAATAATTTGGACTTGAGCCTTTGATGCTAATACACCTAATGTCTAGGTCTAAAATGTAAAATTAACTAAAAAATGGGAAGCTTTTACTTTGTTGTATATTTTCATTTTATTAAATGATTGCTTGGCCTAATAAAAAGGATATGTGGAAAGAAAGAGAATTCAAGCTAAGACCAATATTTTCAAGAAAAGACTAAAAAAAAGAACAAGTTAAGCCTTGAAAGGCCTAAAATCCCTCTAGGTCAACAAAATAGTTAGACCTACAAGTTCGTCGATGAAAGGACTCATCCCAGAGTTCCCCTTCAAAAAACTGAATTGAGCCCTCCCAACGACCCTATAATAGCCCTCCAATCAAAATCTAACTCAACTGAATGGTTCACACATAATCAAGTCGTTCAACTATTAAAAATCTTTTATACTTTAACTTTTACAAGAGTAGAAAATAACGGGAACATTTTTTTCAAAACGTTTTATTAAAAATTTCGGTAGCATAATGACTGCTTTTTTAAGATTCCCAAATCTAAAAAACCTGCATAACATATTTTAAAACACTTCTATATTCACACAAATTTCTCAACTATAAATTATGGACTTCAAGTCTACTCACAAACAACGCCAAACAAATAATTTTCAACATTTTAAAATCATTATTGAGAATCAAAGCCCTTGTAGTTCATTAAGAAAAGATATTTACAATCCACTAATATTCACAAGATCACATTTTGAACTCTTTCCAAAATAACTTAAAACATATCACATACATAGAAAAAGTAACACAAACACAGTAGCACTCGACGATACAACTAATCTTAAGGAGGAGTCCTAATTACTGCAACACCTATAAACATACCTGGGTTGGTTTATTTAAAAACATAAAAATAAAGGTGAGCTAAACGAGCTTAATGAGTGTAATTAGTTTACAAGAAAATTGAACTTTTTATAATAATATAACTGCAATATTCTATACAATCATAAAGATCATGGTAAAACATTTTCCATTACAATATATTCGTGCATCATCAAATATGATAATAACATAACATTTCGTAAAACACAATTTCAATTTTTCTAAAATATTATTCCAAAATGCTTTTCGACATTAAACTTATAATATAAAAGTTTCCATTTTCCTTTTTCCTTTTTTCAAACAATAAACAGTGGTGGTAATAAGTTTTTTGAAAACTTTTATACTAAAAATAAGCAACCACTAGAATTGGTACCATATGGTGCCTCTCAAATCACTGTTAAAATAAATAGTGGCGATATTATTACTGTCATGAATTTTCTTACTCAATATAGCGCACCACTAGTTCCTTTACCATACGGTACACTAGGCATAAAGTTACGAAGCTGGCTCTGCATTGTTTACCGGCAACTGGTTAACCACTATTTACGAAGTTGGTTCTGCATCGCTTACTCATAATAGGTTAACTGCTATAATCCGGTAGTTACGGAGCTGGTTCTACATCACTTACCCATAACAAGTTACGAAGCTCATTTTACATTGCTTACCTGTGACTGGTTAACTACTATTTACGGAGCTGGTTCTGCATCGCTTACCCGTAATAGGTTAACCGTTATAAATATACCAGTACAATACATGTATAAAGCCTAACGGCGTACCATAGGCAAAAGCAACTTTTACATTTATGACTCGTCTTATTTTCTAAATTAAATATGGGAGGATTCATAATTAAATTATTTCAATGTAACACCCAATCATATAAAATTCAACTTTCAAGTTAAAACTTATATATTGCTGAAGTATACACTTATGATAGCAATATTCATTTGTAAAATATCATTTTCATAAAACTTAGCATAAATATTCATTTCACGATCAAATGAAAATCCTTTTGTATAAAATCAATTTAAAGAACACTCTCATGTCACTAATTCTTTTGCAAAGAATTTAGTCATATAAAATAATTAAAATACACTCACTGTTTTACAAACTTATTGTCAAGCACATTCACGCATTCGGTGCCTATCCTTTACCTACACAAAACGCATTTCGCTTAGGCATTTATTTCCAAATTAAGAAAGAAGGCATTAAACTATATATTCGGTTTAACCGAATTCAAGATTTGTATCTAATCGTGTAACACTCATGCTAATCATATTTCTGCTTACTTCCATAAACTAATCTATTAGTTACCGTTTTCAAATCTAACTTTAAAAATCACTCAAATACCATATTTTGTCCATTCTAACTTAGCAATTCCTTCAAAACACAATCTCACCCAATTTAATTCACCATATCACAATCATGCATGATGAGTCACAGTTATGACCCATGTCTAGAATCCATACCTCTATTTTTTCCTTAATTTTCATACAGTAAATGTTCAAATTAGGTTTTGAGGTCTTCTAGACATTTGTTCCCTTATTTCTCTAGTTTTTATATCATCAAAAATCATACTATTTCAATTTGTAAATTGTGAAAAATGTACCAAATATTAGAAGTTGTTTCAACACAGGGGTAGTATCAAGTTACCATTTTAAATCTCAAATTTCAATATCATTCATCCTGAATTAGGTCTAGGTTCCTTCTAGAGATTTTTATTAATATGTCGTAGGATTCAGTTCCAATTGGAATCACCCAATTTGGAAGTATTTAGGCCGATTTATGGCCAAAACATTGGGACTAGTTCAAGTTAACCTAAGATAGAATCTCACTACACATTCCTCTCTTGTCATATTCAACTAATTCTATGCAATGAAACATCAAAGTAATACCAAGACAACATTGATCTTAAACACATCCATCTCACTCTAGAAATCCCATAATAATTAGAAATTTAAGCTAGGAAACTTACCACTTTTTCCTCCAATCTTTTGAGTATTTGATGAATACTTCAAGATTTCTCCAAATCCCCATCCTATTCAATAAAAAATGACTACATTGTTCTTCCTTTCTTTTGGTTGATGTTCACCCTTGGCTTCTCTTCTTTTCCATTCCTTTTTTTCTCTCTTACGTTACTCTCTCATCACTTTCACGTTTATGTTGAAAGAAAGAAGCAAAATGTCTTAAGTTTTTCTTTTTATACTCATTTATTGGATTACATATGTCACCTTCCTATTTGTCATCACTAATGAGTCATCAAACACATGTCATCATCTCATTGGTCATCTCTAATGACTCATCAATTAACTAAAATTATGTAAAAAGACCATATTGCCCTTAATTAGTACAAAAGACAAAATTGCCCTTTAATGTATTTAATTGACCAACTAATCGAATTAAATCACGAAAACATTCCACAATTGTCTTATTTTCAAATTGCCTACAAAATACTCTAATTAGGGTCAATACTTATTCATTGGATGCTTTTAAAAATTTTGAATGAGGTTAAAATCATCAATACCTATTACTTTCCAAAAAAGGCAATTTAGTCCAATAATTTTGAATTACTCAAATTCTATTCAAACTACCTCCATTTTAACCCGTTTCAGTTCCTATGGACTCAAATCCTAATTCTGGAGCTTTTCATCATATTTTGAAATTATTTGGTAACTTTTTGATTGCCTGGAACAATTTTTGGATTGAAGTTGAAAATAACTAAATGTGACCGAATTGTCCAAATTTCATTCAAAATTATCAACTAAATCTCCAAAGCACATTTCGCGACTTTTAAAGCTCGTTTGAATTCATTCTGTAGCTTTTTGGAGTTTTCGAAAAACTTTCGAGAAATTTTCAGTCAATTCCAGAACCATCTCTAGGATATCTATGATCTCCATTACAAACCTCAATAATACATTTAAACGCTTAAATTACTCTATTACACCCTAAAATAAAGTATAATATATAAAATTCATGTATAACACATTACAAAGTGCAATCATTGAACTAGGATATTACAAGACCTTATTAGAAACATGGAAATGAATAACTATTAGTGGTGTTCTTCTCAAGCAAAACTTAGCAAGCCAAAGGGAGTATATGATGTAGATGTAGTTTATGCATTAACAAACTAGGTTGAAGCTTTGAGTAGAAGTATTGATGGATTGATGAAGAATCCTCAACTATTCTAAGTGATGTAGTGTAAGGTGTGCAAGCTAGGACATTTTGTTGGGTTTTGATTATACATCATATATCAGAAAATACATAGCAAAAAAATAAAATGAAACCCAGAAAATACAGAATCAAACATGTTCTATTGATGTAGTAGAAAAAACTATATGAACTTAAGATGTGTACCTTACAAACTCCTTCATTCCTTGTTGTCTTCACCTCTTTGAGTTGTCATAAACCACAACAACCAAAGGAGGACGTCTCTAATGATATCAACATGAAGAGCAAGGCTTAAAACCTCTTAGGAGAATGGTTAGAACACACACAAAGTGCTAGCTTTGATGTATGTTCTTGAGAGAATAGTTTAGAGAATAAATGTGTGTAATATGAACTCTTCACATTTCTTACTAGTTTTCTTACAATACTATGCACAAAAATGAGTGAGTTTCTACCACATTTTGGCCTCCTCCAACTCCCATCATGAATGAAGGAATAATGGGAATTAAGTGACCATGAATGCCACTTAATTTGGCTTGAAAAGTTTATTGGAAATATGGAAATTTTCTAGGCTGACAGCCGTGCAACACTTTCTTTCTTTCATTCCTTTATAGCGTTTCTTATCTCGATCATATCGCGATACAATCCTAAAACATTCTATCATATCTTGGATCACTATCTAAACCCTTTTTACTTATTCTTCACATCTCCAATGCGTGTGACCCATTAGGTTTTCGGTTATGTTGACCACTTGAATTAACACTTAATTCAAGCAAGTCATGAACAGTATCTAGAAACACCTAACGACCTAAATTGATTAGAAAGTCAGTGGTTTGACTACAAACCCTTCTATAGACAATGTTCCTATGCAATATGTCCTTTCACCATCTATACCCCACTTGGTTCAGAGTATGGTGAAAATCTCAACTTTCATTAGACTGACTACATCACATCTAGCTCAAGTGATATTCGTTCTTATCTCCAAGGCTTATTACTTAATTAGATATGTAACTGAAGACTATCTTCATGACATTTTCACTCTGGCTAGAGATTCTTGATTAATGACCCCGACAAGAGGCTGTGGTTATCATCTCCTTCTATTAGGAGTGGTAAATTCTTTATTGACTACTCAATTACCTTCAAATACCTCAAGCTACACCCAATCACCACCCTATGAGCAACCTCTAGGAGACAACGAGGAATGAAGTCAAAGTATAGGATCAATATCCAAGATATCCTTGAGCATCTCAAGTTTAAAGATATTTGCACTATTGCTATGATGAGATTATCATTAACAATAAAATAGATTATCCATATGATTGTCTCATGGTAGGTCGTCCAATGTACTTACTACTCTTAGTAAGCATCCACATGTTAACTCTAAACAACTCATGCTTACAGCTTATGAGATCTACTACTTGATCCAATCAAGAAGTATAACGTGTGCTAGTATGTCCGGATTAATAATATGTCATCTTATTAATCCTATGACAGGATAATTTAAATACTATCACTATTACATATGATAGGAATCTCAGTATTATGTTCCCATCATGATTTACTTCATGCTATATAATATATCAAGAACTTCATTAATTCGATTTAAGAGGATTATTAATTCATAAAGAACATGAACGTCAAATTAATAAAAATGTCTTTTATTTACCTTAAAGCACTTCTCTAACAACCTCTTACTTATGCCAAAGACAATTGCCTTTATATCTTATGCCGTAGGTAAGTTTATGAGAATCATATCTCTTTTGGGGAATTGACTTAGTCTAAGGATCAGTAATATTTTAATCAGTGGGCACTCTCTTTATTTTGACATCATTTTTACCAATGATTTCTCTAATCAAAAGGAATCGCCTAAGTATATGCTTAGATTTTTTATGAGACCTTGGTTCCTTTGCTTGTGTTATAGCACCATTGTTATCACAATACAACTGTACTAGGTTAACAATGCTAGGAACCACTCCAAGTTCCATGATGAACTTCTTGATCCAAACTACTTCCTTTACTGCTTCTGAAGCGGCAATGTACTCTGCTTCGGTTGTTGAATCTACAATTGTCTCTTATTTAGAACTCTTCTAATTGACTGCTCCACCATTCAGTGTGAAAATATATCCTGACTAGGATCTAGAGTCATCCCTGTTAGATTGGAAAGTGGCATCTATATAACCGCTCACAAAAAGATCTTCTTCTCTATATACCAAGAATACATCCTTAGTTCTTCTCAAGTACTTAAGGATATTCTTGACAGTCACCTAATAACCCTTACCAGGATCCAACTGGTATCTACTCATAACATTAAGAGCATATGATACATCAAATCTCGTACATAACATAGCATACATGATTGATCCTATAGATAAAGTATAAGGGATCAAATTCATTCGAGTCCTCTCATCTTTTGTCTTTGGACATAGATTTTGAAAGTGTAATCCCATGAGTCATGAGAAGATAACCTCTCTTAGACTGCTTCATACTAAACCTCGTTAGCATCTTGTCTATGTATGTAGACTGAGAAAGACTAAGTAACTTCTTAGATCTATTTCTATAGGTTCTTATCCCCAAAATATAAGTTGCTTCTCCAAGGTGTTTCATGGAAAAATTCTTGGACAACTAAATTTTGGCTGATTGTAAAGCTGAGACATCATTTCCTATTAGTAGTATGTCATCTACATACAACATAAGGAACATGATTGCACTCCCACTAACCTTCTTATACACACAAGGTTCATCTGGATTTTGTGAGAAACTAAACTCTTTGACTATCTCATCAAATCAGATATTTCAACTCATGGATGCTTGATTCAATCCATAACTGGATTTTTGAAGCTTGTATACCTTTTCACCATATTTAGATATGAAACCTTCAGGTTATGTCATGTACACATCCTTAGTTAGGTTTCCATTAAGGAAAGTTGTTTCCACATCAATTTTCCATATCTTATAATGATAATGAGCAGTAATGGCCAGGAGTATCCTAATAGATTGAAACATGGTTATTGAGCTAAATGTTTTGTCACAGTCAACTCTTTGTTTTTGACGATAACCTTTAGCTATAAGCCTAGCTTTATAGGTAACTACATTTCCCTCCATGTCAGTTTTCTTCTTGAAAAATCATTTTCACCCTATAGGTTTTATCCCTTTGGGTGGGTCAACCAAAGTCCATACTTGGTTTTCATATATGGAATCCATTTTGGATTTCATGGATTGAAGCCATTTGTTAGATTTTGAACTCTTCAGAACTTCTGCATAGGTAATAGGCTTATCATCTTCTATGAGCAATACGTCATTATGTTCACTTATAAGAAATCCATATCTCTCTAGAACATGACGTATCCTACTTGACCTATGAACTTCTTATGTGTCAGAAGGTTGAACTATTGTTTCATCATTATGAACAATAGTCTCAAGTTCAGGCAGTTGATCTACGTCTATTTGAGCACCTTGAACTTCTATAAATTCAATTTTGCTCCTATTTTTTTCTTTTAGAAGAAACTCTTTCTCTAAAAAGACAACATACTTTGAAACAAATTCCTCTTATCCATATCGTTTCTTTAGGATATTCTACAAACAGATACTCGTCAAATGTAGTTTCTAGCTTATCTGACTAAATCCGCTCCATATAAGTCAGACAACCCCAAACTTTCATTTGAGAAAGATAAGGTTTCTTGTTAGTCCATATCTCATATGGAGTAATATCAATTGACTTTAAAGGAACTTTGTTTAACACATAAACAACAGTCTCGAGTGCATATCTCTGAAAGGATTTTGACAAATCTGCTAAGCCCATCATTGACCTCACCATGTCTAACAAAGTTCGGTTTCTTCTTTTTGCCACACCATTATGTTGCAGCATGTAAGGTGGAGTCCATTGGGATACTATCCCATTATCTTTGAGATAATTTAGAAAATCTTGGCTTAAGTATTCACCACCTTGACCTGATCGAATTGTTTTAATACTTCTGCCCAGCTATGTTTCTTCTTCATTTCTGAATTCTTTGAACTTTTTAAAAACCTTAGATTTTTATCTTATAAGATAAAAATCTAAGGTTTTTAAAAAGTTCAAAGAATTCAGAAATAAGATACACATACCCATATCGTGAATAATCATCGATAAAGGTAATGAAGTATATAAAACCACCTTTGGCATATGTGGTCATCGGATCACATATATTTGAATGTATTAAGTTCAATAGCCCAGTAGTTCATTCACCTTTTCCCTTAAAGGGTAACTTTGTCATCTTGCCTAATAAGCAAGATTCACATGTGTTATATGAGTCAAAATTAAATGACCTTAAACTACCACACATTTGTAGTTTAGTCATACATCTCGCACTTATATGGCCAAGGTGACAATGCCATAAGTATAGTGATCTCACATTATCTTGTTTTTGTCTTTTATTGTTATTGATATTTAAAACTGGATTGGACATATCTAATATTTATATCCCATTGCATAATGTATCCATAGCATAAAGCATTCCATTCAAACTAATAGAACAACCATTGTTACTAAAATTTAAAAGGAAACCAGCTTTATTATGACTAGAAACTAAAATAATATTCTTAGTCAATACAGGTACATAAAAACAATTATCCAATTCTACTATAAGACCACTAGAGAGTTTCAATAAATAAGTTCCTATAGCTAATGTAGCAACTCTTGCTCTATTTCCTATGCACAGGTCCAACTCTCCCTTATTGAGTTATCACTGTTCCTAAAGCCTTGCATATCAGTACATATATGTGATCCACAACTGGTATCCAATACCCATATATTACTGTTAGAAATAATATTAATATCAATAATAAGCATAACTAAAGTAGATGGGGCATCTGATGCCTTCTTCTGCTTCAGTGACTCCAAATAGGCCTTACAGTTCCTTTTTTAATGGCCATCTTTGCCACAGTGGAAGCATGTTCCTTTAGGGGCAATCTCCTTAGCTTTTTTCTTTGTCATACCTCCCTTAGGCCTTGTGGATTTCTTCTTCTTTTGGTTCTTCCTCCTTAAATTAGAAGAGTCCATCAGCATCATGACCTTATTGTCCTTCCTGACAGATGGCTCAATTGTTTTTAGTAAGTTAATCAATTTAGGAATCGTGGTGGATATCTAGTTCATCCTATAGTTAAGCATAAATTATGAATCTATTAGTCAAACTAGTCAGAATTAAGTATATACTTAATTCATGATCCATCAGGAAACCCAAGGAGGCTAACCTCTCAATATAGTCATTCATCTTCAGTGCATATTGCACTGGAGATGTCCTATAAGCCATCTTGGAGCAGAAAAGTAACCTCGAGGTCTCAAACCTTTAGGACCTAACTTGCTTATCAAACAACTCCCTCAGATGATAAACTATGGTATGAGCATCCATAATCTCATGCTGTTTTGGCAATTCTGGTGACATAGTGGCCAGCATTATGCAACTAGCCATCTCATTATCATTGAGATGCTTCCTGTATACCTTCTGATCACTATCAAAAACATCAGCAGCATGGGGATCGAGAAGTGGTTCTTCTAAGACTTAGCCTAGTTTCTCCGATTTGAGAACTATTCTTAGGTTCCTAAGCCAGTCTAGGAAGTTAGGTCCAGTCAACGTATTGGCTTCCATAAATGAGCATAGGTTCACACTAGTTATCTTGGTATTAGTTCTTGTAACCTAATGTCAAAGAGAGAAAAGGTGTTACATTGTACGTCAGTACATGTCATTTAAGACTTTACTAACACACATTATCGCTCCCACTATTGTGAATCCATAACCCTCAAAATGAATTTGAGAGAATTTTTTTAGAAGTTGTCCTAGTGGGTTGACATCTAATATCTTTAGGAATGACCTTAGGTTTGCCCAAGAAGCCACCCTAGGTCAATCGGTAGGTATTGGTCATACCAATTGCATTTGTAATGCAACTATTGAATCTAGTGCTATCAATTATTGATGTATGCACACACATTGGGCCATCAACTCTTGATGCATGTAAGTCTCATGTACACTACCCAACTTTTCCTCTGTCCACGTTAACCTTGGGTTTGCCCAACAAATCAACGTTTGTAGTTAAAATAGACCCATGAATCTGAAAACCTTATTTCCATGGTTCAAACATATTTGTGTAGAGAGGGCTTGGGTTTGCCCAACAACCATAACTCTAAAAGAACTCTGGTTCTCACTATATTAATGAAACGTGTTAGTTTTAATATTCTAAGTAAG
>JANIIA010000003.1:41188990-41227596 GCA_027478495.1 Erythroxylum alaternifolium | reverse complement strand
ATTCTGCATGTTTGGAGTACTGATTTAGAGTGACTTTTGAGCTTGGATTTGAACTAAACAAGTAAGTAAAAGATTAGTGTTTATAGCATGTTATGAAACAGAATTTATGAAGATTGAATTAGGAAAGATTGTATAAGATGTTAATGTGGAAGTGTGCCGGAATATTATGATCTGGAAAACTTTCACTAAACATGTCTCAGTTTTCTAATTATAACTTGATCTGTCCATTTCTAAATGAGTTGATTCTTCATTCAGATTAACCTAGAGATACATGTCTACAACTTTCTTGAAGAAGTCGAATGTTAATTCTATCTCTAAGAATTTCAAAATCTTGCTAGAAGTAGGGTTATGAGTTATGTTACAGTTTAAAAAAAACAGTCTGAACTATTTTAGGTATAACTTTCAGTATACTAAATCAAATCGTACAATTTTGGTGTTATGAGAAACTGGAAATACAGTGGCACATTTGTCTAGAAGAAAGTGTTACTAAAATAAAACATTTTCCTGGTCATAATGATCATGCAAAGTTATCCCGAAAGGGGTTGTTAGGATGAAAATGGTAAGGTGTGCTAGACTTTGATAACTGAAATGTTTTTTCTGAACATACTTCGGTATTTTGGCTATATTTTGATCTATAGATTTACAAATGACATTATTCTTGATTTAAATTAAACTAGAGACATTTGGCTATAAATGTTAAGAAGAAATGGAATTTGAATTTTATCCTTAAGGGTCTTGAAAATGAGCTTGAAAGTAAGTCTTGGCTTAGGTAGAAGCACTACCAGGGATAGAAATCAGGTCCTATTGTTATTTAATAAACTGTATTGATATGGGCTGAATTAGACTGACGTGTCATCATCAAATTGTAACTAATTCTCTTAGCTTTAAAGTGGTATAAAGTTTGTAATTTTTGGATATTAGAATTGAGTGATATGAGGTGTACAACTTGAATGCATGACCATGTATTAGCCAAAATTTCAAATGTGCATAGTCTGTCGTAATTTGTGCTTAACTCATTGAATAATGAACCAAATTGAATGATTTTGGTATCCATAGAGACTTAAAACATAGTAGAATAATTTGTTAGGAGGAAGTGTTACCAAA
Source organism: Erythroxylum alaternifolium (assembly GCA_027478495.1). Taxonomy (NCBI): domain Eukaryota; kingdom Viridiplantae; phylum Streptophyta; class Magnoliopsida; order Malpighiales; family Erythroxylaceae; genus Erythroxylum; species Erythroxylum alaternifolium. The sequence goes on along the minus strand of JANIIA010000003.1, from coordinate 41,226,492 downwards.
TTCCTTCACTTTCCTAATGATATTAATTATGCAAGTTGACCCGAAATTATGTGGGTAGAAAATCTGAAGTGGACAATTAGGTTATGAAATTGATCTCATATTGTTTTATTTTGGTCCAAAATATAAGTACAAATGATATTAATGAGGGCTATGATATCTGATCAATTAGATGATGTGAATTATAATCAAATACCCGGAAGTGTCATTGAACATGCATTATGCATATTTTATATAAGTACATGTGCATAAAGGAATACTTATACATTTGTGAAAAATGTGATATATTGTTAATGTGTCGTGTATGGTATAGAGGAGCATATCGGACGCCAGTTGGACATTATCGGACCATCCAGGCAATAGCTTCTTGGAGCGTACTGTGAGTCAACCTAAATGAATTTCCTAGGATTGATTTGATTTAATTTGTTAAGCTTCCAATTATTGAACTGTTGTGATTTGTTTATGAATTCCGGACTTAAAGTCCGAGGAGTTAATATTTGGGAATGTATTAGAAGTGTTCTAATTGCTGTGAGATTCTGAATGATAATTGTATTCTGTGATTTGTTTTTGAATTCTGAACTTAAAGTCTGAGGAGTTAATATTGGGGAATGTATTAGAAGTGATCTGATTGCTGTGAGATTCTGAATGATAATTGTATTATGTGATTTGTTTATGAATTCCGGACTTAAAGTCCAAGGAGTTAATATTTGGGAATGTATTGGAAGTGTTCTGATTGCTGTGAGACTCTGAATGATTATTGTATTATGTGATTTGTTTATGAATTCCGGACTTAAAGTCCGAGGAGTTAATATTTGGGGATGTATTGGAAGTGTTCTGATTGCTGCAAGATTTTGAATGATATTGTATCATATGTGACTGATGTACATGGCATATTCTGTATTTGATGTATCTTTTAAATACATGCTCAAATAAAGGCGTTGTGACCGGAGTAGCTAGTGTGAAAGCGCTTGCACGTGGAACTTTGCTCCGTGATTTTGGTTTCTACACATAGAGCTATGCTCCGTGACTCTGTTCTGACTGAGCCCAAAGGGTCAGTATCCGTATATGTATGTGATAGGCACTCAATCACAACAATATTAACGAATCTGGAGTCTCATATGCATTTGTATTTGTTTATATATGATCTGATTTGCAATGATTAAATGATGTGCCATGACAGTGTGAGTATTTGGAATATACATCTTCTATATGAATAATTGCAAAATATGTTATTTGTGAATGTGAATCCGGTGAAATCATCAATGATGGTTCACTCATTGAGTTTGTAAAACTCATAAAAATTGCAATGTGGTTTTTTAGGTACAAGACAAGAGACTTAGTGTTTATTCTGGATTAGAAGAACGTTTTGGACTAAGTTATGACTCAGAGGTCTATCAGCTGACGTCAAAGAGTTATAGTTTTTATTGTATAGTTTTTGTTAGAACTTGTATGAGGTTTTGTAAATATTTGTCTAATGGAAATAGTATAAACTTTGTAAATGAACGCAATCAATGGTTTTAAAATTTCTTGACTTTTAAATGATGTTAGTTGATGTCATGTGTAAGTTGGATTTGTTTTTACTCTAACATACCATTATCAGAGGTTGTGTACCTGAATGTTGAGGTATGTACCCTATAGTAGTGGGATGTTGCAATGAAATTTGGGGTTGATCGGAAATCTAAAAATTCCTGTGATTCCCAAGGCGAGTTCTTTATGGAATTTTGACTAATGGGTTGTGGGTGTCCATTGGAAATCTGAAAAGGCTACATTTAGTCTTTTTTTTGTTAAACATATGATTATTATGATTGATTTTTTTTAATATGGTTTGTGGGTTCAAAGTGTTCGGTGATATTACTAACCAAGAATTGTGCTCGGCACCCACACCTCCAACAACTTTCCTAACTTCCTCATACTTGTCGATGTTGTGCTTCCCGTCGGTGCTATGAAATTTGGGGTTGACGGGAAATCAGAAAATTCTGTGATTCCCAAGGTGAGTTCATTGTGGAATTTCAAGAGGCATGTGGGTGTCCATTGAAATCTGAAAATGCTACTTTTGGTTTTAGTGTTGGTAAACATGTGATTATTATGATTGATTTTCTTAATATAGTTTGCGGGTTCGAAGTGTTCGATGATATTACTAGCTGAGAAAATGCCACATTTTGTCTAACTTTTAGAAAGATTATTACTTGGTTATTTAGAGTGCTGATTAAAAAGGGTTTGGTTTTTTTCTAGGTGGAAATAACTCGAAGGATATGGGTTGATGGAGAGGTGAATAAGGCACGGTGTATGCCGCTGAACCCATCAATTATTGGTGCAAAGATTAGTGATTGTAATAAATATAGTTATCCAGATATTAAAATTTTCAATTTTATATATTGGAAATTAAAATTTTGTACATTTTAGTGATTTATATATATTTATATATATACTAATAATTCTTATTTGCTTGTGTGACAATATCTGGGCATTAAAAATCTGTCTCATTTGTGAAAACTTCTATTCTATGGCCACCCAAGCAAATTTTTTTATCAATTAAACAATTAAATTGTTTAATTTAATAATATTATTTGCGACAAACACAAACACATTAGTGATAAATTTATTGTAACATATAATTTTTATTTAGTGACAACATTATTGTAAAATATAACTTTCATACTTGTGACGAAATTGTTAGACAATATGGTCACTTATGTAAATTTCTTTGACCACTAGTGGAATTCTTGAATTGATAGTTTTATTTGTGACAATAATAAACACATTAGTTACAATATTTTTATAAGAACAAAGTTTCTTTTTTGCGACAAAATGATATTGACACTTTTTCCTCAAAATATTAGTGACAAGAAGTAATAGACGCTAATAAAAAAAACATGAGTGACAAATATTTGGTTACTATTTTAATTATTTTAGTGGTGATAATGTTGTGACAATAAAATGAAGTATTGTTACGATTTTATTTGTTACTACTTTACATTATTTGTATAGATAAACTTGTGATAAAAATGTAAAGTTATTGTGACCGTATATTTTGTCACAGATTCCATAGTTTTTAGTGTTAGTATTTTTGTCAAAATATGTAAAGTTATTGTAATCATATATTTTTGTCACACATTTTATAATTTTAGTGTCAGTACTATTGTCACAAAAGTGTTGCATAATTGTGATCATTTTTCTAAATTAGTCATTACTGTATTAATGATAAAGGTATTTGTGACGGGATGTGACGATTTTAAAAATTGGAGTTTTTAGTGACAGTTTTTCTTTCACTAAAAATACAATTTCTTGTAGCGATAGATATTTGCTGTTGGATAATTAGAATTATACTTTTTTTATTTAGCTAGAATTTGAAGATTACGAGAGTGGTTTTATCAACAATAGGTTTGAAACTTAAAGATAGTTAAATTATGACTTACGAGTGTTATCTTTTTAAAGACTATCATAACTTATGAATTTTTGGATTAATTATTGACAGAAATATTATTCATTATTAGATAAAAGTTAGTAGTAAAATTGAACTTAAGATGTCATACTGATTATTCAAATTATTTGTTAAAATCCAAATTATTTAATTTTGTGACTCAACTTAGGGGTGTAAATAAGTTAGTTAATTTATATATGTTTAGTCTATATAATTTCAAAAATGAACAAAAGAAAAGAAATTACTTGAGCTTTTGTTTATAGACTTTATTAATCTAATTATCGATAACATCAATTATATTTGATTGCTTTATGTTGACATCAATATATCGGTAACATATATCGTATGATAATCTTCTACTTTTGGGTTAACAAGTTTGACATTCAACATTACTTGATATAATTTTGAACAACTAGTACTCTATTTATGGTATGTTTAAACTAGTAATAGAAATTTAGGAATGCTTAGTACTTATTTAAAATAATTTTGATTTAGTACTCATTAAAAATAATTTTAGATTAAGTTATTTTATATTATTAAGTAAATTATAATTTAAATTTAGAAGGCTATCTAATTTTATAATATAGGATAAAATTATAAACTATAATGAATCAAATATTTAAAGTTTCAATTTATTTATAGTAAATATATATATTTATTATTATTATTATTATTATTATTATTATTATTGATATAAAAATCTATATGGATTATAAAAATCAAGTATCAAATAAATAAAAATCTCATTTAGAACGACTTTTTTTTCCCTTCCCCGTGTTCTTTCTCCTCATCAATTTCGCACCATTGAATCCTTTTGGCTCACCGCCGTCGTCACATGCATCGATTATCCTCCATGACAAAATCACGTACTATGTACCGGTTCTTGACGACCGGACAAAACTAGTCTCTGTTCTCTGTGTCTATTGCTGCCAAATCCATTTTGTTTCGATTCCTAAGGAGGTTTAACAACTTATGACGACTACGGAACATGAGGTTGATACTCTCCCATTATTTAATTTCTTGGCTTCTCATTCCAGTCACTATGTTCTTCTTGATTTTGTTTTGGCTTTTGCTTTTGTTCTCTCTCTTGCCTTCCATCGACTTTCTTCAGCTCACCTTCTCTTGCGTTTTTTTTTCCCCAGCAAGCTCAAATGCAAGTATAGTTTGTCTCACCCTTTATCCAATTAGGTCAAGTTCAGTTTCAAAGAAGAGGGATGATTCTGGGTATAAAATTCATATTTATAGCAACAGGAACAAGTATGAGGGTGGTGGGGCTGCTGTATCTGAATGCCGAATGGTCTGGGTCTGGGTCCTCACCTCCTGTGAAAGTTTGACGTTAAATTTCGTTCCACTGACCTCTTTCAGTTTTGTACCGTTAAATTCTTAACATTATTTTTATCCGAACTTTGATTAACGATTGAACTTGACGTGGGTTCATCAAGTACGTTCATTATGGACTATCAAAATCTCCTTGTTTTTCAAGTTATTTTCAATCGTGGCCTTTAAGCTTTGTACATCACATCTAGATCGTTCATTTGACCATATAAATAGTCTTAGTTTATTAATGGGTATAGGTAGGAACACACAATCCTCTAAAATAGTCTCGATTGCCAAAAACGGTGTTGTGCCTATCAATCATCAAACCAAACATTTCTTAGCTCAAGAAGCAGACATTGGGTAAGATTAGTCTCGGTCTCTTTTGATTCCCATACTTGGTCCTTTTTAGTGATTTAATGGGTATAGGTACGAATACGCAAAATTTTGTTGTTGCAAAGGCATTCGTTTAACTTATAAGTTGAAACTAATTGATGGTTGATGACTTGATATAATTTCGGGTGCATTTTTCAGATTCTAATGAATAACAAGAGTGCCGATTTTGATGAGTTAGATAAAGTCTTGGAACATGCATTTGATATGGATAATGATGATGAAGAAGAAGATAATGATGATAAGGAAGATGATGACGGTGATGAAGAAGAAAACGACAATGAAGGCGAAGAAGATGAGGGAAAACATCCCTTAAAATCAGATGAAGTGGATGTTTCAGGTGTCCAACTTTGTCAACAATTCAATCGCCTTGAGTATCAAGCTCTTGCAGATAAAAAGCGTAAAGCACTTTCTGATACTAATGTGTTAGTAACCTTCCTTTTTCTACAAACTTGTTCTTCTTTTATGTCTTGTTTCTATTATTTTGTTTTCATTATTTTCTCTCTATTGCGGAAACTACAGATAATAAAGGTAGACTTCTTTTTTTTAACTGAGTTGTTGGGTTAAAATGCATATTAACTAAAAAAAACTGTGGAGTTCAATGTGTGATGTTCATTCTATGGTTGTTAGATGCTATTTGCTTTCTATAAATGAGTGATTTTAGTTCTTGCTCTTTAATGTTTCTTTTGGAATAGTGAAGAACCAGGCAAGAGAGCTAGACAAGATAACATCTCTGGTGCTAGCTTTGATGAAATAATGGAGGCCATGAATTATGGTATTAGACGAAAATCGCATCAGGTATGTTAATGGTATCATTGTCATGTGGTTGCATGCATCTTCAAAATGGTGAAAAGTCAGTAGAGGTTCCACCCGTTACCTCCTGCACTAGGGCCTCATAAATTGATAGTCTTACTAGTTATATACTATGGAAAGGGCAATTCTATCATTTGTGCTCTTTTTTTCCCTCCCTCTCTATCATCTTCTAATATGAGTTTGCTTTTCCATTCAATATTAGGAAACTAAGTTAAGTTGGTGAGATGCTCCTACTTACAATTGACTTGAGAAAAAATTATGTTCCTTGATTATGTAGCATGATTTAAATAAATAGATTTGATCAAAGCGAGGGCAATGGCTTGCAGATTATGCATTTCTATATTGCTAGATGCCAATCTGTTACTTAGTTGTTATTGCTACATGTTTAGTTCAATCCTCTACATACTTTTCTCTTTGCAGTCTAAGAAAAGAGGCAGGCGGAAGGGATCAAAAAACAAACATAGCCCAGAAATTACGCGGATGCTAGGAGATGCAGTTGTTCATCATGTACATGGCCGTTATGAAGAAGTATAACCTTTCATTAAGTTTCTATGTTCCTTGTTTTGGTTGTTAAGTTTTATTTGGTGATTATATTTCATGCAAGCAACTTTGCCTGCACATGGGAGTACCTATAAAATTGAAGTCTTCTAAAGGTCATCAACCATTTGATTGAAGAGTTAAATCATTATGATGATAGGTATGAGGTGATCATGCCGTGTGAATTTGTACATGTCTTTTTCTTTGGGTAAGCAGAGGAGATGTCAATAGATATTTGAAAGAGGAAAGATAATTGTATATGCTAAATGATGAGTGAAGAGTTGGTGCAGACGGTTGCAAGGGTTCTCCAAACCCATTTCTGACCTGGAACTTCTGTTGTTTTATTCTGTAAAATGGAAAAGCACACAAAATCAGACCTAAGTTGCAGTACTCAAGAAAGATCCATAATAAAAATGGAAATTGGGAACTTCCTTGTAATTCATAAACTTCTCTTAGAAATAGAATCCATTTTGTGAGCTTCAAAATTGAAACTTTAATCAAATTAAACAAAGGCACTTACTATCTACAAGTCTAAATTCATTTTAAAAGATATATTTATGTGATGTGGTTTCAGAGAAACAATGCTTACTGCTTAACATTTTTTGGACTGAATAAAGTATAAGCGTGCATTAACTTGCAGTAATGATGTCAACTGGCTTTTGACAGAAAGGAGGAGAACTTAATTGTTTCCATTGTAGTTTGATTTTTCCTTCTAACAAGCTTCCTGAAACAAAGACTCTATCTATAAAGTTCCCATGGGACATAACCAGGAGGACCTTGGTGCAAATACAAGTTATCAACCTGCAGTACTTTCAAAGCCTCAATATATGGGTTGTTGGTTATGTGCATATATTAATAATGCGTGCTTTCTTTAGAGATGCTTTATGTTGAGTGATTTTAGCATTTCGAACTAAATTCAACTATTCGATACTATTTGGAGCTTTGGCATAGACTTCATGTGTTTAAGATTTATTAGGAACTTTGTATCTTCAACAATTACTTTATTTCACTTTTTAGAGGGACATGATGCAGATTCTTAACATCTTTAGCTGTACAATATAAATGGCATCTTTTCCTTGTTGCTTTTCAGTCAACGTTGGTGATTATTTGGTTTGTTTGATGGTATGGCACATATTTTATGTGTGGAACTTTAATTTGTAAGGGGTTCGGAATATGTTTTCCTCACCTTATTGTAGGCTTTGAACATTACATTTAATGCTTGAACTAGATTTAGAAGCTTCAAATTCGGTTAAAAATTTCTTAGTTCATTTGGTGATGCAACATTGATTGTGTTGCAGTCCATATCGGTTTTAAAAGAAGTTGTTAGATTAGCACCTCAAGTTCATGAAGCATACCACACCCTTGGACTTGTCCATAAGGCACTTGGAAATACTGAAAAAGCTATGGGATTCTATGCGATTGCAGCACGTCTTAAGCCAAAAGATTCTTCTTTATGGAGAGTGCTTTATACCTGGCACCTGTAAGTGTTTAAAGTTAACCAAACATGTGATAATGTACTTTTTCTAGTTTTATAGTACTTTTCCTTAATTAAATCTAAAATGAGATATGGCCTTAAACAATGTTAAATGGCATAGAAACTACAAAAATTTTCAATGTTCTTTCTTATAGTTTGGGCTGCTACAAAATACATCAGCAAGGTATAGCAGAATAGATGTTTACCAATCAACAACTCTCTCTCTCTCTCTCTTTCTCTCTCTCTCTCTCTATCTATCTATCTATCTATCTATCTGTCTGTCTGTCTGTCTGTCTGTCTGTCTTTCCCCATCTCTTTTCCCTGAATAAATTTATTATGTTCCGGTACATACATGCACGAGAAAGAAAAACTTGCCTAGAAAAAATAACTTATATATAGGCCTGGAAATAATGTTTTTAGACTCATTTTGCATCTTGGCACTTATGAAATGGTTGACAACTGCAGAGAACAAGGAGACCTAGCACGGGCTAGTATGTGCCTTTCTAAAGCAATTAGGGCAGATCCTAATGATATCGATCTCAGATATTCACATGCATCTCTCTATATTGAACTTGGAGATTATCAAAGAGCTGCTGAGTTATTTGATCAAATAGTAAAAATATGTCCTCAGGATGGTAAAGCGCTGAAGGCCGCTGCAGAGGTTTGTTTTTCCTAACTTTTTGCTTATGAAATGTTTCTGTTGATTCCTTATTTGTGATCTACAATCAATTGAATTATTCCCATTGTCAGCAGTCTTTGTGTTTCTCGTGCTCTTAGCAATTGGTTTTTCTTTTTCTTAGTTTTGAAATATGTGTAACCATGTTAGGTTTAACTGTGAAAGCCTAAAGTAGAATAGTTGTTAATGTCAAACAAATGGAAAGATGCTTCTTTGCTTAAAAGGTAAAACAACACAACATGTCGAGTATCGTATCTTGTTAACTTGCTTTAAATTGAGTACATTTTCCCTCCTTTCACAAACAAATTCATGGCTTGTTTGATCTGGAAAATTTGTTGAGGATACTAGTTTTCTGTTGAAACTAAATTAGTAATATTATTGAAACTGTAGGTGGGAATAGCTGAGTGAATTAGGTTAGTCTAAATCTCCCTAGTATTTATATGTTTGTGTGTGTGTGAGAGAGAGAGAGAGAGAGAGGGTGTACAGTGGAGTACTACTGCATATGTATCCCTACACTAGCATTGTATAAGTCAACAGAAACCAATGTCTGGCTATTAAGCTCAGTTATATTTATTTTGATCACAATACACAATATTTAATGGTTATCCATTATCATTCGTGCACATCTTTTTTGTTGATTTGTAGCCTACCTATTTATGAAGAGGTGAATGGGATTAAATGAATGCAACTTTCAGGTTAACATGGCATGTCTTTGGTCATCTTTATTTAAATTATTTGTTTAAATTCAACTTAGGTGGACATTTGCTTCTAGGAGAGATAAGATAGACACAGTGGTTCCCCCATGAGATACTAGGCATATTAAAATATTTTCTTGAACACGTCACAATATACGCACATAGTGCTTAGCTTAGTGTTTGTTTTATTAGGTTAAAATATGGAATTTTTGTATACGTGTTTGATTCATTTCATATCCTGATTCAAATGAAGAAAATTCGCCTGCTTTGGGAACTAATAACTATGGGGCCTTAACTGCTGTCTCACAAGTTATTGTTTATTTTGTAAATATCAATAAAGTGAAAACAACATCGGGAATAGATTCTAGAATTGTTAAGTGATTGACATATTTAATTTCAGATCTTTTTTTCTTCTTTTCTTTTCCTTTTCCCGTGTGGTCCTTGGTTACAAGATATCTTGTGCTGTATCACTACGGTTACCATGACACTTTCTTGTTATGATAGTTCGAGTTAAAAATATTGAGTTGATATAGATTAACACAAGCAAGCACAGCAGGATAATAATTGATGTATATATTGTGGTACAATACAATAAAGGCAAAGATGGTGGTGGTTGGGGTGATTCCTTTTGTATATTGGGTAATTACTTTCTTCGTTTTTCCTCTCCTACTTCTGCTGTCCTAAATAATTTATGTATAAACTTCCCTCCTTTGATGCCCTTTAGATTGTCTTTCCTTTTTGTTTATATTTGTGCCTTGACAAAACAAAAAGTGAAGCCTCCTATTTTTCCACTAGCTATATTTGTTGCTCTCATAGGATCATTCTTTCTCTTAAAAGGAGGAAAGAAGCTCGCAAAATGAAAATGGACTTGTTGGAAATGATTCATTTACTTAGTCCAACGGATATGAACATAAGCATCTAATGTATATGGTCCTTACTATATGTTTGTTGATTGATGGTTATTACCTGCTCTGGGTGATATCTACAGTCATTGGTGATATTTAACTTTGGTAGTGCAGACTGCTGTGTTGACTGTCAACAATTAGTTGATGTCTGACCAGTATGTATTTTGATGATTTGGGGGTGTGAAATAAAGGAGGATTAAGTTTCATCCATGACTTGTAAAAGGAAATTTCAAGTAAGTTCTGCAAAATAAATGATGACTAAAGGTTGCTCTAATTTACTTTATAAGGTTTTGCTTTACAAGGACAAAGGCCTAATCAATGAGTCAAGCCTCGCTTCCTCTCTCTTCTTTCCAAATTCTTGCTGCTCTTGTTAAAAAGTTTTATGTTCAATTGTTGCATTCCCTCGTGTGAAATATCTACTGTTTTTTTTAATTTATAATTTGGTTGATGATTACTTGATCTGGATTGTGCAACATACTTACGAAGAATGCCTGTTAATTCTGCTTAGTGATCCTCACTGTGGAAAGCTTTTCCCTTAACTATCCTATTTTCTTCTTTCTTTTCAGCTTTACTTCCATACTGGTCAAATTGAACGGGGTCTTAACATTTTGGAGGACTATATCAAAGATCATCCAATGGAAGTTGATCTTACTGTGCTTGATTTACAAGCTTCTTTATTCATGGAAATTAATGCTTATAACAATGCTCTTCAACATATTGAACATGCTTGTTTGGTCTTCTACTCTGGAGAGGAACTCCCTTTGCAATTAAAAATCAAAGCAGGAATCTGCCATATTCACCTTGGGAATCTTGAAAAAGCAGAGGTTTGTTGCATCAGTTAGTGACCTTTCTAATCTTCACATTTATTCAAAACCAGAAAAGAAAGGAATTTGGTAATTTCTATCATTTTCCTATTCTTTGTAAGGAATAACTACATTAGACATTCTTATAACTATTAATGATACAATTAAAGAAGGCTAGCAACTCACAATTGCACAAATAAATTATATGTTTCTAGGTATCTAGGTCTATTATTGTCTTAACTGGCTTTATTTATTTTTGATAATTTATTGCACTGTGCATTTGATAACACTCATGACTTTTTTCCGTCAGAAAGCAAAAATGTATTATAATTCTCATCTCATGAACTGCTATTGATTTTGAATCATTTGGAAGGAGTAGCTACATTTGACTTTCTTATAACTTTTCTTGGTATTATAGACCCTTATATACCATCAAAAGAAGGCATAGCAGTTATTGATTGTACAAACTTGTAAATTTCTTCAAAATTGTTTTTGTTCATTGAAATGATCTTATAGATTAAGTTTCTAGGTGCTAATTTTATTATTCCCTTAATCAACTTTATTTGTTTTTGATAATTTGTTTCTGCTGTACATTTGAGAGCACTTGAATCTTTTCTCTTTATATCAATAATAAAAAAACTATAGACAATTCTCGTCTCATGCACTTCTCCTGTTGGGGTTTGGATCCTTATAGGAGCAGTGTTTTCTTCATAGTGGTTAGACATTTGGACATTACACACAGTGGATGAGTTTATACTAACATTTATTTTCTTTTAATTGTGTGACAACTGACAAGGTTCAGTAGAACTTGTAAAAGCATATGAAGTTTTGGCTGCTTTTAATATTTCTGTTGCTGAATCTTTTTGTATCATTTATAGATTCTATTGGGTGGTCTTCAGTTGGAGGCTGTCTCCAATCATTCTGATTTGATTACTGAGGTTGCTGATGCTTACATGAGTCTCAAATATTGCCATTCTGCGTTAAAATATTATCATATGTTGAAGCCACATGTTGGGGATAAGAAGGTATGTGCTTGAATATTTCTTTGATAGGACTTTTGTTATCAAACAAAGATTTTGGAGGACTCTGTTTTGTTTGTTTGTAACAAAGTGAATTTATCATATAGTTGTTTGTAACCTACTTTTGAACTGTGTTTCTATTGTTTTTACTTACATTGGATTTTTGGTAGGAGTTAAAAGAAATGCAAAAGTTAATTCTTTTGAGTGTTATCTCTAATCACTGAAAAGAGGAGAATAATGTGATTGATGCACCTTTTGAGCCCATTTTAAACATGTAGATGCATTATTGCTAGCTGGCTCTTGTTTGTTACGTTGGCAATATTTCCACAGTGAAGTCTTGGGGGTATAAGTTATGTGCATTGGTTACTAGATGAAGCTGTAGCATTTCCCACTGGCTTCCATGTAATGATGCAAGTAAAACATCAATTCAGAACTATCTATTGGTATTGAAGAGTACAACCTAGCTAGAGATACTGCATCTTAAACTCTAGGCCCAAAGAACTTGATGTTTGAGATAGAAAATAGGAGAAACAAATGTTTCACTGCACTATTTTATTAATAGTCTTGCAAGCCTATATATACAGAATTCCTACCCATATAAGAAAACCTTAAAAATACAAAATATGGTAACTTTAAATAGGCAGAGGTGCAACCATAAATATAGGTAGTAATACACCCATAAAATAAACAATCATATAGCTGTAAAACACATGAAAGATTCATACAATATAGTTGTCAACAATCCCCCTCAAGGTGGTACATAAATATCTTGCATGCCTGTCTTGCAAACGAACTCATGAAATGGTTCAATACCAAGTCCTTTGGTAAAATATCAGCTAGCTGACCTGCCGAAACCATAAGAGAAATTGATGTGGGACTAGTAGAAGATAGAAGATATATCAAACTACTAGCTAGGACTCACAAAATTTAAAAGTTCTAGTTGCTAGAATTTGAGTTTTATGTTTGGAATTTCAGCTTAGGTTGCTGGAGTTTCAAGTTTGGAATAGCTGGAATTTTAGGATTTGTATAAACGTGAATTGTATATATCTTTGTAAGAGTACAAGATGTATGGATTTATAGCTATTCAGCCACCTAAGGAAAGAATCCTAGAAAATAAAGGTTAATTGACAACCATATATGAGCTACTCTAGGAAACTAAGTCACTCTAATTCTGGCTTAATTGATTACAATTAATTCACATGTTCAGTACCCTCCTCAAGCTGGCTTGAAGATGTCTTCCATAGCTAGCTTGTTGACTATAAGTTCAAACTGACCCTTGTGTAGTCCTTTGGTGAGTATATCGACTATTTGATCTGTAGTTGGTACATAAGGAACACAGATTAACCCACACAATTTTTTCTTTGATAAACTGCTTGTCAACCTGAATGCGCTTTGCTCTATCATGTTAATCAGGTTGTGAGCAATTGAGATGATGACCCTGTTATTGCGGTAGACCTTTATAGGAAGTGTCACTTGGATCTTTAGGTCTTCAAGTAGTCTTTTTATCCACATTACCTTGCAAATTCCATGAGCAAGAGACTTGAACTTTGTCTTGGCATTGCTTTAAGCCACAACATTATGTTTTTTGCTTTGCCGTGTAATAAGATTTCCTCCAATAAAGGTGCAGTAGCTTGAGGTTGATTGTTTGTCAATATTGCAACTAGCCATGTTTGCATATACATAGACTTTATCTGTAGGTTGGTATGTTTCGGAAACATAAGTCCCTTTTTAGGAGCTCCTTTTAGGTATCTTAATATCCTATAAGCTGCATCAAAATGTACGTGTCCAGATGAGTGCATATTGTGGAAAAGAAAGATGGAAGTTATATTCTGTAAGCTGTATACCCTTGTTTATTTGCACAAGGTGTCTAGAGTAAAAAAAAGAAAAAATTGATCCAAATCCCTTAATCACAGCCCTCTAGCAAGTCCTACAATTACAACCCTTAATTAAAGGAATAATAGAGGTTTGATTTGCATATTTACAACACTTTCTAACACTCCTCAAGTTGGTGAATATATATTATGCATTCCCAACTGGTAACAATGGATTGAAACATAAGGTTGCTCGATCCTTGGGTAAGTATATCTAAAGTTGTGAGTTAAGTGTACATATAAGGTGTACAAATAAAACCATCATTCAACTTTTCTTTAATAAAGTGTTTATCCACCTCGATGTGTCTTCAGTCATGTTGTATTAGATTGTGTGCAATGCGTATCATAGATTTATTATCACAGTAAATTCTCATAGGACCGCCCCCGTTAATCTTCAAATCTTTTAAGATAATGTTCAACCATAGCAGCTCACAAATTTCTTGTGCCATTGCTCGAAGTTCTGATTCAACACTTGACCTAGCCACCGCATTTTGTTTTTTGCTCCTCCATGTAACTAAATTTCCACCAAATACAATGCCTAGAAGTGGATCTTCTATTAATCATTGAGTCAACATAATTAGCATCAGTGTATGCTTCGAGTATGACTTCCACATTCCTTTTGAACAAAATGCCTTCTCTTGGATTCCCTTTAACATACGCAGCACCCTACAAGCCACTTGCAAATAAACTTTTAATAATTTTGTGTATGAACTGGCTGATTACACTCATGGCATAGGCAATGTCAGGCCTAGTATAAGATAAGTAAATAGGTATTGCAACCAGTATTTGATGCATTTCCTTATCAAAACAACACCCACTTTTGCCTCTCCAAGTTCGTGATTGCGATCAATTGGTGTACATGCTGACTTTACAATATCCTTTAAAAGGTCATGGATGTACTTCTTGTTGAGAGATAAAATCCCCTTCTTTGAGTATGTGACTTCTATTCCTTACAAAATTTCAATCTCCCAAGTTCTTTTGACCTTTGATTGAGTATGCGACTTTTGTTCCTTGCTTTCTGGAGGCTATCTTAATCTTCAAATTGTTGATGTGAGCAACATCTCCAAATTTAGAGTACATTTGTCTGACTGACTCCCAAATATCGTGTGCAGTGGATAGGAAAATGTAGGGATTATTAATTTCAAGTAACATAGGTTTCATAACCATTCGATGATCATCGATGCCTCTTCATCCCAAGCATCAAAATTGGGTTCTCTTCTTTTTGGGCCTTTTCCTAAAGGATGGCTCATTTTCCTTTGGGACAATTTCAAATAGTTTTCTTTTTTTTTTCATTCAAATGGTATGCTACCTTGGTATGTTGTGATTCCCCAAGTTGATTGGTTTTTTTGACAAGTTGGATTATTGTTGAATGAGGGGTCTCATTTGTTTCTAACATGGTGATTGAGGCTTGGAAAAAGAGGTTTGTTAATTAGGCAAAGTTCAAAACACAAAAATGGCAATGAAAGCCTTAGAAAGAAGTTGGCAATGAAAGCCAAGCTATGATTTTCTCACAGATTGAGCCTAAAGCTTTGATAACATGTGGAAAATAAGGAAGGAAGTCTGTTTTTTGATATATTCTATAAGGTATACAACCTTGTTTATATACACAAGGTGTCTAAAGTGAAAAGGATAAGTTGAACCAAGCACCTTAATCACAGACCTTGTAATAAATCCTACAATCATTGCCCGTGATTAAAGGAATGATGGAGGGTTGATGTGCATATATACAACACTTCCAAACACATATATTGGCTAATCATACTCGTAACGAAAGCCGTATGAGGACAATTGTGAGAGAAGTGAATAAATTTCCCCACTAGTCTTTAAAACTTCTCCTTGTCGACCACATCTTCAACTTTTGCAGAATCACGTTTTAGATTGGCATCAAGAGGAGTTTGAATGGCTTCACAACCTTGGAGACCTAATTCTGTAAGAATATAAGAATATATTTCCTTTGGTTCGTCAACAAAAATACCTTCTTTGGATCTAACGAACTCCTAGGAATATATTTCCTTTGGTTCGTAAACAAAAATACCTTCTTTGGATCTAATGAACTCCATGACATGGAAATACTTTATTAATCCCAAATTCTTAATCTTAAAGTGTTGTGCGAAATTCTTTTTCAAGTTTGCTAGTTCGTCATCACGATTAGCTATCAAGATTATATCATTCACATAGACAATGATATTAGATAGCTTACTTCTCTTATACCGCTTATAGAACATTGGGCGATCGACATGGCTTTGATAATACCATAGGTTTTCATTGCTTTCCTAAAGCATTCAAACCATGCTCATAGAGATTGTTTAAGACCATATAAGGATTTTCCAAGTTTGTAGACTTTTATGACAACCATCTTTTCAAACCCTGGAGGTAGGCTTATAAGCAATTCTTCTTCTGTCTCCATTAAGAAAAGCTTTTTTGACATCTAACTAGTGTAGGGGCTAGATATAATTACTGGTGAGGACAATATACCCGGATGGAGTTGATTTTGACAATTGGAGTTGAAGTTTCTAATAATCATCCCATAAATTTGGGTAAAACATGTTAAAGATAGTATCAGAAAATGTCAATTAAGGGCTTGATGCAATCCCAAGACCCTCATAGTCTTTATATAGTAGTAAGAACCATTTACATAAGGAAAGTTGATCTTAGGAATAAATAGAAAATCGTATAGATCTAACTTTTCCTAATATAGATCTAACTTAGACTTTTCCTAATACTCGTTCTCAAGATGGAGCATACATAACATAAGTTCCAACTTTGTTACGTTTGGAATTCACTTGAGACAACCAACCCTGAAAGCCCTGGTGAATAAATTAGCAAATTGGTCTTTTGACTTGACATATGGTGTCTTAACCAATCATTCTTGAAGCTTTTCGTGAACAAAGTTACAATTAACTTTAACATGTTTGGTTCTCTCATGGAAGACTGGATTAGAGACAATACATGCTTGATTATCATACATCAACTTCATTGAAGAGAAGTGCTCAAAGCCAAGTTCCTTGAGAAGATGCCTTAACCCAATCAATTCACACGTATTATATGCCATGGCCTTATACTTGTACTCAGCACTAGAACATGCAACAATTGATTACTTTTTATTTTTCCATGTCACCATGTTTCCACCCCTAAATACCTAATAGCTTGAAGTAGACCGTCGGTCATAAGAGCCTGCACAATATGCATTTGTATCTCCCCGAATATTAGTATGTCCATGGTTCTGGTATAGAAGACCTTGCTCTGGTGAACCTTTCGAATATCTCAAAATCCTGAGATAAGGTAACAGACGGTTGTGAAGTTGTAGTCGAAAAATGTTCTTCAAGAGATGCCATATGAGTCGCTCGCAAATGGGGGATACTTATCCCAACAGGTCTTCTCATCATGTCCACCTCTTTCACAATGTGTGTAGTTAAGTTTTGAGCCTTTGCCACGTCCTCCTCTACCTCCAAGATCATCGTGTCCTCCTTGGCTACTCTTAAGACCTCCTTTGGCATGTAAACTAGACTGTGCAACAAGTGTTGACCTATTAGAGTTGTTCTTGGCTGGACTGTCTTTATCCATATAACAAGAGAGTCTAAAATATACTTCAATTAAGGATGGAAGGTCTACTCCTCCCAGGATTTGTACTCGTACAAGTTCAAGCTCAAGTTTTAATCCTGCCAGAAAATTCATAGTCACCAAGTGCTTCCTTTGGATTTGCATCTCCTTAACATCAGATGTAATGGCTAGTAGAGAATTTAACTCCTCAAATGAACGTTTTGCTTTCTTAAAGTATTCAATCAAAATTTCTTCCTATCTGGACTGAAATAAATTGACAGAGATATGATACATGCTAAGCATATTACTAGAATAAAGGAGCTTAGCATAGTCCCAAGCTTGCTCATAAGTACTAACATGGGAGAATAGGATTGAGATTTCAGGCTCCATATAATCGAACAAGGATATGTAGTAATTTTGCATCATTAGCTAGCCAATTTTCTAATATTTTTTGATCAATTGGGGGATCAGATGTGAGGTGGGACAACTTTCTCTGACCTCTGAAGAACAATTCTACATTCTTAGGATAAAAAGAATAGTTGTTACCATCCAAACATTGTTTGGTGATTCGCTAATTGGAAGAACTCATTGTTGAGGCAGTTGCCAGTACACTTGTCAATGACTTATTGCTGGAGTCTAACATCGTCCTGATATATTTGACGAATATATTGGCCAACAAATGCTGGTAACACTGCTAACAGAGTTCTGGAACATATGAACTACTGTGCTAATGGCAAGACACGTGGGTTCTGGACAAGACCAGAATCTCATTCATAATGAAAAGGTGAGCTGACCCATTAGATTGTTGTCATCATGGTCGACCGAAGGTGGCATGGATACCCACACACCAGCGCGCGTGGACTATTTTCCGATGACACTGTCGGTAATTTGCTTGTCGTCAGCTGGTCCTGCCTGCTTCTATGTGTTTGGCTTGTGGTTTTGGTGGGTGGAGGTAAGAGTTTTGGACAGATCAGAAGATTTTAGGGTTTAATGGTAAGGAAGGTAAGAGTTTTAGGGTTTCAGGGGCAGAAAAGAATACCTAGAGTACTATAGATTGTTATTTTCTTTACTAAGGGCAAAAGGAGTATAGATAGAAGAAGTATCAAGAATACCTAGAGTAGTTTCAAAATCAGTTGTTTAGGCAATCGATTGAGCCAATGCCAAAGGAAATAGTAGCCTTCTTGCCTTTTGATGATTATTCCTCTTTGAATAAGTGATAATCTCTTTATCATACTCCATAGGAACTATTGATAGTATTTCTTGCCCTGTCAAGAATTTAGTCGTGTTTGGCGAAATATACTCAGGTTCATTTGTTAGTATTTGTAATTTCTTCTTTTAAAAATTCTTTGGGAGATATGGGACTAGTAATTGAGTCAACAGTTTTAGGCAACATAATTACATTAAATTCTAGTCGTAGGCTCATAAACACTTCTTCTTGTAAGTCTCTATTAAGAAAAGCATTTTTGACATCTATTTGGTGTAGGGACTAGATATAATTAGCGGGTAAGGACAATAATACCCGGATGGAGTTGTTTTTGGCAACTGGAGCGAAAGCAAAAGTTGACAGATCCACTTAGGCCAATCATATAGACGATTTAAAAGTTGCACATATTGTGAATTTCAGATTTAGTTAGGCCTATTCTTAGAACAACAAACAACCTATATATGCCTAGTACAGGTTTAGTTCTTATTTCACTCATTTGCTTGGAATGAAACTTGTAAGTGGTGTAAAAAGCTTTACGTGGCATTATGGTTCTGAAGTTGAATGGAGATATGGCTTTTCACATTCCTCTTACTCTGTTGAAGACTTTTCTCCGATTCTTATATAATTCCTGCATAATGGTAGTACCATAGTAAAACATATCTGCATAATGCCAGTGTTGATTTTATGCTTGCTCTCTCATGCATAATAATGATATTCAGACTTCATTCATTATTTTCATGTGCTCATGATGCCCTTTTAGGTGGGCTATATTCAATCAAGAATTGCTCAGTGCTACCTTTCCTTGGAAGAAAGAGAAAAGGCGATTATGTTCTTCTACAAAGGTGAAATGAATTCTTTTGTAATTTATGTAGTCAAGTGGAATGGGATTTGACATTCCAAATATTCAAATTTCCTTGTGCTGAAACACATTTAACAAAGAAAAATAATTTCATTGATGTACATGGGAGCTTACATTACTGTCTACTTTTCCCCTTGAACTTAAAAGCAGTATTGCATCTGTCAATTTGAAAATCTATGATTCAACATTATAGCCAAGAAGAAAGATTCTTGAGACACTATTTTTCTTATTGCAAATATCGTTGGTAAAATATATATGAAGAACTTTGTTAAACTTGTAGATTCTAGTTCATTGGTTTTTGTTGGTCCAAACAAGGTTTTTCAACCTAGATGGTTACATTCTTACAAGGTAGTTGAGGCACTCACGTTGATGCTAAGGTGAGAATTTCAGTTTTTCTTAGGTGCTAGATGGGGTATTCAATTTTTCCTGGGCGCTTTAATACCTTTGACCTCTAGAAATGTGCTTCCAAACAAGTGCCTAACTAAGTTTATTCTTGTCTGCTGCTTTATATCCCTTCTTATATTTCGTTAGTGTTTGTTTTGTATATTTTCCCTATTTTCAAGGCTTTATCCTTTTGGTTTCTAAGAGTCAGCAGCCTTTTAGCTTTTTAGCTGCTTTAGAGTTTATATCCCTTCTTATATTTCGTTAGTGTTTGTTTTGTATATTTTCCGTATTTTCAAAGCTTTATCCTTTTGGTTTCTAAGAGTCAGCAGTCTTTTAGCTCTTTAGCTGCTTACTCTAAAGTTTTGTTACCTTGAAATAATTGCCAAATGCACAACATTAATTAGTGAATGCTAATTTAGAAATTTAACGAAGAACATATAGTATTTCAATAACAGTAGAGTTCCTTTTGTCGCAAAGGTATCTATATTTCTTTTGGGCTCCTTATTCTCCTCCTCTTGTGTCCTATGACTCTAGCCAGTTTCCTATGCTACAATATAACAAGCTAAAAGTCTATTAATATGTCCTTCACCTCTAACTAGTGTTTGAAGACTCCAACCAATCATGTTTTATATGGCTTATATATTTTTTAAATAATATTTCAAAAGGATACTACATTACTTCTATATGTATGTATTAGACTTATTATAAGAGAAACTTCTCGGGAATAAAGTTGATGAATTTTAAATACTTATATTAAACTTGTGGGAGAGAACAAATGCTTATTTGAACATCTTGAAAGGTACAGGAGAATAGTTGGTAACTCAGTTACCTTGGAATTATTAGGCTTGATATATCTTTAGTAGTGTAGTAAGTCAGTTGTCTCTTTGAGACTTGCAAGCAATGTTTTGAGTTTTAGAAATTTGAATAAAGCGCTTGGTTCAGGTTTGTTTTACAGTGATGGACATAATTTGTATTGATAACTACTCCGATATGGATTACATTGGATCTTTAGTTCAACTAGAGATTATGTGTATTTACAGGAGGTAACTTGTGTGAAGATTAGGAAAATATCTACTGTTGGTGCAATATCTATTTTATTTAGGCTCATTTTCATATGTTTATGTGGCAGTTTTAGTAGATTCATTGGAAATCCCTTTTGTTAGTCAATTTCTAGAGTTAAGAGTTTGGCTTCAATTAGACCCTGTAT
Organism: Erythroxylum alaternifolium; assembly: GCA_027478495.1. Taxonomy (NCBI): domain Eukaryota; kingdom Viridiplantae; phylum Streptophyta; class Magnoliopsida; order Malpighiales; family Erythroxylaceae; genus Erythroxylum; species Erythroxylum alaternifolium. The sequence goes on along the minus strand of JANIIA010000003.1, from coordinate 41,205,380 downwards.
ATGATAGATAAATGAGTATCCTAATGACTTGTTCGTACATCTCTGGAATAATTATTGAATCTTCAATAGCTTCACTAAGTTCATATATCTCTCCCCTGGAAATACTTAATCTCCCTAGATCCTTATGTTTCCAATTCTCTAACTAAAACACTCCTTTATTGCCTGTTTCTCGTTATTACTCACTTCATAATCTCCCTAGATATCCCTGTTCCTTTTATATGGGGTAAATGAATGAATCATATGGTCTGTAGCACCAAAACTTATAGCTCAAGTATTGCTTAAGAGAGCTAATGAACTCGAATCTGATGGATTATCAAACTCAGCCAACTGATTTCTTAGTTTGCCAGTTTATTCTCTGTTGCAACTTCCTAGTTCTTGAAATTTTTTCTTTATTGCTATGTGTTCCATGAGCCAAACAAGAAATCTTCTGCTGGTTTCTCTTATTGCTCCGCTGTTAGCTTGAAAGTGTTCCATGCAGTTTCGAACATTGTTCGTTAGTATCTCGACTTCTAGCAAAATCTAAACGAAAGAACCTCCTTACCTTCTCTACTTTGTTCTACTCTGGCAATTCAGCTTTGCCATAATCCTGGGTTAGAATTCGTGGTTTAGCTGACATTTGTTGGGTGGTTTCTGCAATGGTGTTTAATGCTGAATTTTCCATAGTTTTTGGGTTTAAACATCACATTCTGCCTACTAACTTCGGTCCTATCAAGTGAAATTATTTCATCCAGCAAGGGGATTTCTTTCTTTTCCAAAATCTGCCCCTTGATTTGATGAAATTCAGGATTTAAGCTGCAAGAAAATCATACACCTGATCCTTTTGAGCAAAATCTTTTTTATTTATAGAATAATAATGACTACACTGCAAGTCAACAGTACTATAGTAATCTAATGCATATTTATGGATTTTACCTCCTTGCCTTTCTACTCTGGCATTAGAAATGGATTTTGCTATATGTTAGTTGATATGCATGTTACACCTTGCCCAACTTAAATGTATCTTTAGAAAGTATAGGAGGTATTCACCAACAAATTTAATTGATTAAAGTTCTGCAGATTTTAATTCTAAGAATCTTTCAAGAAAAGTTGGTTTTATGATGGACAGGAAAATTTTTTTCACCTAGTTTAGTGCTAAGCCATTTGAAGATTAATTGCAAAATCTTTCATACTAAGTTTGCTGGCATAGTTTATTTGTATTCCTATATAATGAAGCCAGAGCTTCCTTTCTATATTTAGTTTAGACGGTTTGATTCTTGCATCAAAAAAAAAAATCTTTGTAACTTGTTTCTCCTGCCTTCAGCTTTGGATGGACTTGAAGATAGTGTTGATACCCGACTGACATTGGCATCAATGATGCTTGAAGATGCTAAAGAAGAAGAAGCCATTTCTTTGCTGTCTCCTCCAGAAAATATGGGTAATACCTTATGATAAACTTTGCCCCCCGAAATTGATTTTACATACGTGTAAAACATGCTGAAGATATCTTCCTATTGTGCTACGTACAGACCCTGCTGGTTCCAGTTGTGAAAATCAGAAGCCATGGTGGCTTGATGGAAAAATTAAATTGAAGCTTTGTTATATATATCGAGCCAAAGGCATGCTTGAAGACTTTGTCAATACCATCTTCCCCTTGGTTCGTGAGTCACTTTTTGTCAAAACCATACGACCAAAGGTAATGATAAAGGAAATCCAAGGTTTGGAGCTTCCATAACATGTTCACTTTCTAATTTTTTAGTAAATATAATAGTCTCAGTTTCACTAGCTCACTTCCAAAAGGAATCTGAGATTTAATGTCATCGTAATATAATTTAAGAAAAAGATCTAATTGACATGCTAATTTTGATTTTATTCCATTTGGTTGCCACTGTGATGAACATTTGCTATTTAAAAATCCTGATCCCATATTCCTCATAGTTTTTTCATGGAGATTTTGGTAGACCTATATGTTGTATTTGTCCATTGCAGTTGCCTAATCATGATTTTTGTTCTGATTGATTCATGACTGATATCAGCTAAAGAAAAGGCTCACATTGAGCATTCTCCGAAAAAGAACCAAAATACTTGATATTGGAGAAGGTGTAGATGTATTTGGGGGAGTGAGACCATTGGCTTCTCGATCTGATTTGTGAGTAGCAAATTTTTCTGCATTTGTGCTTTGAAGTGTATTTCACAATTCATTAGCTTATGGTGAAAGAAAAAACAACTGACTGCATACAGAATTCTGTTATACTTTTTACCGATACGGACGCATTTTTGGAAGAGAAGGAAACTTGCAAATTAGACTTGATAAAGTATATTGCTCTCCATATCATATTTTAGGGCTGGAGTTTGTATCTTTTCATTTTGAAAATCCAATTAGGATCAAGTAGATTTGAACCTTCACATTGGTGGAAAGCCAATCCTATTATGTATGGTCTTTATAGATCAAAAGCTGCCAGAGCAAGAAAGTTGCTTCAAAAGAAGGAAGAACAAAAAGCTGCAGCAAAAGCAGCTGGCATCGACTTCCACAGCGATGAATCTGATGATGACTGTTGGGTAAAGTTTAAACGAGTGTTTTTAAATTCTTGAGTTGGAGTACTGATAAAGTCCTTTGCATTAGGCCTGACTAGCCGTTTATCTTTTCTGGATATTTTCCAGCAAGAAATGATCAGACTGCCTCCGCTGCCAAATTTTCTAGAGAATGAAGAGCATCATGTTCTTATTATAGATGTTTGTACTCTCTCGCTTCTTTTTCTTGTATATGTTTAAGTAGATTGTATATGAAAATTCATGTCTGTATGGTCACACAAACACAAATTGATAAACTGTGTATGTGAATAATTTCTTGGGCATGTTCTAATAGTTTTAGCTTTTATTTAAATGATTTCTTGACATGGTATTAGAGCTTTTATGACTAAGAGGTCTCAAGTTCAGGTCATAATATTGTTGTGTATGATCGATTTGTGATCTATCCAAACTCGTTATGGGGAGTGTGTTAAATTGGTAATCGGACCATTTTCCAAGTCTTACCCAACTGTTTAAGATTTATAAATGGATTCTTGACAACTACACTACAGTTTTTCCCCTTCTACAAAATTATTTATGCTCATTTTTGGGTGCTTTTCATTTTTCATACACAGAACTTTCAAACTTTCTATTGGTATTGAACTATCTTACATTAAGTCCCACTTTCTAATAGTGTTTTTTAATATTATTTGTAGTTATGCAGAGCATTGCAATCTTTGCGGAAGTATTGGGAAGCCCTAGAGATTATTAGCCTCACTCGAAGATTGGTGAATGACAAATTGCCTGCTGAAAAGCTGGATGAACTTCAGTCTCTTGTAACCCGTAATCTTCAAACTTTTAAGATGATCATCATTTTTCAAGGCTGTCATAGTCTGCACTTTCCAAAGTCAACTTTCATTGCATGTTTCTGAAATTAAAATTATTTTCCTTCATGGAAATAATTTATGGAATTTTATATTTTTGCTGATGCGCAGTATCTTGTACATGTTTCTACAGAGATATCATACAACATCACTGATCCCAAGTATGGTTTTGATTGTGTACGATCTATTGTTGTTCAGCATCCATATAGTTTTTCTGCCTGGAACTGCTACTACAGGATAACGTCAAGGTGCTTTATACCCTTTTTCCTGCACAAGGTGTTTTATACTTTGTAGTGGTTTATACTGTCTTTTTGCATGTGGCTGAGGATCAAATATGGCAATTAGAAGAATGTTTTCATTTTTATGGCCTGTTATTTTGTTAGTTCATCGAGCTAAAGCACAGCTGCTACTTTTAAAACATTGGCCTTGGGAGTCAATCAATGAACGTATGTGAAGAAGGAAGTTTTTAAAGAATATAGCATATCTGGTTAAAATTAAGTTTTTCAAGAATATAGCATATCTGGTTAAAATTAAGTCCTCCTAGGAGTCATATCATGGCAAGCTACTGTAGTCTGTCGTTTTAGTTTGTGCTGAAGTTGGATATTTGTAATGGCTATTTTGGATTAGGATATGGTTCCTTAAGCTTGCTTGTTTTTCAGTACAAGTAGGTAAAAGATTTACTATGACTTTTTACTATCGCCTGATTGTTACTGAAGCTTTTTCTTCTGTTTAATACAAGGCTAATTTTGGTTGGTTAATCCAATCAGTTGATCGATGATCAACAAGTATGATGATTCTAATAATGATTTTGCACATATATTATGTGTATCTCATTGGTGGCTTTAAACACCGTATGAATTGACTTGGATTGTTATAACAAAACATAAAATAGAAAAAAAAAATCTAAAACAAACAAATAGGAAAAGCAAACACTGAATAATAAACAAGTAATAGGAAAGAGTCTTTTATAATTAGACTTCACATCATGGGATATCATATTATGTATCTCTGAAAAATAACTGTCCCTCACTCTATACTTGCTATTAGAGCAAATAGCTATTGGATCACTTCTCCATCAACTTTACTGTTGAAACATGATCGTAGCTTTCAAGCTCTTTTTTTAGTCTTTAGTGTCGAAAAAACTTAGACCTTAATTGTCAAATACGTCGGGCGTCAATGCTTTAAAAGAAACAGCCTTATTCCTGGTATCAACCTGACCTATTTGTCAAATGTATGTGAGTTTGTTTGCCATCATTTGTTTTGTTGTCATTGGCTTCTGCCACTGCTGATTCGTCCTTGTCATCAATGCTAATTAGAGGTTCATCAGCACTGTTTGAATTGAAACCGTAGTGGTCTTCATGCCAGCCCATTGTTGTCTGCCCTGACCAGGGATTCAGCGATGACCTTTACCAGTGCTAATTATCTTGAAACCCTAGCCCCACCTTGCTTTATTAATTGTATTGCAATGAGTCATATGTCACATAGTCCTCCTTAATAATTTATTTTGTAAACAAGATCAACCACCATAAAAGTTCCATTGCCAATGGCTTAAGTACTTTTGTAAGGGAGCATTCACCCTTAACTTCTTATTTGACCACAAATCTCATCTCTGTTCTCCAGCTTGTCGAAGACCTTACTTGTATGCTTAAGTGACCAAGCTTGGATCTCGAGAAACACCTATTGTTTTCTCAAGATGCCTCCTCAACCAACAGTTTTAAAATCTGGCTCCAACATTTGGATCATCTTTCTTTAAGTGACTTGAACTATATTCTCTCCTTGTTTTGTGGTATCTTACATAAAGATTTTGATTGTGAAGTATGTGAAATTGCTAAAAATTACTCAGCCCTTTTTCCCATATTCATTAAAAACTTTACTCCCTGGGGTCTATCTGAAATCTCAAAGCTAAATGGTGCAAACTGTTCTATAACATTCTGTGATGATTAAACAATCGAGTACTTTAGCTTTTCTTGATGAAAGAAGAATCTGAAGTCCCCATTATTCTTTTAAATTTTCTTGGCAGAATTTGAATACAGTTTATAGTGTCGTTAAATGTATCTAAATAGATAACCAAGCTGAATACTTCAACCACACTTAGTTTTTCGATCCAATGGGACCATCCAAGAGCTCATGTGTTGGTCTTATTCAGTAAAATGGAGTTGTAGAAAAGAATTGCTGTGTACTTGATGCAACTTGAGTCCTCTCGTTGCAAATTAATGTTCCTAAACAGCTGTGAGAGGTTGTAGCTTTACTTGCTACTGAGTTTTTTGATCCAATGGGACCATCCAAGAGCTCATGTGTTGGTCCTATTCAGTAAAATGGAGTTGTAGAATAGAATTGCTGTGTACTTGATGCAACTTCAGTCCTTTCGTTGCAAATTAATGTTCCTAAACAGCTGTGAGAGGTTGTAGCTTTAATTGCCACACCTCATTAATTGTACCCCTTTTTGCATGCATACTTACTCATCTGGTTGACAAATTGAGGTGGTCTTTTTTTCTCTTGGGTTCATTTGGTGGTTCTTTTAATTTTCAAAATCTTTGGTTGCATTCCTTGTGTTCAAATATGTCCTTGAGTTCAAAATGTGCAAGTAGCAGAGTCAAAGTTGCTAGCTAGGCCAAATTCAACAACTTCAATGAGCTTTGGTTGAGGAAAATGAAAGGAGTTAAAAAATGAGGTGGGGTCACATGTAAATCCATGATTCAACCTTATATTAAGTAATGAAAACTGAGTACCTTGATATACCTAGGAATGGCAAAGGTTTACTCAGACTGGACTCGCTAGGCTCTTTTTTTTTTATAATATATTTTGGGCTTTGAGTTGGACTTGGACTCGGGTTCGGACTGCCCAGCTCGAAGCCTGAAATTTTCAAAGAAAGTGACTTTGTTTTTAATTTTTAAAAATTAAGAAAATTTTAATTAGGCTTGGACTCGAGTCCAAAACTTTGAGGCTGATTTGACTTTCGGCCAAACTCAGGCCTAACCACAAAATTTCAGACCAGCCTTAGGCCTAGGTGGACTTGAGCTCGGCTTGACCCATTGTCACCCCTCTTTATTGCATTGGAGAAAGGAATAATATCATGTACTCAATATTCTATCCCCCATGTCCCTTTCCATTATCTCTTCACAGTATACAATTTTCGTTTCAAATCTAGAATTTGTAACTATTTCAATAACTATCCATGAAGTTTTAGAAGATGATAATTGGTCTCTTTCTATGATAGAGGAATGCATTGCAAATGAAATTTTGGAAGTGGTTGACAGATTGAGAAGAAACGGACTAGATGGGTTTATACCATCAAATCTAGTTGATGGTTATTGAAGGTATAAATAAAATTAGAGCAGTTACTAAAATTTGGCTTGTATGTGTAAAGTTGACAAAAAGAGAACTTTGCACCAATAGCGGAAGTCAAAACAACGGTTATGTTATCTTTGGCAGCTCACTTCATATGGGGGGTACAACAATTTGACGTGAAAAATGCTTGATGAAGCCTTAGAAAAAAAGGTGTTCATGGAGGTATAAGGTTTTTATTGGCAAATTTCAACAGGATAGAGTGTGCAACCTAAGAAAGTCACCTCAAACATAATTTGTAGATTCACAAAATTAATGGTTTGGATATAGAGTCAAAAAGATGTCACCCTCTTCATAAAGCACTTGATAGAATTCATAGGAGGAATTGAAGGCCGAATTAGTTGAGGAATTTGAAATAAAGGATCCTAGGTTAGCTCAAATACTTGTTTGGGATTAAAGTGACTTGACGGAGAGAAGGATGTTCACATCACATAAGAATTATGTACTTGAATTTATTAAAGAGATCAGGAAGCTAGTATGTGGGTTTGTCAATGTGCCAATTGCACAAAGCTACTAACTAGAAGGATAATGGAGAACCTTCACTGGGTTTGTCAATGTGCCAATTGCACAAAGCTACTGACTAGAAGGATAATGGAGAACATATTAATGACAGTTGCTAGTAGAAATTAGTAAGATGTTTGATCTATTTGTCTCATAATAAAGACCAGATGTGGCATATGCAGTGAAAATATTCAGTTAATTGATGTACAATTTAAGATAGTACTTGCAGGAATAACATGGGTCATACAGTACCTCAAGATTAAACCAGGAAGAGTACTATTTAAAAGAATGAAGAACATAAATATAGAAGCTACCTTAATGCTTTCTACCCTAGATCTTTAATGAATTGAGGTTTACGAGTGAGTATTATATGCTACAGTAGGAAATCTCATTTTTTAGGAGAAATAAAAAATAAGTGGTAGGAACAGAGGAACTGACATAATTCATGAATTTATGAAATGTTATGGTTAACATACTTAGAGATCTAAGGATAAAATGAGTGGTGTTGGAGATATTGACATTTGTAGTTCTTTTTAATTTTGACATTGTTGAATATTCTAGATCTTGTACTATCTCCTTGTATGCTACATGAAGGTCATGTGTTGAACTACTATTGTAAATAGAGGGCTGAAATATGTGTAACTCAACATCATTTCCTACATTCTACAGGTTGTCTGTCTAATAATGTTGCAGTTCTGGTGTTCCGTAGGAGTGTAGTTCTTGGGTTATGGCTAGATATGTCAATGGGCCGGGCCGCCCAGCCCAACCTCATTCAAGGCGGGCCGCAGGCCGGCCAATGGCTCGCTCGGGCTGGTATGGACCGGCCTACAGCCTGCGGGCCACGGGCGGGGCGGGCCAAACCCGGCCTGTCCATATTTTTTAAATTATAAAAAAACAAAACAACGGCGCCGTTTTGTGGGGCCGGGTCGGGCCGGGCCGGGCCAGAATTGCCATTCCTAGTTATGACGTGGATTTTTTTTCTTTTCCTGAAAAGCTTGAATACACCAGGCTTACGTGAGATAAAGCATTCTTAAGATCAACACAGAAGGCAGGAAAAGAAAATTGAATATTGGAGGCCAAGAGAACTATGCAACTCTCTTTTAGTCTTCAACTGATACAGTATCTTCTTTAATGTAATTTGTTTTGTTATGGGCTTTCCTATCCAAGGGTCATATGAGACACGTGTCTGTCAGTCTATTGTTGATGTGTACCAGCGCCACTGATGATTATGTGCTTACCTTCAATATTTTTTTTACCTCACTGTGCTTATTAGTACATACAACTGCTTGCCTAGATATACTGGTTATCATGGTATATCCGTTATTTAGCACATTGAAAATTTTTTGCTTTGGTTTTCATCTCACGTCAACTACCCTGCATTGCACTTTTTCTTTGAAGTTGATCATGAAAAAAATTGAAAGCACTCATTTGATCAATATTCTTCTGTCTAGTATATGTTAGGTTTTGGTAAAAATGGCAGGAACACTGAAGATGTTTGTTTATTCAAATTTTCTTTCATTAATTTCACTCATGCACTGGTGTTCATGTATACTTTTTCTAATGATATCATAGGTTGGGAAAGAGTTATTCGAAACATGCAAAATTTCTACGTTATATGCGAGCAAAACACAGTGAAAGTGCCCCGCCACTAGTAATTTCTGGGCATCAATTTACGATTGGCAGCCACCATCAAGATGCTGCAAGAGAATACCTAGAAGCTTATAAATTATTGCCAGAAAGTCCTTTAATTAACCTTTGTGTTGGTAAGGTTTGATCGTGTTTTTTTGTTTTCCCTTTCTTTGTTTGATGGATATTGTGTCTAAAGTTATTGTATTTATAAGATCTGTTAGATGGTAATAATGCAGTTTATATAAAATTCTCTTTCTTCTTCTTTACCAGGAACTGCATTAATTAACTTGGCGCTTGGATTTCGGCTTCAAAACAAGCATCAATGTGTTGCACAAGGCTTAGCATTCCTGTACAACAATCTACGACTTGCTGCCAATAGTCAGGTTTGCAGCCATTGTTATACTTGTTTAGTTTCAGTTGATTGGATTAGCCACTTTGACAACTTAACTTCTTTGTTGCTAAATTGTTGGATTTTAAACCACATTATTATTAATGAATTTGCTTGAAGGACTTCCAATGTAGATATCAGGGAAAACTCGAAGATTCAATGATGAGTTGGTTTTTAAATTTAAGGGAGTTTAGAGTTAAAATTGTAATTACAGTTATTGAAGTATCCAGCAGTTGTGCATATAGAACCACGGACTGGCAATGTTTTTATAGAATGGTAATTCACATATAATAGCACAAATTCTCTTGCAGGAGGCATTATATAATATCGCTCGTGCATACCATCATGTTGGACTCGTATCTATGGCAGTCTCATACTATCAGAAGGTGCTTGCCACTTGTGAGAAAGATTACCCCGTTCCAAAACTTTTGGATGAGAGTACAAATCCGACAGAAAACCTTAAACCGGGGTATTGTGACCTGCGGAAAGAGGCAGCCCACAACTTGCACTTAATATACAAAAAAAGTGGAGCATTAGATCTTGCTAGGCAGGTCTTGAAAGATCACTGCTCATTCTGAAGAAATATCCTCACCGCTTACAGTACTGCTCATTCTGAACAATTATCTTAACCGCAATCATCGGTTTGTATCCATGAGACTTACAGATGACAATGGTTCAGGCTGGTCACGGGCTACAATTTTTTTCTCTTGCCCAAAGTCTGTTCATTTTTTTAATAAAATAATCTCATTTTTGGTCAATTGATTCTTATGTTATTTTAACTCTGACCAATTGAGGTCGTTCAAGTCAGGCTGGGTTGACTTTTTATGAGTCCAAATTTGGTTCGAAACTTGGGCAAGAGGATTGATTTTGAGCTTAGGCCAAATTATCATCCCTGATAAGACCTGGAGGGGCAGTCTATTTTGACTCTCAACAAATCATTCGCCAAGGTTTAAGGTTCTGATTGTAAATTTGATGATCAAGTAGTAGGGTCCATATTGTTCCTTAATAGATTTATGAACACTATGTTTTTATGTTATAGTTTTATGAGTTAAGTTTTATCTTTAATTATGAAATTGATAATGTTTCTTGAATTAATTAAAATATTTGCATCTTTTCAAAAATAGTGAAACCATAGAGATGAACTATGATCGCATTTTTGTTTATTTGAAAGAATTTGTCATGACAAAGTACATTTTCAGTTCACTTTCGTTACAATATCACTTAATGGATTAACTTTCCATATTTCTTTACTCTTGCCTAATCATATTCTCGAACTATTGCATATTGTTTCTTTGTTTTAACATTTTCGCAGGAAGGAATTCCTCAAAACATAACATAGCATAGAGGTTAGACGAAATGAAAGGCTGAATATCTTCAAAATTTCCGAATCTTATGATTACTTTAAATAATAACCGTTAATAATTCGAGATTAGAGATTGGAGATGACGTTCTTTTGCTTGGTACAACTTGAAATTAATGGGTCTGATTTGAGCTGGTCAACTTTAGGGTTTTTTTAATATAATTTTAAACTTTAAACAGTCATTTTTTTTAAAATTAAAAAAATTAGTTGGGTTTAGCTTCAGTTCTGAGCTTCGAGCCAGTTAAGCTTTTGAGTTTAAAAAATTTTAAGCATTGAGATTTGTAGTGTGAATTCTATTGTCCACTTCTAATAAACGGGATTAACCCAATTCTAGATCATCTTCTGGAATCATATAACTGTCAAAAGTGAGTGACTGTTCATCGAAACTGTTATAGTCTGAATACTCATAAGTCCGATACTATTGATGTCCGATAGTTTTGATAGTAATGGCTGGACTACTACCTCGTCCATTTGAGTTTCACATCAAATGTGACAAACTTAGAATCTCTCAACCCCACCATCCCATCCTCCCTGTGATCCTCTTTTTTCACGATGATAAATAGATTAGTAATCTTGTGGCTTCAGTTCACACATTTAAATAATTATTGTCAACAAATAGAAAAATCATTTGATTGTTTTAGGAGAAGCCAAACATTGCTATCTTGGCTTTGTAATGTTAAGCTCTCTTTACTTATCTAGGCTTGCTTATATCCACCGAGAGGTTGCATCACAACATTTTGAGCATATATTAGACACATTTATGTAGGCAAAAGTGTGTTCAACGGTATTTATGTTACAATTTTTAAATGGGAACTAACAAAGAAACGGATTGCTATGCACAATATGTCCATTATTCTAATTATAATTTTTAAAGCAATAAAGTCATTTTCTTTATGCCAGCTTCCTTGAGAATCTTAAAAAAACTCGTGCCTCTTAGTAGTATGTATCATATTCTTTCTTCATTTCTCAGTGCTGTGACAACTTAAATTTCTCTTAATCCTTCGAACCCATTGTAATTTATGTGCATATATAGCAAATAGCTGAGAAACAAACATGGTAAACAAACAATCTCACCCCCCTTCCTCCTGTTTATCTTTATGAATTTTATATGTTTATATTTTACGTCTCTAATAAACATGTTTAGAAATGCATTTAAGTATTGTTTTTTAAGGTGTTGAGTGTGTTCAAAATGAATAAGTTGGCAAGGTATTAAGTAGGTGATAATGTGGTGTTGGTGGGTTGTGTATTTCATGGTATTAGGTAATAACCCTTAGCTTATAGAATGAAATAGTGACGATCTATTAAAAGATATACTTTGACTTTCATGGATGATATATCTAACTACAATATTTGGTTTAGTGTGGTTGGCATTTTTTTTTTTATTGTTAGAGTCCAGTGAATAAGGATAAAGTTGTAACTAAAGCACCATCTCCTCCGTAAAAACACAAGAAGAAGGTGATGAAGGCAAAAAGGAAGGCAATGGGAAACAATTTTATTAAAATTAATATGATGATGATGTGAACTTATTTTAATTTAAAACTTAAAAATGTAGGTAAGAGATGGAGTTATTGTTTGTAGGAAAAGTAAGTCAAGTAAATGAGGACGTTAAAAATAAGTATGAAATTTTAACCTAATTAAACTAAACTAATATAGCTTGGTGAGTAATTATTATTGTTATTTGATTATAATTTCTTTTAGTAAGTATTTGAAGAGCTTTCAAATGCATTGTTATTTGGAGAAGGTGTTATAATTGATGTAAAGCCTTAGTTTAGAGCAACTAAAGTGGTTCAATGATATGGGATTTGGTGACTTTGTGAGATGGAAAGGTTTAGGGGAAGGAGGGACGTTTGTTACTGGTTGTATGGTTGATTTGAACCAGACGAACTAACACTAAGAATAAAAGAGGATCAAATGGAGGAGACTAGTGGCGATAGTGTTATATAGATTGGCAGTTCTAAGAGGACAAAATGAGTTCACATAAAAGTTTACGAGGTTAAGGTGACCAGGCTTTAGGATGAGTGCAAAGTCAATGATCACCAAATCATGATCAAGTGCATGCCCGGTAAGGTAAAGAGTGCATCAATAGAGGAATGTTTATGGAGAAACTTCCTTCTATACAAGTTGGGGATTTTTATGTCCCAATGCCAATTATGATGTTAGCACGTAGTTGCCAAATATCATACTAATGTTAACAAATACAAGTATTACATATTGAGCTATCTCTGCAAGCAAGCTTGTAAGTTCCAACAATCTATAAAGGTTAAAGGTATTGCACCTTGTATGGGTGGATATGTAGTTGTATTGATGATGAGCCATATTGATGTACGTACAAGAGTGAATCTTGTCGATTGATATGTAAAATATACATAGTATGTAATTAACTAAAACTACAAAAGAAGAAAAATTAGCCACATTGTAAAATATACATAATGTGTAATTAACTAAAACTACAAATGAAGGGAAATCAACGACATTGTAAGCTATACGTAATGTGTAATTAACTAAAACTTACTTGAATTATAATTTATTTATAGACATTTTATCTAGCCATTATTCGTGAATTGAACATTGAAGTGAGGGAAGATGATAAAGATTAAAACTTGGGTTGATGTCAACATTGACAAAGAGTTGGGTGATGTCAAGGTCTCCAAACAGGAGTACAATAAGTTGGAGTTAATATTGTTATATGGAAAATTTATGGTAATATTTTAATGAAATTATTGTGAAGAGCTTAGTTGATTAATATTTTATATTATCTTAGATATGGAGGGTTTAGCACATCAAGGATCACCTGAAGAAGCATCATGGTGGCTAGGAAACAACAAAGATAATATGAAAGGGTTTGTAGGAGACAAAAGATGTAAAGGTAATGAGTGGGTTACTTGTTGGGTTAGTATATTTTTTAAAATATTTGGTTTGTGTATGAATAGTTGTTAACAATTTAGTTTAATGTTAGAGAAGAGAAGAAGTCTTAAGGCATGAGAAGGTGCTAATAATGAAGAATTATGAACAATCGAGATGCCAATGAAAAACAAAAGAAATGGAAGATGTCGTAAGGCGTCAAGATATGTCAGCGAGGGAGGAAGATAAGGATAAGGATGTCCACAAGTGCGTGGAGGCGCTAACAACAGAGAAATTTAGCGAAACTTCAATATGAGGCATGAGGAGACACAGATGATGGACTAAAAACGATGATGTCCTGAGGCATGATGGGACAACAACTAAGGAGAAGATGAAAGAGGAAGCTTAAACAAATGGTATATATTTAAAAAGTGGTCATCTTAATCACTGATATTATTTTGTAATAATTCAAATGTAACAAATATTTAATTTATTATCATATAAGCTAATAAATGTATTGTTAGTTATTAATAAATATATAATGAATTAATAATTGCTATTTATTAACAATATTACTAAAATAAATAGTAAATCTTTTTTCTTTTTAGTATAAGTAATGATATATAATTATTATAAATCAATAAATTAATTCATTTCATAGATACCATATTATAGTTTGTATTCTCAAGCACATACCTTCTTGCGAAGTAGGTATTTATGTAAAAAAATAGTCTTGCTTGTCCTTCGATAGTACTAACAATAAGAGACATATGTCTCTCCAAAATAACTATAGGTTTTTTATTTTCAAATATGAAAAAAATTTCGAAAAATTTTTTTACGTTACCATAATATATTATTATTATATAAAGAATTATAAATATATGATAAGTAGAAAGTGCATTTAACATGAAATAATATGATAGCATAAATAATATTTTAAACAATTGTTTTGTATTAAAATTTATTTATTTAAATATTGACTTGAAAAATTATACAAAAGATGGTGTTTAACTATGAAGGTATGTTTTTTTTCAAAATTATATCTTTAGAAATACTAATGATTCTACTCTTAATTTAATATGGTGAACAAAATTTAAAAGTTTTATATGTTCATTTTTTATGATTATGAAGTTGAAAATGATTATTTATTTTATGAGAATGAAAACAATTTAATTTTTTATTGTTACAATTTAGAGTCATTATTTTACATCACTTTAATTTATTTATACAAATGTTTCATTTTTATATTTTATCCAAAGCTTTTTTAATTTTAAAACTAGGAAAAGTTAAATCTTTTTATATATTATAAATTAAGTTAATTACAAAAAAAACTCAAACTTTTTTCAATTTTCAATTATATTCCGAACTTTAAAAAGTAACAATAAAATATTTAAACTTTTAATTTTTTTCAATTTTAACCCAAGTTTCTATTATCTTTGATGATGTGACAGTGCCTACATGTGCAAGGAAGTTAATTAATCAAACATTAAGACTCAAAACTCTGATTAATTAAACGAAGTCGTTTAGTGACTTTAGTACATGACGTCATTTTTTTAATGACTTAATCACCTTTCTTTTTCACAACTCTCAACAGAGAAAAACTCATTTCTTTTGTTACCTTCGTTATTGTCTTATTCGTTTTGGTCATTTCACTAGTTGGAGCTATCAAGATAACGATAACGATGAGTAGAATTATCATAATCAAATGAAGCAAGTAAGGACATAGGAACTGTCATTGATGCAGGGCCACCACTTTCTTCCTCAATACTCTCACTATACTCACTTGGCAAATCTTGGGCTGCAGCAGCCATTTTCTTTATCATCTTCAGCCTATTGAGATTGCACATGAAATACAGTTCCATTAGCACGTGGTGGCTGCACGACCCTAGGGGCAAGTTCCAATAGTGGAGCAACACACCCAAGTCCAGTTGGGTGAGCAGGTAGGTTGGTAGAACTAGCAAATCTTTCGATGAAGAATCAAGTTTAGGCTTAGAATGAGCCTCACTAGGTCTAACCTCCTTTTCAGCTTTGTTTCCAAGCTGTTCAATTCTAACATTTTTATTTTCAACACTATTAACTTTTTCATCTGCATGCAGTGGTCCAAACTTGATGTCCTCTGTTGTGAGATTAGTTGCATCATCGTGGATCTCCTTACCTTTTTCCTCAGCAATTAGAATAGTTGCATCATTGTGAATCTCTTCCACCTTTTTCTTCAACCACCACATTAGTCGCATCAACATGGATTTCCTTACTCCTTTACTCCAAGCTACACTAATAGGGATTGCCTTACTACTTGCTTTCTCTAGCGAGTCCAAAGTCTTCAGAGACCTCCTTTCCTACATTTGGTTTGTCATTTTCAAAGACCACCTTTCCTGCATTTGGTTCATCATTTCCAACTTCACCAGGTATCCCACCCTCATCAATCTTATTACTGGTCTCTATTATAACCAACTCATCCACCTTATTGTCAACAACCAGATCCACCAAGTCTTTCACAATTCCAGCATCACCATGAATATCAACCTCCTCCTCAATGGTTTCATCAATTGAATTCTTATCCACAACCACTGAATTAGAATCTTCAATAGTCTCGAAGTTTGCCCCCGATTCAGATTATGCTCCTACCTCCTGAAACTGTTGCTGCGAATCACTTGCCTCATCAAAGACCTCTTCTTTCATGTCTCTTGTGTCATCAGACTCCACCACGACCTCACTCTCCACCTTATCCCCCAGAACCTCATTCTCTACTAAAGTCGCTAAATGACCTTTGGCTGCAAGGAAATGACTAGAACGAAGAAGACGATAATAAAGATAACGAAAGAGATGAGTTTTTCTTTGTTGGGAGTGTTAGCAATATTTGTGGACTAATATAATCACAACATTAATTCCATATGTCTAACCACAATCGAATTGCCTAATGTATATTTAATTACCATAATGGGATGGTTAATTTGCTAA
>JANIIA010000003.1:41157963-41188890 GCA_027478495.1 Erythroxylum alaternifolium | reverse complement strand
AATTTAAGTTGTTTCAACTTTCAAGTTTCATCTTACAAACTTTCAATTGAATGATTGAATCAATTCAATTCATCACAAATTCATATGAGGCCGTGCTTTTCATTCATCCAAAAACTTATCATAAATTATTATATAAATTTCTCTTAATCGGATAAACTTGAACCAATCTTTATTTTATAACCAAACTAGAAATAAATCAACCAAACAATAATTCATCTCCAATTTTCAATCCAATCCACGCAAATCACAAAACTGTAGTGTCTCATTTAATTCAACTCCAATATTCAATTCAGAAATCACAACATCGTAACCATTCAACTCCAATTCCAACCTAGATACACGCAAAATCTCATTCCATTCAACCCAAATCACGAAACCAATTCTCAACCAATTCACAAATCTAACATTCAATCGATCACAATAAAAAATGCAATTAAGCTTAAGCAGGAAAAAATTCACTAGTAGAAAAAACTAAAAAACACACCCAAAAATAATTCACTAGCTTCGGCCTTCGGGTATTGGAGTTGGGTGACTGTCATAGGCTTTGGGACCTCGGGTGTGTAGCGGTGGCCATATGGATCTGGGCGAGTAGTAGAGACGGCGTGATGGTGTTGCGAATGTGTGGTGAGTGAAACCTGTAGATCGGGGACGTGCGAACGTGGTGGATTGGGAAGGATGATCGAAGAAGAAACACTGCCAGTGTGTGAGAGAGAGAGCGGCGGCGGCGGTGACTGGTGAGTGAAGAAGAAGAAGTGAGATGAGAGTGACGAGTCGGTGTGAGAGAGAGAGATGAGAAGGTAGAAGATGAAGAAGTGAAGAAAGTGTGAGAGAGAGATGAGGAATGCATAGATAGGGGGCGTCGTTTTAGTTTTTTAGAGTTAATTTTTTGAAAATTACAAATAAGTCCTTTATGATTTCAAAAGTTACGGTACTGGCCGCTATGTGGCCTGTATTTCGGATACCGGCTACTACCGGCCGGTACCAAAAGAAGGAATAACCAATAATCGAAATAACCTTCCTTTATACTCCTAACGGTTGAACTTGGCGGAACATATGGATATTAACTTGCAACCATTTAAAGAGTGTTAGAAATATTTGTGGACTAATATAATCACAACGTTAATTCCATATGTCAAACCACAATCGAATTGCCTAATGTATATTTAATTACCATAATGGGATGGTTAATTTGCTAATTGCATTTGAGGCACATGGTAGTACCCTAATGACTATGTGTTGGCCCATTAAACTATAGTTCACATCATACATATAATATCATACAATTAACCTATTCTACCCCTTAAGGTAGAACATGTCATAAAAACCCCTTAGGGTAGAATATGACATAAGGTGAGATTGTGATGTATATATTGTGTGTGGGTGTCTAAATTTGATAAGGGTCTTCTACCATCACTCTCTCTTGCAAAAAGTGTTTGTGTGTTGTTGTTTTTGGTCTTTGATAGGTTGAAGAGCTTTGAACAATGGAGAGGGACATGCCAAGTGTTGGAGGTATGATTCTATCAACTTATTATGCTCTAAATAAAATGCTGATCTTGGTTGTTGAATGTGGTATGGTAATGACTGCATTTATTATAGCAGGGAGCTGAGAAAAAGAAAGGGAGTTAAGTGATTAAAAAAAGGCATCGTCTACTAAAGTTACCAAATCGACGTCATTTAATTAATCACAATTTTGAATCTTAACTAATACTGACATGTCTGATTAATTAATTTCCCTGTATACATGGCACTGGTATGTCAGTAAAGATAATAGAAATGTTAATGTTGAGCTAGAATTGAAAAAAAAAATAAAAATTTAAGCATTTTATTGTTACTTTTTTAAAGTTCGGATTACAATTGAAAAATTGACGAAAGTTTAGGCTTTTTTGTAATTAAGCCTTGTAAATTTGATAAAAGCAAAAATTACTAGTTATTCTATTCATTGTACTTCATTTTAATCCATTTGTACTTCATTTTAATCCATTAATATAATTAAAATTTTTATGAAAATATATTTATCATTAGAAAATATAATGATAAAATTAATAATTAAAGATATTAGTCAATATTCTGAAGGGTATTAATGATGAAGATCTTGTTGGCACATTTTGAATATCAGGAGAACTAATAAGGTGGCTGAAACGAGAATGTTTTAAAATGGCATTGTAGTAGAATATGTTAACAGTTAACCAATCCAAGTATCAACTTACCACCGTATAGAGGGATCAAAATCTCATGAGAGTTTGTGTGAAAGAGCTATATACTTCTTTATCTTTGTAAACCATACGAAATTTTCATGCTAACATAAGTACTTGAACAAGTTAAGAATTGCCTTGTTCGAAAATGAGTTCCTATCATAACTTAATATGAAATGTGTTTATGTTGTAAGGAACCAAGTCGAAAACTACAAGATTGGTCGGTCTACACTTAGGTAGGCCAAAGATTAGTTAGCTTGCCAAAAGAACACATCATATTAAGTCAAAAAATAGGAAGAAAACGTGAACAATAACAAGATCAAATATAATTTCAATTTGTTTTGATTGTTTAGTACTTGCCTATTGCTATGATTAACATGTAATGTTTCTCATTGTAATTGCTTTTGTTGTTGTACCACCAACACCGATGCTTTGATGTCCACATCCTTAGAAGCTAGCAAGTCTCCAATTGGACCTAATTCTGGATAATCCATCCATTCTGTTAGACCATCTAATTGAGAGCACTCCTCGCTATGCCTTCTTCCAAGAATGAAAAGATTATAATCTTGTACCACTGAACGAATTGTTAGTGCGGTATGAGGTCCATCACTCACCTCATGCTCTATGTAGAATACATATTCATCGTAATTTTTCTGCTTCACATCTTTCAACTCTTTCTCATCTAGAATCATGTCCTCTGTAATCACTGTTTGTTTGCTTTCCCCTCCGTCAGCTCCACCATTGTCAATATGGGGAATGAACCGCACCACTGTTAGGCTTGTCCTCGAGTTCTTGGTCATTCGTTTGGCTAAAACTAAGGCCTCCCGATCATCTGTACCTCCAAAGAAAAACATACAAACAGAAATGGACGATTCAAATGATAGCCTTGAGTGTGGACGAGCAAGTTTTCCTCGATTGAAGTAGATACCAATCGAACATGGAGCTTTATGAAGGACCCTGGCGTTCAAAGCCCTTATCTTTTCATCTTCTGATTCAATATTCCCACAAATAGACCACTTGATATGGAAGGGAAGGAGGATAAAGGACGTGAGCTTGTCAAGTGCAAGAGTGCATATGTCCTCGTACATTAGGTTTCGGGGAGCAATTGCTGTGAAGTTGTGGACAGAGACAGTACCCCAGTTGTCTCGCTCATAGTTATTGAAGGCTTGGATGACGTTTTGGGAATAGAAGTTACCAACTGATTTGTTCCTCGGGTGGGCGAAGAACACTGGAGTGGATTCACCAATTAGCTCGATAAGGTGAAGAGCATACAAATTAATGGGGCTTTCTTTGGTGGGGTACATTACGTTCAACAATTTCAAGACATTGTTTATATTTTCAGGTATGTGAATACAAGCAAGAACCCTGAACTCACTGTATGGCTTTAAGTTCGCAATGTTCCTCGTCTGAAAACCTGCATATTTTCTTGAAGGATCATACATGGCTTTCACAAGCATAGGAATGATAATTGTGTTGAGGGTAATCCAGAGAGTCAGTGCAGCAAAAAGTTCATTAGTTATAATCTGCAGCAATTTACATTAAAGATGAAATTAGCTACCTCAGATGATATCTAGTATCTTGTGTAAAAAAAGTATGAAAGTCGAAACTTGTATAATACCTTAAGGTCTCTCAGAATAGAGAACATGATAAGCTCAGTGATCCCTTTGCTCGTCATTATGAAAGCAAGTACCACGGCATCAATCAAAGGCAAGTTGCAAAACCATGAAATTGTTGAACATACTATGAACTTAACCGTGAGAATTAAGATCATAGAGAACATAAAAAATTTGATATTATCAAAATTATCAATAATCAGCCAAAGATCTGCCCGCATAGTTGCTGTCGCGATGAATAGGGGTACAAGGACGGCTGAGTTAACCGACTCCAATGTCTTTACCAAAGCAGATCCTAAAGGTGGTCCGGAGGGAACAGCTAATCCCGCGATAAACGGGCCAATATATTGAACTTGATGGAATAAATTAAAATATAGCTCTGCAAGTAAGGGAAATACCACTAGAAGGTGAATGGTGGAAGAGTTGACTCGTCTCCCTTCTCGAGTCCTTTCAACTATCCGAACCAAAATGGGTCGGATTATGAAAAGGGTGACAAAAATAAAGACAAGAACTGCTCCTCCATCTTTTGTTATTATTTTTGCAGAATTATCACCAATTAGGGGGCAGAAAACCACAAGGAATACACTTAAAATGTCACCAGCCAATGCAGAAGATAATCCTGTTCGACCAAGTTCTGAATTTGTCAGTTTCAAGTCACTTACGAGGTAGGAAATGACAGGGAAGCTGGAGAGACATTGGAGAATCGTCACTATGATTCCTTGATCTGTACCTATGAAGGCCCATTGATAGCCCAAACCAAATACTAAAGGCGCGAGAACAGTCGTGACACCGATGATCACAACCTTTTTCCCCGTCCTAAAAAGCAACGTGGGGTCCATCTTCACCCCAATAAGAAACATGAACAATGAGCAACCAAGTCCAGCTGCTGTTCCAAGCACGTCTTGACTTTCATGAGAAAATACCAGATTTCTCATTGTTTGAGTCCGTCCAAGGAAAGTAGGACCTAGAATAAGTCCCGTCTATTTTAAAATAACATGATCAAAGAGGTCAGCCAATTAGCACGGTTTCTAACGCATTTGAAACACAACGAAACAAAAGCCATGGAACATACCAAAATTTGTGAGACAAATAAGGAGATTCCCAGAGGTTTGAGGAAGAAATGAACTGCGTGTCCGGTGAACAAAATGAGAATCATTTGCAATTGAAGAAGTGACAAGGATGCCTCCAGCATATTTTGGGGCTTATGAAAGTAACCGTCTGATTCAACCCTGGGAGGTATAGGCAAGCACACAGTTACATTTTTTCCTTTATTATTCATTTCCATTGATGAATCAAAGAAGAACCTATCAAAATTTGATGGAAGGAATAGGATGCAAATCTTTGAGCTAGCTTGTTGCGAGAACTTTCGCATGCATAATGAAGCTTATTTAAATTAAGGAAGTTTCTGGTGCTTCTCATCCTAATTCAAAAATAGACATCAATCAACTGATTTGCTTCAACTGCAAAAACAGAAGCCAAACAAAGTGAGATGATGGAAAGCTGTAAAGTTCCATTATTATAGGCATTTCTTGAGGACTTCGAAAAGTAACAAAATGTTGGTTCTTTGGGTAAAAAAATTCTGGGTCATCTTATGACCTTTTAGTTCTTATTTTGTTGAATATAAATGTCTGTTCCAACCTTGAATAGACATCTGTTTGTTGAACTTGATAACTAGTGGTTGCCAAATGTCCGTATGCAACTGAAAATACGTTATATTACCCTAATGTCTAATTTGGTATGTTCATGGGAAGCAAACTGTACGTAGAAAGTTTGATTTTTCCTTTTCTTGATCAAACCATTCCTGTAATAGTTAAGCAACAACATTATAAATAAATAACGTGAATTCCGCGTTGACATTGCCAATCCTGTAGTTTCAGTGGTAAAGTCAGATCACAATGTTTTTATACTGCAAAACGATTCATTCGTATGTTTGTAAAACTCATCTGCTTCCTGTGGTGGTAAAAACCTGTCCACCGTTGCACTCTGGATGTACATGTCTCGTCGTTCTCTGGCCTGCAACAATTGCTTTTTCTTATTCACAGGCCTTCTTAACAGCGCGCATGCATTTAGCATACATATGTAAACCTTTGAGAATGACTCCTAGTTCTTTATTTTGTAATAGTATATCTACACTTTTGAGAATGAATAATCTCCAAGTCGTGGTTGCTTCTAATCTCCATATTCGAAGCTCTAGGTAATTTTATCATGTTGAAGAGGCAAAACAAAAATCTAACATTTTGCTTCTCAAACACTATGCATGCCCATATTAGGTTAACGGTTAATTATGAACAAACAAACATGAAACATCTATTAGTCAACCTAACAACTAGAAAGCACAATTTCATAATTCGCTTAAGTTTTTCAAAGAGAAATTAAAAGGTTAAAAGAAATGTACATTAGTTAAATTATAAATGGAGTGGTTGATTCTTGTCATCTTGACTTGATCTTCAATTGTTCCCTCTTAAAACTTATTTGAATTGTATATATACTCCACTTTGCTTAATTTATCCATTATTTGATTCCTCAATTGATTTACTTGATCTTTCATATCTTGGTTGATTCCATTATAATTGAGTTATTAATAGCGTTGAGCAACTTTATTAACAATAATATATTTTGTTATAATAAAAATTATGCATTAGAACCTCATTTTTTTATAACATTGTGTTTTTTATTTAAAAGCCATATAAATTAGCATAGACTATTCTATTGAAGATTACATATTTTTGTTTTAAAAACAAGAAATTATCTTAAGAATTTGTAATTTAAAATATTCATGTAGTTATAAGAAAATAATAGTATGATATCTAAATGAAGATGTTTTAAAATATCACTTATTTGAATGATATATTTGTACTTTGATTTAATATTTACATGTTTTCTATTTGGAATTATTAATTTATGAATGTTCTAATATTTTGTGATTGCATTCATATTTGACTTATCATGTAACTATTCATGTGTAAACATTTGTATACATTTATTATGATATAAAAAGAACTAGGTTAAAAGATAAGGGAAAAATTGATTAGCTTTAACAAGAAAGTTTTACCTAAAAAATATGATTGAGACTAACTTCATATTAGGATATTAATTGCTATTTTAAATCCGAATTACATGCAAATGTTAAATATTATCTTGATAAAGGGTAACTATTTTGATATTATTTAAAGGAGCCCAATATTAATACTTATATTAAATTTTATATTTTAAAGAGATAATATTAAATTTAATCTCAAATTCGATTTTGGATGTGATGGTAAAATTTTTATTTAAGTTAGAAGTGTATAATTTATACGTATATATCTTTTAATGTTATTTCAAAAAATATTTGTAATTAAGTTAATGCAATTCATAAAAATAATAATATGAAATTCCACATGAAAAATGAGGGTCAAATTAATTATATATTGAAAAAGAGAGGAGAAGTAAAGTCTATTAATAAATTTTTAGTTAACTATTTTTTAAATTTATGGTTCTATTAAGTTTGAATTAAAATTATTGTTAAACTTAGATGATATCGTCAGGGTAAACATTCACTAACAGTAAAAAAGAGCACCAGTGATAAGGTCGTGAAGCATGAAAGACTCAGCTTTTAGTCCAATTTTGCATCACAAAAGGAGGAAAGATCATAATTACGTCTCGATGAAAATATTAATTTTAACATCTCTCATAGGATGTAAATATCAAATCTTATATTAAAAATGAGAGAGAAAGTAAAATCTTTCATAAATATATACAATGACTAGGTTAAACTTGAAGTAAAATTGTTGTTTTCCATACAAGGGGTACAGTACAAGATGCTCTGGTATAATTACCTTGAATGTGCACTTGCTGAAGAAAAATAAAAAGATGCCACATACAAAGTCAACTGGTGCCCTCCAATTCCCATGGAACAAGAAGAGAAAAG
Organism: Erythroxylum alaternifolium; assembly: GCA_027478495.1. NCBI lineage: Eukaryota > Viridiplantae > Streptophyta > Magnoliopsida > Malpighiales > Erythroxylaceae > Erythroxylum > Erythroxylum alaternifolium. The sequence continues at coordinate 41,181,175 of JANIIA010000003.1, read as the reverse complement.
GATATTAATTTGTTACATATGCATATTTTCTGACGACATTAACGAGCTTGAAAGAAAAACAACAAGAAGAAGGAGATGGTTCGTGTGTTAATATATTTGTGATGATGTATGCATATATAACCCTCTAAATTACCAAAAGTTTTGACAAATGAAAAAAGAAAACACCAAATTAACTAAACTCCTCTGCTGCTGACCATGGCCTTGGTGATGGATGGAAGAAATTCCTGAATCGCCGAACCCAGTTCTTTTTATTGTTGGCTCCATGTCCCTCCAATTGAAGCAACCCTGAAGAAGTAATTCTTCAACAAAGCCAACCAGTACGTTTGTTTCTGTCATTCTATTTTCTGTCCTTCTACGGCACATCTGTCTCTCCCTGCTCTCCCGCTCTCTCTTTACACCACTCTTTGTCAATAAGACTGCATAACTGAACAAGCCACTGCTTGAGCCCAATGCCTCAGCTTGGTCTTCACCTGCTCAGGATTATCCCCTGAAATTTCCCAACAAACAACATAAATTCCGCCAGCCCTTCATGTAATCTATACTACTTAGAAATCGAAGTTTTCAATGGCTTTTAAGTTTGACTTTTTTAACTAAATTTTTTATTCGAGTCTTGAGTATTTCATCTAGTATATTGTAGACATGTCTTCTTTCTGACGACATCCACAATCTATGTTCAAATCTCTATTCAACTTATATTTACGTCACTGTTTGGTACAAAAGACAACAATTTTAGTACAAAACTATGCAGTGGTATCCTACATTGTTCCATGTCTTGAGTATGGAAATTATTAAGCATACCTTATTTTGCCTACACGTTCTTCATTTAATGGTTCTCAAATAGTTAGATCAATCTCGTACATGTACGCGAAAATGAAACAATGGAAAGGTAATTGTGTGAAACGCAAATATTGAGTTGAAGATGGAAAGCGTTAAAGACATGCATGGTCTCTTATTATTATTACCTGGGCTGCATATTTTCCAATCTGATTCACTCTTAGGGCTACCAAATGATGACGACCGTCCACCCAACGACGAGGTTGATCTTCGGCTGGGTGGAGTCGACACGGGGCTTGGTGAAAGCTGGCGGTTCACCGCAAAATACAAGTCCAGAGCCGGTAACGTGTTGCAAAGTTGCTGTCCTTCTTCTTCATTGAACCCAAACCCGAGTTCTATACACCCTTTGAGCTCATGCAAGTCATCGTCCGTCAAGTCATCGGAGTCCACAACTCCATCCTTCTTCTTCACTTGCCGGAGGAACTGACGGCGCCTCCTTTCCCACGCAATATCTCGCGGCGTCTCCACCATTGACAACTGCTTTGACAGCCTCCGTTTCTTGCTCATCCACTTTGGTGGCGCCAATGGCATCCTCTCCAACTCCTCTGACTCTGAGTCGGGCATTGATGGTGATGATGACGATGAGGACAATGATAATGACAACGGCGACGACAACGTCACATCCCGTGTCTTAGGGTCCTTGTCTGTCATCATACTATGTATAACGAGACTGACAAACAAAAAGCTCAAAAGGTTCACAATGAAGGTGGCTGCGAGCGGCGAACAGCGAACAGCAGCTGTTGGCCGCCAGCAACTTAGAGGAGCGTTGGACGGCTAGTGGAGGCGCGTGTGCAACAGGGATGGTTAATTAGATGTTACCCCTTAGGGATGTTTATGTATAATCTATAAGGTTATTTATGTTCCGGTGAAGAAAATGGGAAATTTACGACACCGGAACAACCAGCTAAAGGACGATGCGAAAGGAAGGGTGCTTTAATGGAGGGGCAGGTGGAAGTGCGGCTGTCACGGCTGGCCGTTGGGGGGATTGGTGTGTGGTGCCGTTCATTTGTAACGTCCTATGTTAAATTTGGAGCAAAGTTTGGCCAATTTTGGTTAGGACTTGAGGCCAGGTGTGCTTTTTATTGTTTATTTCTGTCCAATTCAGACAGTTTTTTTTTTAAAGAGTACCACAACTATATTATGCAAAAAAAATAAAAATATAAGCACGTTTATGCCTAATTTGCATGCTTCTTATGATCTTGTTCGTAATTGCAATATCCAATTTGATGTTTAATCATTTGCATAAAAACAAGAAAGAAAGGTTAAAGAGTTCCACCAAAATTTGAAGTTCTATGAATGAGGCCTGTTACTAGATTATGAAGATGAAAATAGATCAACTACATTTCTATACTCAAAAATTTGACACTATAAAAGAATATACTCATTCTATCGGTAAATTACCTATGGAAATAAAATATTTCGTTGCTAATTTATGAAATTTAACTATGATAAATTTCAACCACCATTTCTCTTTTCCTACCTAAGTTTTCTCTTGATAATCATTTGATTTTTTTATATCTAATTTCTCTAAATAATATAAAATTGATTAATAATATAAAGTAAAAATTATCCTCATTGGTAATATAATAAAAAAATTATAATGTAAACCAATAAGACTCTTGAAAATAACTGTAAATTAAGAATTTATACAAAAACTTCAGAGTAGGAAAACATAAAATACATTCAATTATCCATTTTTGGTGAAGGCAGATGCTTTGACTGCTGCGATGAGGTCCTGTCCCTCTCTTTTAACTCGTCCACCTCATTATAGAGATGGATTATGCACTCCATCAGCCTCTCTACTGTGTTCTCAAGATGAACGACTCTCATTTGATGTGGACCGCCTACTAGATCCAGCTGTAGTTGATGTGGGGGATTACGAATAAAATGTGTTTGCAAATGAACCTAAGCCAAAAATCCTTCCATAGTGGTCCCTACCACCCATTACATCAAGATATGTCTGACTCTCATCATCAGTTTCAGAGTTCTGAGATTGTCGTTCAATGTTTTCTTGTATTTGGTCATATCATTATAATTGTTTATATTAATAAACGATAATTTTTAAGAATTAATATTAAAGTATAGATTTTATATACATGAAGTTATCTGCATAAGGAGTTGACGAAGGTCACACCGTCATGCTTCTTAATGTGAGTGTGTAAAGCGAGCTGGCGTAGTGTAGGCTTTATGCCTATAGACTTTTCCTACATCAGAATAAATTATTATAATTGAACTATAATTTACAAAAATTTCAGCAGAATTTCTTATATTTTTATGATATTTACCTCCTGTTAAACAAAAACAAGTACTCAACAACACAGTGATTAATGGCACCAGACATTTATAACATTATTATTTTTCATAATACACATATATTTTCATTCTAAATTTCACACATCAAAGTACAAAAATCAGAATATGAGTGTAAAGTTTTGATACTTACAAGTTCCTCTGCATGCTCCTAGTAGGTCAAAGATACTCCAGTGTGTACGGGTAGACTCTATCCCTCCGATCCTCTACGTATGTTTGCAGAATTGTACTCTCAAATGAACATTACCTCGAGTGATGCCTAATACTGCTATCAACGAGTCTATATTTCTTCATATATGTAAGGGGGTCGTACATCATTCTTGTGTATCAAACCAAGAAAGTTGCTATAACGTACACGAGCTCACCTCTCCTATGCATTATAAATTACAGCATCAAATTTTGAATCTCAAAAAAATTCTTTCTGAAAAAAAGAAAAACGTACTATAAATACTTATAAAATACAATATTAATCTAATTAATCTATAAATTTAGATAAAAATAAAAATATTAAAGAATATATTTTTTGTACCTTAAACTCCTGATAGTATAAATCTTTTGTCGCCTGAGAAATATTCTTCGATATATAACCCAAGATCTATGCTCTCCTTAAACTTAGATGAGATATTTCTGGAGCACGTTCCAAACGCAACCAACCTAATATATAAGCATTTTTATATCATTTTCAAATTAAAACATATAATTTAACTATGAACCTATGGTGTTATCATGAATGTATTACAAAATTTTTGGAACTTTACTCACAAATTGTTGACAATTGTGATGTAAGTTCTTCCATCAACTCCTTTAGCTCTAAGTTGGAGGCAACCTCCTTCACCCACAATGTTTACCCCTAATATCTCTGTCAGTCTAGGGGTAGTGGATGGTGTAGGGGTGGTGCATGGTATAGCAGGCGTGCTGGATAGTGTAGCAGTTGGTAGGGAATGTGACTCTACAGGGGCTGTAGGTGGGGAAGGTGATGCCTGATTTGGATGTGCACTAACTGGACGTGCAACACTTGATTCTGTAGCACCTGTAAAAAGTGATGATTCACCTGGATAGTCACTGGCTCCTCTAAATAGTGGTAACATGAACCTTAGCCGCATCATATCCTGTTTTCTCTTCTGTGGCAAATTTTTAAGCTAAAATTCACATTTTATTGATTATTCCACTAATAGAATAATATAAATTAAATATATTGTTGATGCAATAATACATTTATTCATATAATATTCTATTACTTAGACAAATTAATCGTTATCATTACTTAATTGTAAATCAAAGTCGTCGTCATCTTCTTTTTCTGAAGAATTAGAATCAAACTCAGGCTCCTCTTCAGATCTCTCGCTCTCCTCATCCTCTCCAGATGAAATTTCAATATATTCATTATTTAGATCGTTTAAAGGTTAATTCTTGTCAAATGTTACACATGCATTTATTTCATGAACATCTTCCTGAAACGCTTCACTTTCAATTCTTTTATTTTCTCCTTTTTTATGTAATTAAAAAACACATCTAGGTTTTACTTTGCAAATGGCCAACTAAGCCAACTAATCTGACTTATCTCGTCATAAGCTGGGAAAAGGGACATGATACACCTGGATTGCTTACATCGTCAACACGAAAGGTTCAAATTGTCTAAATCTTCTTCGCTGGTTGATTTCATCTATATTGTATCAACTGTGCACTTTTGCTTCAATATTAGGAGTTGAATCAAACCATTCACACTTAAATATCACACTCTGTTTTATTGGCAATACAGGGTACTCAATTTTAAGTATCTTAATAATTTTACCATAATAATCTATCAATTCTCCCTATATGCAAACCCCACTATTCACTATTGTCATGCTATGCCTATGATATTCTGTATGAAATTTGTATCCATTAACAAAATACGCCAAACACTATTTAACATTTCATAATGGTCCTTTTGCAAGATCATATATGAACTTGTTCTCTATTGCATTTTTTGAAGCCTATAGAAAAAACTATCATATTAAATATTATAATGTCATTTAAACATTTTGATATGATAATTCAACCATTTCAATTATTGCAAGTGAAAACTTACATATTTCTCGAACCATCGAGGAAAGTGTCTTTCAACTTCTTTATTGACATCATCTTGTGTTGTTTTAGGTATTAGCTCACGTAACCATTCCTTGTATAATCTAAAAGAATTATCATGTATTTTAGTTGTGAACAACACTAACTTCAAAAACTCAAATAATCAATTTCAAAATTAACTTAAATTTACTACTCGAAATGTTGAACTTTTTGACAATTCAATAAAATACAACCATGGGCAGCCTTTATTTCTTCTTCTGTTAACATTCTTCTTATTGAACATCAATATGTTCATCTAGCATATGTGAAAATGGATATGTTACCATTAACATCACCTGTTTCTCCCTCTTCATCATTATAAGAAACTTTTCTTTCTCTTGTATGCACATGCAATTCAAAATAATGTGAACAAAATGTACTTGCTTTAAGCATTATATGTCGAACCTTCAACTTTAACCTTGTTTTTAACATTTTTCTTCAAGTGACGCAAATACCTACATTACAAATAAGTGTGTTAGTCTTGCATTGCTTTTTTGAATTTACTTTCATATTGCGTAAATAGTTTTCTACACTTTACTTACAAAATTCCTTAGAAAGCTGGCCTGTTCGAACCTCTATGTTATGAATAAAAAAGGCACGATCTTCTATTACTTGCTTAAACTTCTCTTCCAATATCTTCTCGACCTTTCCGATGTTCATAAGCTTATCTATGATTTTATCTAATTTAGAGTCCCATGAACTGGATTCATCTGGTTAAAATCCTAATAGGTCTTAATTTTCCAACTGAGTCCTTACATTATTAGGCCAACAGAAATCTGGGTGGTTCTACCACCCCGAATTGTATATGTTTCAATAGAGATGATGATTTCCCCAAATGAATTATGCCTCATTGAAGTCCGCAGAGCCCTTTGCTCCTTATAGTATATGTCCTCCATCATCGCTCTTTCCATCTCTTCTCGGCATTTAATTTCTTGGATTCCTCATTGTCACCTTATGATATCCGAATTGATCTGTAGTCTACCTTGAGCCCAAACTTCTTTCTTTTTATTTCTAATCCTTAGAATAAAAGAATTAGACTAATTCTACACCTCCTCGGTAACGACACCAAAAACTTATTAACTAACTTGCAAGCTTTATAAATTTATAGCCTTCAAAATATCGCAAGTACATGGGTCGTGATTTGGAGTATATGAAGAGTCGATCCCATGAGGGGTTGTGGACTAATCTAATCCTAAGTTATATGTCTAAGGCTAGAAAATTAATAAAATGAAAATAAAACGAGACAAGAAAGTAAACACAGATAATTATCAAGATATTAATTTACAAAATTAACTCAACGAAATCAAAGATTGAGCACCAACAATTCAACAATGGGACATCACACAAAAGAATTTAGCAAATTATGAAAGAGGGATTTATCCTATCATTAATGCTAACCTAATCACTTTTGTGTTATTGGGATATCGATTTTAGACTATCGTAGGATAGATTACTCTCTCTCTCGAGTTATAATCACTAAGCCCTAATTAATAAACCCTAATTAAGTCGAGTTACCGATGTTGTTATCTCTCGATTAACTATCGGTCCACAACCTAATCAGTTTTTAATCTCTCTAAGAAACTACTGGGTCTCACACAAGATCTCTCTGTACAATAACCGATAAGATTGATTGCATGATCTATTAGATCACCTAACTCTCATTAACCTGACCCAATCATTTTGCATTCGACTCACCCTCTTAGTTTGTTACCGAAGTATGAAGATACAATAATCAATCACTACATCCAATCAAAATAACACAAAAATAACTAGAATAATATTAACTTAAGGTAACATCCCAAAAGAAAGTTAGAACATCTTAATCAAATCAAAATCCATAATCATATTTGTATTCATCTTAACATTCAAGAAAATGAAAAAAAAAGATGAAAGAAATACACGTGGAATAGGGATCAGGATGCCTTGGGAAAGCAGTAGCCGCGAAGACCTACTTCTTCTTCCTCTCTTCCTCTTTTTCTCTCTTCATCTTCTTCTCTCCTCTTGCATTGTTTCCCAATGTGGCAGATTGGAGGCTCCTTTAGGGTTTCTTCATTAGCCCTTTTATATGTTTTTCTAATTTGGGCAACCCTAAGGCTTATCAGGAGTCTGAAAGATCCAAAAAGTCCCTCGACAACTCAAATTGGGAGGGTTGTCTGCATGTTCTGTCATGCAGGTCACGATCGTGGCCCCTGAATGAGCCTTCTATCGTGGCTCCTTCCTGATGCTTTTGTCACAATCGTGGCTTGTGGGCCACGATTGTAGGCCTGGTTGCTCTTTTAGGTTTTCTCCGAATCTCCTTTATTCTTCTATATCTGCCCTGAAACACTGGTAAATATATCAAGACACCTTAAAAGCATAAAACTGAAGCTCAAAAGTATTTTCTAACCCACAAAACAGTCAAAACACAAATATCTAACTAAATAACTTAAACATAACCTAAACATGCATTAATAATTCAATTTAACTACTAAACACCTACTAAACTATCCACTAAAACATTATATAGTCTACAACTATCAACATCCCACACTTAAATGTTTTCTTTTCCTCAAGTAAAAACAAAATAAGCAAAACACACAACATATTAAAACACACAGTAGGCAATGTAATAATGAGGCAATGACATTCAACTTCCTAAAACTAATTTAACTTCGAACATAGTCTCTCAAGTTGTTCCAACCTATTAACTTGCGAAACTTGCGTCTAGGTACCTTGGACTAAATATACAACTAATCCACACCGTAATGTTAAGTTTATTCACCCCTATCATTTACACATACACTTTGATAATTATTCGGTCAATAAAAAATGTAACTATCTTTAAGTATGTTTTCACGAAAATTCAAGATGCTCACCAAGATTAGTAGATTTTATTTGACAAAACATTATTTTTTATTAATTTTATAGACATGAACCTAGCCTTTTACGCGAAGGCAAACATTTGTGATGAATGTCGATCTGATTACTCAACTAAGTCATGTTTTTATTAAGTAGCTTGGTTGGAATGTCATTATAGCCTCTTGACGTGAAGGCAAACATTTGTGATGCGTGTCAATCCACTCATCTACATCACATTCTCAATTGGCTAATAGCTCTATTTATAACCCGAAGGTTAGCTAAATAGTTATTTGCTTATGATTTACACTTTTTTTAACTTCCTCATTTCTTTAGCTAATCGTTCTCATGAAAAGGTAATAGCGACACTACTTATTCGATTGACCTAAAATTATAAATGAATGAGAAATTTTCCTAAGGTGAATAAACTAACATCATATCCTAATTAACATATATATTTAACCAAAGTAACCTAGGTCACTAATTTCACGAGCTAATAAATCTTCGCAACATAAAAGACTATGTTTAAAGTTAAATCAATTTCGTTAAGTCCTATCCATTAATATAGTCCCACGAATCACATCATGAATCCTACACAAACTAACATACGATATGCAAAATTCACATTCAAAATAAAAGCATACATGTACACAACGTAGCCCTCCCCACACTTGGACAACACATTATCCTTAATGTAAGAAGAACAACCAAAAACACATAAGGTTGGAATAAACATAACATAAAATAACATGGAAACATAAGAACAACATAAAGACAAAATTAAAAATAGAAAGGGTTAGAACACAAAACAGTTAAGGTGATTGAGGTGGCGATGGTGTCAGACGTGGAAGTTGAACGCTTTGAGCCTGCTTTCCTATCTTATACTTGATTCAAAGAGAGAAAGAGAGTTAGTAATCCTTAACCATTCCAAATCATGAAAACTTATTTATCCCAATTTAAAACAAATCTAACTATACATAATTTAAATCTAATTACTAAACGTGCTTATTTATGGTTATTAGCTTGACCGTACATCCTTAGAAACTCAGTCGAGATGAATTATGAGTGGCTTACTTCCACTTGTGTTTCCTAAATTCAGTTTGGTAGCTTGTAAATAAGCTACAAATTGTAAGATTATCAGAAAGACAATATTGATAAAGTTGAGAAAACTAATTAAATTTAGCAATATCCTTTTCACTAACAAACTGTAAATAAAATAGGGAATAACAAAACTCCCAACATCTTCTAACGAATCCAACAGTTTAGCTTATAAGAGGGTGGGCTGTTCATATTCTTTGTCATTCACCCTCATCTCCTCTTCAGCTTTCACCTCATAAATAGAGACTTCTATATCTTTTTGAACCTCTATCTCCACTGTTATTTGTTCATCTTCGTCTTGTTTTTTTAAAGATTCTAACACATCAATTTTCATGAATGGTATGCTTAATGGGTAAGGTGGAGGAGGAACATAGGGAGGGTTCTCATTCTTTTCTTCATCATTTTTCTCCTTCTTTTGGTCTTCTACAGAGTGGGTTTTAGCTGATCTATCCTTTGGTTCTCCTAACTCTTTCCCACTCCTAAGTGTGTTAATCTTACATTGCTCTTTTGAATTTACTTTCATATTGAACAGACAGTTTTCCACACTTTTCTTACAAAATTTCCTAGAAAGCTGGCCTATTTGAACCTCTAGGTTGTGAATAGAATAGGCATGATCTTCAGTTACTTGCTCAAACTTCTTTTCCAATCTCTTATGGGCCTCTTCCATGTTCATGAGCTTATCTATGGTCCGATCCAATTTAGAATCTTATAAACTGGACTCATTTGGTTGAAATCCTAATAGATCTTGATGTCCCAAGTGAGTCCTTACATTATTAGACCAACAAAAATCTGGGTGATTCTGCCACTCAGAATTGTATATGTTCCAATAAGGATGAAGACTTTTCCAACCAAATTATGCCTCATTGAAGTCTGCAAGAGTACTTTGCTTCTTATAGTGTATGTCCTCCATCATTGCTCTTTCCATCTCTTATTGGCATTTAATTTCTTGGATTCCTTATTGTCACCTTGTGATGTCCGAATTGATTTGTCATCTACCTTGCACCCAAACTTTCGTTTTTTTTTCTAATCCTTAGACTAAAAGAATTAGATTAATCCTACATCTCCCTAGCAGCGACGTCAAAAACTTATTGACTAATTTGCAAGCTTTATAAATTTATAGCCTTCAAAATATTGCAAGTGCATGGGTTGTGATTTATAATATGTGAAGGGTCGATCCTACGAGGAGTTGTGAACTAATCTAATCCTAAGCTATCTAAGGCTAGAAAATTAATAAAATGAAAAAAAATGGGATAGGAAAGTAAATATAGATAATTGTCAAGATATTAATTTGCAAAATTAACTTAATGAAATCAAATATTGAGCACTAACAATTCAACAATGGGACATCACACAAAATAATTTTCCAAATTATGAGAGAGAGATTTATCCTATCATCAATGCTAACCTAATCACTTTTATGTTATTGGAATGTTGGTTCTAGACTACCGTAGGTTGGATTACTCTCTTTCGAGTTATAATCACTAAGCCCTAATTAATAAACCCTAATCAAGTTGAGTCACCAAAGTTGTTATCTCTCGATTAACTATTGGTCCACAACCTAATCAATTCTTAAGCTCTCTAAGAAACTATCGGGTCTCACACGAGATCTCTCTCTACATAATAATCGATAAGATTGATTGCGTGGTCTATTGAATCGCCTAACTCTCATTAACTCAACCCAATCATTTTGCATTCTACTCACCAAAGCACAAAGATACAACACCTAATTAAAATAACACAAAAATAACTAGATTAACATTAACTCTAGGTAAAATCCTGAAAGACAGTTAGAACATCTTAATCAAACTCAAATCTATAAACATATTTGTATTCATGTTAACATTCAAGAAAATGAAAACAAAGATGAAAGAAATACACATGGAATAGGGATCGGGATGGCTCGGGAAAGCAGCAGTTGTGAAGACCAGCTTCTTTCTCCTCTCTTCCTCTTTCTCTATCTTCTTCTTCTCTCCTCTTAGAGTGTTTCCCAATGTGGCAGATTGGAGGCTCTTTTAGGGTTTCTTCATTAGTTTTATAAGTTTTTCTAATTTGGGTAACCTTAGGGCTTTTTTTTTTAGTCCGAAAGGTCTGAAAGTCCCTCAAAAACTCAAGTTAGGACGGTTGTCTATGTGTTCTATCATGCAGGCCACAATTGTGGCCCCTGAATGAGCCTTCTGTCACGATCGTGGCTCCTCTCTGATGCTTCTATCACAATCATGGCTTATCGCCCACAATCATGAGCCTGGTTGCTCCTTTGGGTTTTCTTCGAATCTCCTTCATTCTTTTGTATTTGCCCTAAAACACTAGTAAACACATCAAGGCACCTCAAAAACATAAAATTGAAACTCAAAAGTGTTCTCTAACCTACAAAACACTCAAAACACAAATATCTAACTAAATAACTGAAAGCTAACCTAAACATGCATTAATAATTCAATTTAACTACTAAACACATAATAAACTACCCATTAAAACATTATATAGTCTACGACTATCACACCCACATTATTTTTTATAAATCCAATCCCCCCTTAAAACCCATCCATATTTATTGATGAGTTTACTTCATTACCCCTTAAAGAGCTACAAATTAATGTCTATCTATATCGTGTCCACTCAAAATAATTTGGAACAAACCCTTTTCTTAACAAATGGATATTCACTTCATCAATAGGAAGAAAACAAATATGTTTGCACTTTTTACATGGACATCTAATCTTTGGAACATTCATATATGCAATTGAGAACATGCATAGTGAATAAAGCTTCAACTTCCTCAATAAACTCAGGATTAATGAAACCATCGGGTGTTAATCTTCTATACATCCAAGATCTATCAACATTACTCACTTCTACAAAACTATTATTTAAAAAAATGACTGTATTAAGATATAATAATCATTACGATAGTATCTATATTAATCTTACAAAACATTTAATCTTTACTTTACACATCATTAGATCCTTCATTTCCCCAAAGCTTCTACAAGTCTCTAACCATTTCCCCTCCAAATTGAAACCAACTTATCCTATCATATGATTTCACAATTAGATAACTCAATCACAACCAATTCCACCTTAGTGATTGGACAATCACCACATTCTAAGTCATAAGAACCTTACAATCATAGAAGGATGTTTTTAGGAAAGATAAGGCTTTCGTCTTTATTATCCTTAATATATCTTAATATTGTATAAGCAACCTACAAATGAATTATACTTGGCTTATCGATTTATTGACTTAATTGATGGACAACATATGTTAGTATCAGTTAAATAGACCAATTTGCCAACCAATATCCTGTAAGAAGTGACATTAAGAAGTAAAAAAGGGCACTATAGTACGTGGTATTGCTAGACCAGATGAATCGATAAAGCAAGTTCTTGCTGTGATTCCTACACTCGTGAAAATTTTCACCGATAAGCCTTATAAGAGTTACATCACGAGTTTTCAGCCTATATATCATCCTACGGGTTCATTATGCAAAGAATTGTCTTGTCAATTACGTAAATTTCTTATTTTAATATTAAGTTTGATTGAATCACCTACAAGTTCATTTCCAAAGTTTGACTTTAAACAAGCACTATGGTATGTGACATTGTTAGACCAGATGAATCGAGAAAGCAAGTTCTCGTTGTGACTCCTAGACTCGTGAATTTTTCACTGATACGTCTCATGGAAGTTACATCATAGGTTTTTAACCTATATACATCCTATGGGTTATTATGCAAAGAATTGTTATATCAGTTACGTGAATTTCTTATGTTAAAACTAAGTTTGAATGAATCACCTACAAGTTCATATCTTTATGTTTCAATTTAAACAATGCCTAAACATAAATACTTAAACTATTAAACCCTAGCCTAAAATCCCATCAATCATTCTTATAAGTAAAATTGTAAAGAACAACACAAAATTGATCACATTGTAGACATTACTTAGTTGAACAACTTACCTTAATAGACGGATAATCGCAAACTAAAAAGAAGACGAATGAGCTTGGACAATTATTGGCACTCTTCAACACAGAACATGGCCTGCAAGAAAGAAAATAAACAAAAATATAAAAATTAAGGACCATACCATTGGAAAAGCTAATCTACTCACTAACTTATGAGATGTAGATGAATGAATTACATGAAAAGGAGCTTACTTCAAGAAGATGTGTGATTTTTAAAGTCTCTAAAATGGAAGAAATTTATATATAAGACCTATATAAGTGAGACTAATAAGGATGATATAAATATAATCACAAAGAAATTTAAGAAATTATTAAAGATTAAGAGAGAAAAGTAATTAAATAAGAAGAAGAAAGCATTTAAAGGCTTAATAAGATGACATTATTATTTCTTAAAGTCATGAAGCGAAAAATATTATACAAAGTTTGTGCTTTATATCTAATAATAATAAGCTACCCCATTGCTAAATCTATTGTAATGAGAATAATAATTATGATATTAATCTTTCATATGACGAGTTAGTTGAATGCCTAGAGGCTATAAGCATAAAAATGAAGAAAATATCTTCCAAGTATAAAGAAGCTCAAAAACTCTTTAATGTATATTAATTGAGATGAGCAATTAAAATGTTTTGTGTATGACCTTATATATTCCAAGAGTGTGGTTGTTGGCAAAGAAAATGAGCATGTTTATTGCATGAGAATGAGGTATTTAAAAAGGAGAAATATTCTTAAAGCTTCATTTTATTATTTCAATTTAGTAGGTGAAAAATTATAATTCATCTTGGGTCCCAAAAAACCTTAAATGGTAAGCATGTAATTGATTACACTTAAAGAAGTACATCATCCAATGATAAGAAAATTATTTGTAATAAAAATAACGTGCATATTGTTGAGCCATTTCCTATGTAATCATATGAGCATATAGACTCCAATTATAGGCATAAAAACTTCAATGCTCCTGTATTATCTTCTATATCCAAAGTTAAAAAGAAATTCACGTATATATGTATGGTTCACAACCTAAACTTAGAAGACATGGTTCTTATGGTAAAAATGTGAAAACTTTTCATGTAAAGACACACCAAAAGAGCATGTAACATTTCTGCATTCATATAGGCTTCTTTGTCATCAAATTTGTATGAAGAAAAGCTCACAATTAACATAGCCTATCTTAACAATTCTTCATAAACTTCAGTAGCCCCTATTTCATCTTATAATACTTAAAAAGTAGTCTTTAATTGGCAATTACACATATAACTCAATCAAGATACATATCTTTTCATAATTTAACTAATAAAACAACTTTTCTATAAACTAATAAACCACTAAAAGAAACATTCCAGATATGTCATAAGCATATTAACTAACATTTTCGTATGAAATATCCAATACATAGTTCTTTTCAGCACAATACATTAAGCTATGATATTTTTCAAGTTGAGAAGAGATTAAACATACATAATGAAGCACATCTAAAGGAAAATAAAAACTTGGACAGCTTGGATGAGATCTCTAGTAATGTACAAAATCAGCATATACTTGATCATTCTTCATTTCAACTCTTCATTTTATTGTGAATCAATCATTATGTTCAATTTTAAACCTCAATGAAAGTAATCCAAGTTATTAATTAAGTTAAATTTACAAGTTTCACTTTAATCAACTATAAAACATATAGAAATGAACATCCACTTCATTATTAAAAGCATAACTCCAATTCACAACATACGATTAATAATCCTATTTTGACTATGTTAAATATAACACTTGTAATGATGCCTCAAAGAAATAAAACATCAAACTAATATAATATTCATAAACGAACAAGCATGTTTCAAATTTTAGTTTAGTCGTGTAATAATTAGTTTAGTCATCTCTTATTTCATTTTATTTCTTAAGCCTTATAACCTAGCTCTAGATATATCAATTTCATGTCCAATCCTATGGCACCACTCTTAACATTTTCATTTCAAAGCCCTAATATTCATTCTACTTATTTTATTTTATTTTATCTCACTGAAATTCATTCTAAATATTTTATTTTTAAGCCCAAGATCTACTTTTAAGCGTTCCATTTTTATTTTAAGTCCTATAATACAATTTCAAACATTTTCTCTATTTTAAAGCCCTAATAATCATTCTAGAGATTCCATTTCATTTTAGTTTAGTTTTAAGCCCTAAGAACTACCCATAAGCATTTCATTTTTCATTTCAAGGCTTATGAAACTACTCTAGGAATTTTTTTTAGATTCCAATAGCTAATATTCATTCTAGGCATTCCATTTTTATTTTATTTTATTTTTAAGCCCTAAGATGTAACTTTGGCATTTCAATTTAATTTTAAGACCTAATATCTATTATAGGTATTGTATTTTTATTTTCAATCCCCACCCCTTAGGACTATAATTAATGTACAGTACAAACTAATTCTAAAGGTGCCAAAGACATGCCAAATTTGTATCTATCCCCATTAATGCCAGGTCATCAATGATTTGTCTCACTTAATTGCTTTTAGTTCTAAAACTAATCAACTTATACTTAATTCATCATCATCATTACGGCTTTTTTTCCTAACATATATTTTGACCTTCTGCTATTGCTAATAATTAAGATTCAGGAAATCATATACTAGTTTAATTATGTATTTTTCACTAAACCAACAATTTTAAGTGTTACTACACTGCTTTTTGTTATAAAAGTATAAACAATGTATCTGAATCCTATCTACACTGTGTCTAAATCCACACTGTATCTGAATCCATTTAACTTATTATATTAAAAAATTCCTTTAAACCTTTCATCGAACACTTTATAGGCATAACAAATTAATCCCTAACTATTAACAAAAACACTAGTACCTGGCACATTCAGACACACAATGAACCATTAATAGCTGAAATAAATGCAAAGAACACAGAGGACATCAACCAAAACCAATCCAAACAAAAACTTCCTTAACAATAACAAGAAAAAAAATAAAAAACCAAGTGGAAAGGAAGCATAACTAGCCACAATGGACGACTAACCGGAGACAGAGATGACGACGATGGTGTATAACCGGAGAATAACAAAGGACGACAACGGTGAGTTGGAGGGAAAAAATCTCAACATTTTCAGACACCTTCAACAGATAAGGAGAGGGGTTCGACGCCCTAGCTAAACGTGATAAAAAAACGACATCATTTGTGGTTGAACAAACTACGTCGTTTTCCTTCGAATTAAAATAACAAGCCGACATTGAATTTACCGACGGATCGGTATATTACTGATGGAATTCATTTCCGTCAGTAAATTCGTAGGCATTTTTTGTCAGGAATCATTGGTACCTACTTTTATGACGACTTACTAATTTGTCGCTAATTTTTTTCAACAAAGTTTTGTCTCCTCCTTTACTAAGACATTTTTTTTCTGTCACAAATTACCTTTTTTCCTGACAACTTTACCAACGAAAAGTTATTTCCGTAACTAATTTACTACGGAATTTTTTCTAACGGTAATTTACAATTTTCTTGTAGTGTGAATAAATAATGTTAAGACATAGTTATTTAATTTTCTATTTTAATGGTATTTCAGTAGGCTGACTTATTTTTATTTTGGTGCGTTGTTTAGTTCTTTCTAAACAAAGTAAGTAGCATTACGTTTCAATGTCTTGAAGAACATATAGCAACGTCTTGATCGCCATCACAATCTTAAGGCAAGATAAGACATGTTTTTGTTTCTGAACCTCCAATATCATGACACTTGTTTCACATGTGTTTATTATCACAATATCAGATTTTCCTTCTTTGCATAAAATCCTTTCCTTAACCCCAACCCCAAGATTCTTGCATCTCCAAGGAGTTCCAAGTGGAATTTTGCTCTTGTTATTGAAATATGAAGGTGGTAATTAGCCTCAACTGTTGGTTGATATGGCCATAACACGCATACTACGGTTCTTCAGATAATTTCTTCGTTAACATGGTAAGAATCAAAGGAATGATTGTGCAAGTCATAGTTGAGTCTATGAATTGTCTAAAAATAGCACAAGAGTTTCTCCTGATTTTCGTTCCGTTTAGTTTGACAGGCTGTAACAATTGCCTTCATGAAGCAATCCAGAGAAGTTACAGGAAACCTGTGCTAAATATAGCCTAATTTAGTGGCTTTCAATAGGAATTCAAGAACCAACCAAAGACAGTAATGCACGATTATTTCTCTCCATCATCAATTTCCAACTGCCTGCCAATTTCAACAAAAGAAAAAGAGAAGTAAAAAGAAAGGGGGGGGGAAAAAAAGCTAGTACCATAAAAGAAAATACAAAGATTTGCCATCTCTTCTTGCCTGGTCCCTTTTCCATCTAATCCAGGCATGAGCGCCTATGCTTAATCAAAGAATGGCTTGAGCTTGAGTAGGCTACAAAACTCCATCCACAGATATACAATAAGGAGAAACCAGTATCAGTATTTTTTGTAGATTCCGGCGTACAGGAAAGCTTTTTGTTTAATCTGCCTTTCCTTTCCTTTTCCTGTACGCCGAGGTGAAGAAGCTCCTTGCCCTTTCACCTTTAGCCATGTATGCGAAAACAGGCATTTTGTTGTGTTTTGCATGTTTCTCTGTTCTTTTAAATGCCCTCTACGTATCAGGTTCAGACCCCAAAGTTTTGTCTTTGAATTGTGGGTCTGAAGATGGTGGCACGGACAGTGATGGCCGAAACTGGGAACCAGATGCCAAGTACGTCGCTGGAAATCATCCGCAAGCGAGAGCACGGTACCAAGACCCTTCAATTCTCTCGGCAGTCCCCTACATGGATGCAAGAATTTTCACTGCTGAAGCAACCTATAAGCTCCCAATTGAGCCCAAGAAGCGTCTTTTGCTGAGGCTCTCCTTTTATCCAGCTGATTATTTAAACCTCAACATTTCCAACTCCTATTTCTCGGTTGTGGCCGCTGGGATTACCCTTCTCAACAATTTCAGTGCTTCCATTACTGCTCAGGCACTCACGCAGGCCTATCTAGTCAAAGAGTATTCTTTGGCTCCGTTGGAAACTCAGGTTCTCGAAGTGACCTTTAAGCCAGAAAATAAGCCTGATGCATTTGCATTTGTAAATGCAATTGAGTTGATTCCGATACCTGACATCTTCGGCACAGGGACTATGGTGGGGTTTTCTGACCAAACTTTTGATGCAACAAACTCAAATTTGCAGACCATGTACAGAATCAATGTTGCAGGACAGTATATTCCTCCAAACAAAGACTCTGGTGGGCTTACAAGGACTTGGTACAATGACATGCCTTACTTATATGGTGCTGCAACTGGAGTTAACTTGCAGAGCGAAAATGTCACAATACAGTATGGAAAATTGCCAGATTACACAGCACCATCAGATGTTTATGCAACTGCAAGAGGCATGGGGCCTTCCAAAGACGTGAACCTCCAATTCAACCTGACATGGCTGTTTCAGGTTGATGCCAATTTCACATATTTTGTCAGGTTACATTTCTGCGAGTTCCAGATGACGAAAGTTAACCAGAAAGTTTTTAATATCTACATCAACAATGCGAGTGCCGAAGCTGATCCTACTCCAGCTGATATAATTGGCTGGACAGGAGGGATAGGAGTACCAACTTACAAGGACTTTGCTGTTTTTGTCAATGATAGGCCAGGAGATGAAGATATTCGAATAGACTTGCATCCATCAACCCTATCAAAACCAGAATACTATGACGCATCGGTCAATGGAATAGAGATATTTAAGATGAGTGATGGAAAAAAGAACCTGGCAGGACCCAATCCTGAGCTCTCAGCAATGCTTGCCAAGGTTGTGGCAGAGTCTAGCCGAAAGGAATTCAAATCAAATAACAAAATTGTAATTGGAGGAGCCGCTGGAGGGGCTGCTGGCATTTGTGTGGTGGCTGCAATCTGTGTTGCTGTTTACCAAAAGAAGAAGAGACTCCCTGGTCCTGATTCACATACATCTAGCTGGCTACCAATTTACGGGAACTCCCACACTTCAACAAGTAAATCAACAATCTCTGGAAAGAGTAATAGCGGCCACCTTTCCTCACTGGCTCAGGGTCTTTGTCGCCACTTCACGCTGCCAGAGATTAGAAAAGCAACTAAGAATTTTGATGAGTCCAATGTTATTGGTATTGGAGGATTTGGCAAGGTGTACAGAGGTGTTATTGATAATACGACCAAGGTTGCCATAAAAAGGTCCAATCCACAATCAGAACAAGGAGTTAACGAGTTCCAGACTGAAAT
The DNA here is from genome assembly GCA_027478495.1 of Erythroxylum alaternifolium. Classification (NCBI taxonomy): domain Eukaryota; kingdom Viridiplantae; phylum Streptophyta; class Magnoliopsida; order Malpighiales; family Erythroxylaceae; genus Erythroxylum; species Erythroxylum alaternifolium. Next base: position 41,161,793 of record JANIIA010000003.1, on the reverse strand, counting down.
TGAGATGCTTTCTAAGTTGAGACACAAGCATCTGGTTTCATTGATTGGATTCTGCGAGGAAGATGAGGAGATGTGCTTGGTTTATGATTACATGGCACTTGGGACAATGAGGGAGCATCTGTATAATAGTAAGAAACCTAAGCTATCATGGAAACAAAGGTTGGAGATTTGCATTGGAGCTGCCAGAGGACTCCACTACCTGCACACTGGGGCCAAGTACACAATCATTCACAGAGATGTTAAGACTACAAACATTCTCTTGGATGAGAATTGGGTTGCCAAGGTTTCAGATTTTGGTCTCTCAAAAACTGGTCCCAACATGGAAAAGGGACATGTTAGCACTGTGGTCAAGGGTAGTTTTGGCTACTTGGATCCTGAATACTTCAGGAGGCAACAACTGACCGAAAAGTCTGATGTCTATTCATTTGGTGTTGTCCTTTTCGAGGCATTGTGTGCAAGGCCTGCTCTAAACCCTAGTCTTCCAAAGGAACAAGTTAGTCTTGCAGATTGGGCCCTTCACTGTAAACGAAAGGGAGTTCTTGGCGACATCGTTGATCCTCATATTAAGGGACAAATCGCACCTGAATGCCTGAAAAAGTTCGCAGACTGCGCTGAGAAATGCTTGGCTGATGCCGGCTATGAACGTCCCTCAATGGGAGACGTGTTATGGAATCTAGAGTTTGCTCTCCAAGTTCAGGATAACCCTGATGGATCTAAACACAGTTCAATAGGAGGGGGAAGTGAAACTTCTGATGAGAGTCTAAGAAACCACAGTATGGCATCTTTCCGCCCTGGAAATGATCATGAGATGAATATGACAACTGATGACTCCAACGACATCTTCTCTCAGATTGTCAACCCGAAAGGGCGATAAAAGAAAAGGACATTCTTGTTCGTAAATGAGGTGAACATTCAACGAAAACCAGGGAACTCGCTGACATGAAAAAAGAAAATGGTTTCTTTATTGCTTGCGAGGTTAATGTTTTGTTGTTTATATTGTGTGTTTGATGCTTCGATTTGTGTCTTAGTGTCATCCTTTGATGAAGCTGTTTATCTCATAGCGACTTGTACTCTGAAATACAGGACTATGACAGAGTAAAGCTGATAACTTGATAACACTATATCTGCAATACAAGTTTATAGATTATATGTGTTTCTTTCATAGAAATTAGAATCATATTTCCAGATAAGAAATCACATGTCTCCTTCCAGTGATGGAGATTTCATGCAACATCTTAGCTGCTTCAAATAATTCCTGTTTCATGCTCAAATAGCACCCAAGATCCTCTTCACCATGTAAGCTAAATCAATAGTCATCTTTACAGTTTTTTTCCTTTCTTTTTTGATCATATCCGAAAGCATAATAAAAAACTCCACTAGATTTGATACCTAGTGGAGGCGAAGGCCATCTTTACATCATTTTAATATCACTATCTTATCTCAGAATGATCATCTTCCATTAACCAGACACAAGACCTCACTCAAGAATAAGCAATGCACTTGGTGCCTTCCAAGTCCGTACATTGGTATTAATCTCACAAGTTATGGAGATCAATGTCCATGCAAATAGTTTTCGAACCTAACCTGGTAAAAGAATAATTCTGGATGCCAGATGTTTTCCTTCCAATTTCCATGGCTATTGCTCGACTATTGGCTCTTGCATTTGGAAAGTAACATACGTTTTCAAGATATGATGTTATGTTCCTAATCTTGCTTTAACTATAGGTTAGGAAACGCTAGTGACTTTTTTTAACTAAGATTTAAACCCTTATCGCTACTTAACTACAAGGTTTGATTGCTGTATAATTTAAATACAACTAGTGCAAATGAAATTAATTAAACCATAACTATTGATGTGATGACTAATCTTATCTAATTAAGATTGTTTATTGGAGAAACCTTTGATATTGGTCTTGCTTTTTGTGCTTTGACAATTAGAGCAATAAAAAAGGTTGTCGGAGTTGCGTATGGGGTACTTACAGCATTTGATTGCTTAGCTTCTGGAAGGTTAACAAACCAGATTAGTGCACATTAAATAGGCATAAAGTTGGAATATCTTTGTTTGATATTGTGGTAGAAAACTAATCATCAAAGGCATAGTCTACAAGTTTGGCAGAGATCTTATCTTGAATTATTGGTGCGAATGTCAGCCTTTGGTGCCTATTCAATTCTAGGTTGATTAGATAAACTGACAAAAGAGTTTTTATATATTAAAGATTATTTCGAACACAAGTATAATTTAAATTCCTTTTATATTGCAAGTGGATGGAAAATTCAGATTTTTTAAAAATGGATTAGAATAATATACAGTCTTAATCAGAACTAAGAAGTCAAGTATATAAACAAAAAATGGAATTCTAATTGAAATATCTTCAACTTGTTTGGTCCCATTTATCCCTCTGTAGTGGGTATCAGTAACTACATAGACTTGCATATTAATATCGCGCAATTGGATAAAAATATTCTTTTAAAAAATCAAATGGAGATTGAAGAGCCCACCAATTTTGACAAAACATGGGTGTTAGTGAGGCCTAATGGGTTCATTGTTGGATCCACAAACTCATGCTCTTCTACGAGCCAATTGTTGGGTATAATGCTAGGTGCAAGTGAGAAGACCTTAATCACTGGTAAAAGTGCCAGGTAGCTAAAGGGGATTTGTTTAATGTATATATCATATTCTGAATGAAATCTAATTTAGTTATTTGTTCGGCTTGATTATCTAGATGAGTTTAAATATGATTTTAAGTGTTAGATTCCTGTAGCTTGCCGTGAATATGATCTCCTAAATAGGATCCCATACGTGTGCTTGCTGCTTCTAGGATTTTAAAAATGAAAAAGAAAAAGGCACAGCTAAACCTAGGAAGTGGCTTTGATTTGGTCATATGTTGAAGAAGCAGATCATCTTGGCTTTTCCTGTCTTACCCATAATTCGTTAATTAGACAAGCAACAGGACAGTTGTGGGGTTGGCAGATTTGAACTTGGATGCGAAGTAAACGACTAGAGATGGACAATAGCTTGACTCAGATAGGGGTTGGTTCTGGTGTATATGATATCGTTTTGTATGGGCCGGTACCGGTCAAAAAATGGAACGGTAAAAGAGATAATGGTACAGGCTGCAAGTACCGGTCGATACCGGGCATTTTTGCCTAGTACTTGCCGATACTCACAATACCAAATAATACCAAGCTGGTAACGTGAATCTCCAATTTTTTAGGACTAATCTGTAAAAACAAAAAACAAAATTCCCTAATATCCCTCCCCCAACCCCCCCTCTCTTGTAATGCCTCTCATTTTTGGTTTTTGCTCTCTCTCTCACCGACTCTTCCTCTCCTCTCTCTATCGCTCTCATCATCCTCTCCTCCACTCCTGGCAGTTCGCGTTGCTCTCTGGCAGTGCTTGATTGCTACTCCACCACGCGACGTCATCTCCGCCTGTCGCCAAGTTTGCCTGTTGCAAGTCACCACCTCTGCTTATCGCCACCAACCACCATCAGCTCTGCGTCTCCAACGACCACCAAGGCACCACACATGCATTGATCCAACAGATCAGGGAATAATACCCAAATTTGGACTCGACCCATCATCGAATCAGATTGTGAATTTTTGTTTGTTGGGTGTGTTTTTTTTCCAATTTCTGTTAGAATGTTTCTGTTTGTTTGTGTTGTGAGAAATGAAATTGTGAAGGATTTATGGTCAATTGTTTGTGTTGGAGACTTAGAGTTGGATTGCATTTGAAGTTGGTAAATGTTAACGGAAATGTGAAATTTGTGGTTGGTTCGGTTGGTTTTTGGTTTTGGTAATGAAAACATAAAATTTGTGGTTGGTTTGGT
>JANIIA010000003.1:41140969-41157863 GCA_027478495.1 Erythroxylum alaternifolium | reverse complement strand
ATAACTTTCATGCACATGCAACCAGCCCTCACAACACATGCAGCAGCCCTTATTGACCAACTCCCACCATTCACGCACAACACAACAAAAGAAAGCCTCCACCAAAATCACACTCAGCAACCTCCATTCATCAGCCTCCAATTAAGCCTCCATTCATGCATCTTCAAGCCTCCACTCATGCAGCTGTCACTTTCCAATCTTCGACAACATCGGCGTAACTCCACCAAATAACACAAGCCTTCTTTTGTTAACTAAAAAAATCATCAAACTAGAAACAACACTCCAGCCCTTCAACAAAATCAATGCCCAGCAGCTCTCTCATCCATAATCAATGCAAGCCATCTTCTACACAGCCTTCAACCCATTTTTCTTTGACGGAAAAACACATACCTCATCCACTAGCCATCCACGCAACTTCATCAAGACAACTTTCATCCATTAGAAGCAAGAAAACGCTGCTCCCACTTCAGCAAAGCTTCCACTCACCAGCAGCAACTACGAAGCCTTCCACCAACAGCAGCCATTGACGCAACTCTTAGTGGGATCAATTTGAAAATGGTGTTCCATAATTAATTTCATCCATTTTATTTGTTGAAATTAATTAACACTTTAATTTGTTTATAATGCTACTTTTGTTACAGTTTCTTGGTGGGATCAATTTGAAATTGGTGTTCTAGAATTGAAAAAGTTTGCAATTTAGATTTTAAGTCAATATGTGAGCGTAACAGGCTGTGAACGAAACTAGAGTACATTTGAATTTATCCAATCTAAGAAAAGGAATGTATTAGAGCATAAGAGGTTGAATGACTTAGTTTTTGTTTGTTACAATTTAAAGCTTCAGGAAAGGTATGCTATTATTATTATTAATTTCGATATAATTTCTTATAATTTTCTAATAATTAAATTTTATTGTTTACTAGGAGTCTTAATAGCACAAGTAGTTCAACTGATCTAATTTCCATTGATAGTATTGATCTTCTGGCAGATTAGGTTTTTGAAGAACCGAATTTGGTATATTTCAATAAATTGGAAGATAATCTTGGATGGGAAAGCATTGACATGTCATTTGCTACATTAAATTTGAATGATAATGATGATAAAGCTCCTCTCAATGATGAAGATGGGGTCAGTGCAGTTATAGTAGGTATCCTCCCGTTAAGGATTGAATTTCATTCTAGTTTTTTTTTGTTTTCCTCTTCTTTTAATTTTACTTATATTTGATGTTTATGTTAAATTCTATATATGTATTGTAATTGTAAATGTTTTTGTTTTAGGTTTAACTTCTACTTGATTGTTTCCTCGTCATGAATTCTTTTTGTAAATTGTAAAGGATATTTATTGTTTTTTAATTGGATGTTTTGATGTAATAATTATTTATTAAAATGATGAATTGTATTATTGTAATATTTTATGTATTTTGCATTATTCTTAATTTTATATTTGTATTATGATGATTGTCTTTTTTCATATTAATTGTGGTTATTACTTATATGTGAAATATTTAAAAATTATTATTATTTCATAATAATTGTGAATATTATTTATTATTATGACTTTTGAAAATAGGGTTGATGTAAACTTGTAAAGAATATAGTACAATTGTACAATATACCAATGGACTATTTTGCAAATTTTAAAAAATTTTAAGGACTATTTCATAAATTTAAAAAATTACCCGAAACGGTACCCGATATTGACTTGTATTGGTACAATATTGTACGAGAACCCAATCCAGTACCAAGTCCGATACGATATTCGCAACTTTGATAAAGAGAGTGTCCAATCTAAATCTTTATCTTGTATATTATAAGTCTTATCAAGATAGATATTAATCAAAAGTTTTTTATATCAAAGATTGCCTCTTAAAATTCCCTTACAGACTTATTTTCTATTACGAATTTGATCATCTAATATTGTTATATTTTGTAGGACTATCTATTCTTTCTCTAAAAGTAGATGTAGCTATCATTTGTATCGATTTTATATGCATCGATCTTATTTTGTTTCTAATTTCTTTGGGAATGTGATCAAGTTTTTGAGAACTATTTTTTTAGATAATAGAAGAATCACTACTTTATTAGAAGTTAAACCAATATATAAGGCTTTTTCCTTAAGATTAATAACATAAAACATATGATATTTTTTAGGTTTTAATCTTATTTTTCCAATAATTTTATATTAAATTCACCATAAGAATTTATAGAATACATAGTATTATGAATCTTTTTAAGCATTTTTCTATCAATAAAAGTTTCTTAACTATAATCTCCATATTGTTTATATGTTTCTACTATAATATGTATTATTTGATTATCAATTTGAGTATTAGAAGATTCTCTTATTTCACTCATTTATTTTAGACCTTGAAGTTTCTTTATATTATGTATTTGTTATTATAAAAATACTTTATTCAGAAGAGCATTCTTTAAAAGTATCAATTCTGATTAAAGGTTCATTTTTTGTCATTTTATTTATTTCATCATCTATTTCTAATTTCTTATTATTAAATCTTTTAGGACATTCATTAGCATAGTACCCTTTTTCTTTACAATAAGGATAGGTGTAGATTGCATTGTATTTTTATAAGTAATTTGATATGTGTTTAGCGGTTAAGTTGATTGTTTAGTGTGTGTTTAGCTTAAGAATTGTGTTAGTTTATAAACATTTGTGTTTTAAGTGTTCCTTGGGTAAGAACATGCTTTTGAGATTCAATTATATATATATGAGGTGTCGTGATGAATTTATTAGTATTTCAGGCAGAGTGTTGAGTATCGTTCTATATTGGGCGATACCTTATCGGTCAAAAAACGGAACGGTACGGGAAGGATAGGTACCGGCTATCGGGCATTTTCTCCTGGTACTGACTGGTACTAACAATATCGGAAGGTACACCGGTACTGTGAATCCTCATTTTCTGAGGACTGATCTGTAAATTGCAAAATTTAAACCCTAAAACTACACCCTGACGCATCTTCTGTTCTTTCTGCCATTCATTTTTGTTTTTTTCTCTCGCAAGTCGCAGCCTCGCTCCTCCACCGACTCTCCTCTCTCTGTCGCTTTCGTTATCCTCTCCTCCACTCCCAGTGGTTCGTCATTCACCACGCGACGTTTGCCAGCTCCACCTGTCACCACCTCGCCAACTCATTCGCCAGTCGCCAGTCGCCACCTTACCAGTTCTGCCTATCGCCAATCGCAGTCACTAGTCAACAGTCATCAGTCGCTAGTTGCTAGTTGCTAGTTGCAGTCATCAGTCCCCAGTCGTCACCTCGACAGCTCCTCTTGTCGCCACCTCGCCAGTTGTCAACTCTGCCTGTCATGGTCACCACCAAGGTGCAACATCTGACAAATATGGGAATAATACCCAGATCTAGACCCAACCCATCACCGAATATATTGTGAAATTTTGTTTGTTGGGTGTGTTTTTTTCCTAATTTTTGTTAGAATGTTTGTGTTAATTGTTTGTGACTTTGTGTTATGACTGTGAGGAATGAAATTGTGAAGAGTTTCTGGTAAATTGTTTATGTTGGAGATGGATTTAAAGTTAGTAAATGGTAAATTTTTTGTGTTCGAGATGGATTTGAAGTTAGTAAATTGTTGGAGACGGATTTGAAGTTATTTGTGAAATTTGTGGTTGGTTCGTTTACGGTTTTGGTAATGAAAGCATGAAATTGATGGTTGGTTTGGTTGGTTGGTATTTGGTAAATGGGAGAGCCGAATGTTTGGTTCATGAAACTTGTGGTTAGTTAATTTGTTTGGTTAATTTCTTACCCTTCAGCCCAACTCAGGGTTAGTTGAAACAAATTTAACAATATACATTAAAGTAGGACTAATGTTGCTCCATCTCTCTTCTCCAGCGAGGGAGGTTCGTTTCAAATAACCCTTTTGATTGTGTTTTCGCATAAAGGAGGTTCCTTTTTGATAACTCATCTTTTCCTTTGTTGCATACACACTCCAAGATGCTTGCTTTACTTTTGTTGACGTTGGTTTTGATTTCGATTTGTTTTAGTTGTTTGGAGATTGAAGTGTTGGAGCTTGGGGTACGGGATATTGGGTTTTGTCACTATTTAACTAGAGGGTTTCATTTTTTTCCCTTTTTGGTTGTAGAGTGCTTTTTCCTATGATCTTTCGTTGTTAAAATTATTTTCATATTAACATTGTTTAGAATTGTACTGGGGTTTCAGTTGAAAGTGCATCAGCTTCAGTTGCTTGGAAACTATGGGTTTTTTTTCCTATGGTGGGCTTTGACCCCATGCTCTAATTCATCAACTTCTTTTTTGTAAGTAAAAGAACTTCAGGATTCATTTATTTCTTAGTTTGAAAACCTAATTGTTTCGAATATCAGCTTAAGAAATGGATATGGAATCTCAGTTTAGGAATAGGTTTCTTATTGATATGGAATCAAGAGATGACTGCTCTTTATTTTAACAAGTTGGGCAGTTACGTGCATCAGTTCAAGGGAAGTAGCCCAAGGTAAACTAATATTTGGAATGTGGAGTAGAATATTATATTAGTGTTTTTTAAGGTATTATCAATTATATCAGGTAAAAGCGCTTCCAAGTTGTAATTATCTTTAAAAGCCTTCTTCTACTACTTACCCTTTTTCTCCTTTATGTCATTTTTCTTTCGTTATCTTTGGTGTGTCTTCTTTTGGGATGTACAGAAGCTGGAAGTAGTAATATCGTAATGTTTGCTTGTTGAAAAGATAAGCTTTGATTTTTTGTTTCTTTTTTTGAAGATATGTTCAATCTTTCTAACAGTTCTTGTTATTTTGTTATTTTTTCAATCATATATCAAGAAATTATCCTTTTTCTGGGGAAAGTTTAGAGCTTTCTGGGTTTATGTGGTTCTACTCAGGGGTGTGAACTGCTTTAATGTGCTTGTTCATGTTGAGGAAAGTAGTGGGATTTTTAAGTTTGTTTCTTATCCAAAGGTAGTAAGTAAAAGAGGGAAACCTTAATGTGCAAGAAGGAGAAGGTTACACTTGCCAGTCATAATGAGTCAGTTACTGTCACTTGTAGAGAGTCTACATTTAAAATACTACAAGGTGTTCAACCACTTCTAGCATCAACATCAAAAAAAAATTTCAAGGTTGTCTTGTTCTCTGCTTGAAAATGGATGCAGATAATAATGACCATGGATGTGGATTTGTCTTGAACATTCAAGGGTATGATAACGAATAAGCGTTTTCTTTTCCCATGAAGCAAGTAAGCGTTCTTTTCTCTCTCCACTTACTTTCTAGATATTTGCAATTACATCTTTTGATTTTTGCTTGTGTCCTTTTTGTGATTTTAGGGTTAGTATAGTGATTTCCATATCCTTTTTTTTATTGAGAGTTCAAGATTCATTAGATACGTTTGAGACTATTTATGCTCTTGGCATTATACATTGTTTTTGTTGCTCATCGTAAGTTTCTCTCTAAGTATATGTTAATTGTCTTTGGAGGGTCTGAGTTTGTTTCGCTTGGGTTTTGCCTTTTAATTTCTGGTAATCAAACAACAACATTCTTTAAAACTAGATTTCGACTAAGTCTTTTTAAAGCGTAGGTTTGTTTCGAAAATAGTTATTTTGTCATTCCTATCGAGGCCTTTAGTAAGCTTTGCAAACAAAATTTTCTTGTTACATCATACGTTTGCCTTTCATTGGAAATATCACCTACCTTGTGCCCTTGTTATTAGGCCAGCCCTTTACTTCCCTTTTTAATACTTTTCTTGAAAATAGAAACTCATGTCTTATTAAATGATTAGGTTATACTTGTGTCACTTATCAACTCAGTCTGTAGCATATTATATTGTAGATTATGACATTATAGTATCTCCCACAGTTATTTTTTTGCTCTCCCTTTTTCTTTTCTCTTGCTGCACAGACAATTTGCCACGGATATGTTGTTAAGTTTTCTAAGTCCAAACCAAATCCTATTTCTTCTGTTACTTTGAGCAAGTTGCTGTGATTAGTATTATTTTATTTTAATTTTGATTATTAAGTATTTATTATTATTATTATCATTAGTATTATTATTTATTTGTTTTTATGCATTTATATATTTAATTTTATTTATTTATTTATTTTAAGTTTATTTATTTACTCTTTTAACCTGCATTACTTATTTTTATTTTTTGTATTATTACTATATTACTTTTTTTCTTCATGTCATAATCACATATGGGTCTACTGGAAATAGGCTCTCTACTCTGTAGGGGTAAGGCTGCATACTATTAGACCTCCTAGACCCCACTTTGTTGCGAGATTTCGGACTAGGTGATGATGATGATGATAAAATTTGGAAGCCGTATATTGCAATGAATTGAAGTTAATTGTAATGATTTATCGGTTGGTTTGGTTTACATTGAATTTGTTTGTTACAAACAAATTTTGTTCACTAAATTTGAAAATAAAAACAGAATTAAAAATAAAAACAAAAAATTAAGAAGATCCATTCATACTTTGCTAAATGACATCATATTCATAAGAAGATTCATTCATGCTATGCTAAATGACATCTAGTTGTAAGTGCAATTACATTACCATTACTTGAAGAAAAGATAATTTGTCTAAGCAAGTAAGCATACACAAAAAAGAACCTAAATTGAAAGAGCTCAAATGGCATCATATTCATATAGAAGAAAGATAACAATTAGAATTGACTACTTTAGATATATCTAAAGTTTGATTTATTAAAATTTAGATTAAATTAACATTTTATTATTTGTTTAAGAAGTCATAATTAATTGCAATGTTTAAGGTGTATACTAGTTTTTAAATTTCAATTTAATTCTAATAATTTTATTCAAATTTACAATGGAATATTTTATTATCCCTAATCTTCTTGATTCATCTTGATTATTGTAAGAGGACAATTAGAAAAAAAAACTACGTGGTAATAGTTTGGGAGGTTCTTTACATATCATTGATAATTTTGTTGATAAAACTGCTAAAGGATTAATTTCTTACAAAACTAACATCTTTATATTTTTGTTATAGATAAATGGAAGGAAGTTCAACTACTCCTTATCAAACTACTTCAGGAAGATATAATGATCTAGCTTGGGCTTATGCTGCATTAGTCTTAGGTATGAAGAATCATACAATTTGCTTGTTTTGTAACAATCATTTGAAAGGTGGAGGAATCACCCGACTGAAGAAGGATTTAGCTGGGATCAAAGAAGATGTAGAACCCTATAAAAAAGTAAGTCATGAAGTGAAGTGACAAATGAAAATATTGCTTGATGAATATCAACATGAGAGAGATAGAAGGGAAAGTTAAATTTTGAAATTGGTAGTGGAAGTTCGTTTTCTAGTTTCTATGATGATTATGGAAATGTTGAAGGTGTTAGTGATAGTGGTGGTAGTGGTACTGGTAGTGTTCCATCTCAAGTTCAAGAAGAAGTATCTGAACCAAATGTGAGGAAGAGAAGAAGACAGGTAACTAGTTTCTTTACACCACGAACAACTCCTGGAGCTCAACCTTCAATTCGTAGTGCAGTGCAATTAAGAGATGCTGCTCACAATGTCGATATGGTAGTAGCTAGATGGTGGTATGATATAGGTTTATCATTCAATGCTTCTCAATCTTATTATTATCAACTTATAATGGATGCAATAGCCTCCTATGGCCCGGGATACAAAGGTCCTTTGATTGATGACTTAAGAGGAGAACTTTTGAGTTGTTCTGTTTTTGAAATTAGAAGTTATTTGATTGAAAGAAGAGTGAATTTGGGTACTTATGGATGTTTAATCATGTGTGATGGTTGGACAAATAGGAGATAAGAGCCTATTATAAAATTTTTGGTTTATTATACAAATGACTCTATATCTATTTATGCATCTGACCTTATTAAAAATACTAAGACTTTGTTTAAAATATTTGATGAAGTTGTGAATAAAGTTGGACTAGAAAACATTGTTCAGTTTATTACTGACAATGATTCTGCTTATAAAGTGGCAAGAAAAAGGTTAGAGAATACATATAATTCTTTTTTTGGACTCCTTGTGTTGCACATTGCATTAACCTAATGCTGGAGAATATAGGAGATCCTAGGCATTTTCCTGTTATTGATGAGACTATGCAGAAAGCTAAAAAGGTGATAAAGTTTATTTATAATCGTGAATGAGTATTGAATTTGATGAGAAAGGAATTTACCAATGGTAGGAATTTGTATCGTCTTGCTGTGACAAGATTTGCAACAAATTTCTTATCACTTCAGTCTTTTGTTTCAATGAAGAAAGAGTTAAGACAAATGTTTACAAGTGATAAGTGGATTGCATCTCAGCATGCTAGGTCTAATGTTAGAGTGGAGATTTGTAATATTATACTGAAATATAGAGAATTTTGATCTCAATGTCAATTTGTTATTTGAGTTTGTGAGCCTTTGGTGAGGTTACTTAGCTTGGCTGATAATGAAGAAAAGCCAAAAATGAGTTATATTTTTGATGCCATGGAGAAAGTGACGGAAGCAATCTAGGCCAATCTAAAACATAGGCCTTCTTTGTATATACCATATCTTTCAATCATTAATGAGAGAAGAGAAAGACAACTTTCTTTTTTATTGTTTGCATTTAGGGCATTTTTAAATCTTATTGTTTATTTTAGACTGCATCTTAGTAAGCAAGATGAAGATAATAGAGGAATGCTTTTAACTATTATAATAATTGTTAACATTGACGCGATGCAAGATATGTTAAGCTTACAAATGGAGCTTTATAAGTTGTCTTATGGAGATTTTGGAATGCCGATTGCTATTCAATAAAGAGGAAAACTTTCTTCAGATATTAGTTATTTCCTTTTTCTTATTTGTTGAAAACTAATTATCACTTTATTTTGTTTATAACGCTACTTTTGTTATCTTGTAACTTACAATTTCTTGGTGGAATCAATTCAGAAATGGTGTTCCAGAATTGAAAAGGTTTGCAATTCAAATTTTAAGTCAATGTGTGAATGCAACAGGTTGTGAACGAAACTGGAGCACATTTGAATTTATCCACTACAAAAAAAGGAATAGATTGGAGTATAAGAGGTTGAATGACTTGATTTTTGTTCAATACAATTTAAAGCTTCGGGTAAGGATGTCAATTTTAGCCCGGCCCACCCAGCTCGGCTTGTTTTTGGTCCGATTTGGCTGGCTAGGTTTGGGTTGACCTGCCCTTGGCCTGCCGGGCCACTGGCCGACCTCAAGCCGGTCGGGCCTTGGGGTCGGGCCATCCCGGCCCACGCGAGCCACGGGCCTCCCCGAGCCGCCTTCGGGAAAGGTATATTATTATCATTATTATCATTATAATTTCGATATAATTTCTTATAATTTTTTTAAACATTAAATTATATCCCATTTTTGTGATTGCTGGAAATAGGAATTATTGAAAATAGGAATTGTTTTATGAATGCTTTATGATTGTTGAAAATGTGAACTGTTGAAAATGGAAATTATTTTATGAATATTTTGTGATTATTGAAAATGAGAATTTTTAGAAATTGTTAGAAATGAAAATTTTTTTATGAATGTTTTGTGATTGTTAGAAATGAGAATTGTTAGGAATAGAAATTGTTTTATGAATGTTTTGTGATTGTTGGAAATGGAAATTGTTGGGAATTGTTGGGAGTGAAAATTGTTTTATTCATGTTTTGTGATTGTTGGAAATGCGAATTGTTGGAAATTGTTGGAAATATAAATTATTTTATGAATGTTTTGTGATTGTTAAAAATGAGAATTGTTGAGAATGAAAATTGTTTAATGAATATTTTGTAATTGTTGAAAATGAGAATTGTTTTATGAACGTTTCGTAATTGTTGGAAATGTGAATTGTTAAGAATGGAAGTTGTTTTATGGAAATGTGAATTGTTGGGAATGGAAATTATTTTATGAATGTTTGTGATTGTTAGAAACGAGAATTGTTGGGAATTTTTAGAAATGGAAATTGTTTTATGAATATTTTGTAATTGTTGGAAATGAGAATTGTTGGAAATAAAAATTGTTTTATGAATGTTTTGTGATTGTTGGAAATATAAATTATTGGGAAAATATATGTTATTATCATTATTATTTTCGATATAATTTCTTACAATTTTCTAATAAATAAATTTTATTGTTTACTAGGAGTCTTAATAGTTCAACTGATCCAATTCCTATTGATAATATCAATCTTTTAGCAAATTGAGTTTCTGAAGAACCGAATTTAGTAGATGTCTATGACTTGGAAGATAATTTTGGATGAGAAAGCATTGACGTGTCATTTAGTGCATTACATTTGAATGATAATTATGATAAAGCTCCTCTTAATGATGAGAATGTTATACCAAATGATAACTGAGGTTAGTGTAGTTATAACGGGCATCCTCTTGTTAACGATTGAATTTCGTTTCAGGTTATTTTTTCCTCTTCTTTTAACTTTACTTATATTTGATATTTATCAGTTTATGTTAAATTCAATATATGTGTTGTAATTGTAAATGTTTTTCTTTCAGATTTAACTTTAACTTGATTGTTTCTTCGTCATGATGAAATTGTAATAGTTAAGGATATTTATTGTTCTTTTAATTGGATATTTTGATGTAATTATTATTTATTAAAATGATGAAATTCTATTATTGTAATATTTTAAATACTTTGTATTATTCTTATTTTTATAATTTTATTATGATGATTGTCTTTTTTCATATTAATTGTGGTTATTATTTATATGTGAAATATTTAAAAATTATTCTTATTATATATTAAATTATGAATTGTGATTATTATTTATTATTATGATTTTTAGAAACATGGTTGATGTAAACTTATAAAGCATACAATATACAATTATACAATATACCAATGGACTATTTTCCAAATTTTAAAAAATTTCAGGGACTATTTTATAAATTTAAAAAATTACCCGAAACGGTATTCAGTATTGACTGATACTGGTACAGTACTGTACTAGAACTCAATCCGATATCAAATCTGGTACAGTATTCGTAACTTTGATTGGTTCCAAATAAGTTAAAAAAAGAATTGTAATACATAAGTAAGAATTAAAAAAATAAATTAAAAGAGCAGGAAGCATGATCAAATTTTTTATTTAAAAAAAATCATTGTCATGGAGAATTATTGTGGTACTACTCTTGACTTCTGGACTTCCATGTCTAACAATGTATTTGGATGCATAATTGTTTATGTAGAAAAAAAGAACACATACACGTCGTTAATTAAACTTCATATTATAATATAATGTTTTTAAATTTGACTAATAGGAAGTAAATTTTAAATATTTTAAAAAAAGAATTGATGTTTCATTCCTTTATTTTAAATTAAATATCAAATAATTAAAAGTTTACTTTGCATGTTGCAACAACTGCAAACGACAGTGTGCGGAGACAAGTTATTCCGGCACTCCCAATTAGTCAATTTGGATCTATCTCCATTTGCCTTCCAAGTCAAACAACTTGCTTGGTATTATTTATCCTTTAATTTGATTTGATTACGTTCTTAACTAAGATCAATATGGATTCGTCGCATCAATTTCACTTTCTCCTACGTCTCATATATAAGCAAATGCTACTGTATATAATTTTTCGTTGTTAGAGAATCTATATTGATTAAACATGAAAATGTTAAATAGTTTATAAATAGTAAAGATCAACTATCTAAATGATTAGTTCTAATCATTCTGGAAATGATTGACTCAAGCTTAATTTTTGTTAATAGACTCTACACTCTCTCAAATTAAAAATTTTATTATGATATCAGAGCTGGTTTGGTCCAAATTATTAATTTTTTTGTTGTCTATCTAGATGTCCAGTCCCAATAGCCCTGTCCGGTTACCGCAACGTTTATTTCAAGTGATAACTGAATGTTCAGTCCTAGTTGCAATTGAAGGGAAGTGTTAGAGTATCTCATATTGACTAAACATGCAAATGTTAAAAGATTTATAAGTGGTTAAGGTCAATTATTTAAATAACTAGTTCTAATTATTTCAACAATAATTGACTCAAGTTCAATTCTTATTAACAGACTCTACGCTTTACCTATATTAAAAATTCAAAAATTACCTTCAATATTTCGAATAATCGGAGAAAAGTAAAATGAAAAATTGGCGGGCATAAACCCTGCTATTGTCCACAAACAGACAACGACAGTCCTGCACTCTATGAACCGTCTTGGGAGAAGTGACATCTGGTCTTACACGTGCCAATTTCCAGCCCGTTCATCTACGGTCAACTGTCCAGGGTGGAATCTTGAAATTAGGCATTTGTAATTGTTTTTTTCCTTTTAATTATCTTGAAATAACCCACACCCTGACCATCTTCCTGGTTGAAGAAAATATTATATTTTGATGAACTATAACGGTCTTTTGATAAAGAAATTTCAATCTTGTTTAGTATAAATATTCGAAAGACATTTGATTTCTAATCCATTTTAAAATATTTGTTAGTGAAATATGATTTTGTAATTTTAACAAAAACCTTATATATTAAGCATTGGATCAAATGTAAACAAATATGACACTTGAAATTCATATAAATACTAAATAGGATTAAAATATTGTCTTAATAAGAAAAGGCTTTAGTTTTATAAAAACATAATTTAATTTTTTGCTTCCGTTTTATAATTAAACAAAATGAATCTTTATTTTTTATTGTTATCCTATTTTGATAATTTATTAAATCTGTAAAAATATCTTGACATTTATTACGATTTAAATTTTAAAATAACAATGAGAATATTTTATAATTATTAAATTTTAAAATATATTTAGATTTAAGTTTTAATGAATAATATAAATTTATAAACAAATTATCTACTATAATTTTTAAAATTTTAATTAATTATCTATTTACTTTTAGTGAAATATAATGAATTGATTAATAATATTGTATAAGAGATTGAAACATAATTAATTAACTAGTATTTAATTATTTGTAAATATAGTTAATGATTAAATAAAGATATACTAAAAAACGGGTGCTAAAGAAAACTAAGTAGATGATTAAATCAAGTTGTAAAGGAAAAGAAGTAAGGGGATTAAGTTTATTTATCATAGGTGTTTTTGGTGGGACCAGCATTAGGATCTTTGATTTTGACAGAGATGTCAGTCTCTCTGTTTTCTCTCTGCTTGCTCCACCAGCTCACTCTCTCTCTCTTCTTTGCCACTCTGCTGGATTCTTTTCCTTGCGCCTTTTCCTTTTTACGATTTCGAAGATGTTTTGGTGTGATTTCATGTAGTTTTCAAGTTAAAGATAGACTTTGTTTTATTTTGTATCATTTTAACAACTCCGAGAAAGAAAGCTCTTTTTTAGAGTCTTGTCTTTCACACTACGGGGATAATCTAATGTGGACTGTCACTGATCATACCTGCCCAAGCTCTGTTCTTCTTGTCGCTCTTTATTTTCTTGCTTTTTTCGTTTTCTTTGGCGTTGCTCCCCGGAACTTGCCATAAAAGTATGACTAGTTTTCGTCTGTTTGGTTCTTGCTTTTTGGTTTGAACCGTTATGCTTTAGTTGATCTTTGATGTTAAACAACTTTTTGTTGATGCTAAAATTTTAAGTTTTATGCAATACCCTTTTGAGTTCGAGGCCTTTCGGGAAATGTTTTTTTAACTATTTTGTCGTCTGGTGATGGTTTTTGTTATTCCGGTGATGTTCTTGTTGTTTGGGGTTTAGGGGTTTTAACAGATTAAAGTTTTGTCTTTTGAGATTGTTCGACTATGGAGCAGATTGAGGAGGCCCATAAAGCTGCTATTCAGAGCTGCCACAGAGTTCTGGGCCTCTTGAGTCAAGCCAAGGATCAACCTCAGCATAGGAACTTGATGATAGAGACTGGAGAGGCTGTGTCCAGGGTCAAGAGAGTTGTGTCTCTTTTAGACGCTAGTTTAGGTCATGGAAGAGTGAGAAAGTTGAAGAAGTTTAGATCATCTTTGCCTCAAAACTTATTCCTCGATAGTCCTAACTGTCAAACAATATTAGCACCAAAGCCGCTCCAAATTGTACCTGCTAATTTTCTGGAAACTACAACGCTTGTAACAGATTGCAGGTCCAATCAATCTGGTATGCAAACTTCCCAGAAAATGTTTCTGGAAAACCCAGTACTTGAAATCAACTCAAACATCAGACCTCCTCTCCAAATTGCCCCAACAAGATCATCACAACACTATCAGCTCCTTCAACAGCACCAACAGATAAAGAGGATGCAATTTCAACATCAGCAACAAATGAAGTATCATCAAGCCGAGGCCTTTTACTCTAGGAGTAATGGTGGGATAAACATAAAGTTTGATAGCTCTAGTTGCACACCAATCATGTCATCCACAAGATCATTCATATCATCCTTGAGCATGGATGGCACTGTTACAAACTTGGATGGAGATTCATTCCGCTTGATTGGCGTCACTCAATCATCTGACCAGATTTCACAGCAGACAAGGAGGAGGTGTTCCGGTAGAGGGGAAGATGGGAGTTTAAAATGTGGTAGTACTGGTAAATGCCATTGCTCAAAGAGGAGGTAAGATCAGTTCCCGGTACTATGCTGCAATTTCTGTGGTATTTTCAGATTTATCCAAATTTAAATTCGTAACTTACTTCCTTGTAGGAAACTGAGACTTAAAAGGTCTATCAAAGTGCCTGCTATTAGTAACAAGGTGGCCGATATTCCTCCTGATGAGTATTCCTGGAGGAAATATGGACAAAAGCCTATTAAGGGCTCTCCACATCCTAGGTACGTCTGATTCATGTCTCTCTATAACACATTTCTAATATTTAGTTTAAGTTTTGTTCAATCCGATTTCCCCTACTTCAGTTGATGTATCAGATGCATTATATCTTCGTCTTGCTGCATAAAAAAGGGTGGCTAGTTCGTCTCTCTAAATGTTTACTAAATTCGCGAGTAGATATATGTAGTACAAATTAGCAACTACCTATTTTCAAATGACTGCTTCTTTGATACTTACTGGCACTAGCTTCAATTTTGAGTTTAATGTTATTTCAGCGTAGTTGAAGTAACCATTTCTTTGCTTTTGTGGTCCCTTAAAACTGCATCACACAGAGGATACTATAAATGCAGTAGCGTGAGAGGTTGCCCAGCAAGGAAGCATGTTGAGAGATGCCTGGAAGACCCTTCTATGCTAATTGTCACCTATGAAGGGGAACACAACCACTCCAGGTTACTTGCATCACAGTCTGCCAATACATGACATGAGAGATAGTCTTGGAAATGTTCAACATCATCTCAAGAGTGCTGATTGATCCTTATTTGTAAATTACAACTGTATATATAGGAACGTGGTTCAAATCTGAGACTAGAGATGGTGAAGCGGATTTGTTTCGTCAGGTATTGAACCTCTGAGACATAGTCCTCTGAACTGCTTTAGCTTAGATAGATAGAGGTCAAAAAGTGTAACTTGGGCTTAATTAGAAATGAAAGCTATTTCTTCTTAATGCTGGTAAGTTTCAGTTTTCAACTCATATAATTGATGAGACAGGACACCTTCAGCTGGAAATTGGAACTTGTGTTACTCCTGTAGTTCTGCCATGTCCGATGATGTTTTTGTATAATGATGCGTGTCAAAAAGTCCACGATTGTCTTTATCAATGTCCAAGTGCGTAACGCGTGATCCTTTACAAGCATGCTTTTGATGGTATTACTACTGTAGAATGGATGGAGATGGAGTCACCTCAGCACTAATGTTAGCTCCCTAGAATCCAAAATATCGGCTCCATAATTCCCGAAATCGGAAAATTTTCCACTCTGTTTAGAATCTTGTCTGGCTATAGAAGAGTCATTGTCTTGTCCCCAGTTCTGGGAAATGCAGTATACTCTTTTCATTTAGCTTGCCTCCCCACCAAGTTCTGAAACAAAGTTGGTAAAAGAACCTGCCATATGTTTTGTTTTCAAGAAAAATTTCATAATTATCATAGTTAATATTAACTAAAATAATCATGTATATTATAAGTTAGTTGTTGGTACACATTTAATTAATAGTGTCCGCAAGTTTATAAGGAGAAAGAAAATATAAACACACCGAAGCAGGATTGCTTTAACGTGATTTAGTTTCAGGAGCATACCGATCAAGCCCGAACAAAATTAAATGGTGAGACACCATAACAGCCCAAATCCATGTTAAGAAGAAGGATCGTAGTAGGGGCCCGAAATAAAACGAACTGAGAGAAGAAATCTAGAGCCTCCATGAAGCTGATCTATGTTTATTTGGTTTTCCCGTTTCCGAGTGATGAATCTCAAGTTTCATAAAAGGAAAATATACATGAAATTGATATTCTGGCCCCAACTTATCTGATCTGAACCTTCGTCATGCCATTTATTTAAGAACCAATTATTTTTACAATCTTTCTCACAAATAGAAATCCATCGAGTATAACACTATTTAAGTTCTAAAAAGATTCTTGTTAGTCCTTAGTGTTTTAAAACTAATTAAATCAAGTTCTAAGTTTTACCTGAGATACCAATGTAATATATTCTAGTATAGACACGCAAACAATAATAAATTGAGTGTCTGCTTGGTTGAGTTTTTGGAGAGTGAATAAGTACTTTTTTTTACCGCAAAATTTTTTTTTAAGAAAACTGAGTGTTTGACTGTAAAATAAAAAAGTACTTTTTTAGTAGATATAACTTTTTTGACAGCTAAAATACAGCTTTTTAAGAAGCTCAAGTTTGAAGCTTCTCGAAAAAATACTTTTTTATATAAATTTTTTAGGTCAATTAATGAGCCTATTTTTTAGTCCCTTTTACCCTTATGTTTTACACATAATTCCTACAATACTCACAAACATATCTTCACGTTTATTTTGAAATTTATATAATATTATTTGACTTTTTATATATTTTAATATTTAATTGTGATATTAGTTTTACTTATGTTATAATCCATACAAAAGATTTAGTTAGATATATTTTCATTTATGTTTCATATGGTT
>JANIIA010000003.1:40999177-41015396 GCA_027478495.1 Erythroxylum alaternifolium | reverse complement strand
TTTTTGTCTTCCTCTTTCTTAGTATCTGTATTAGGTTTTGTATGTACAGACTGTACATTTGCTGTATACACTGTTGACTATGAGTAATGAAAGAGGGAGGATTTTGATTTTAAAAATCTTGCAATTTACAGATACTGGTTTTATTATTTAAATGTATGTGATGCCATGTGGAGTTTGTAGAAATTGCACGTAACGCTCCGTTATCTTAGGTTATGTGTCGGAATGACCTACGGGCGTCCCGGTACGTACCCTAAGATAATGGGGTGTTACATTGCATATGTTTATGATGGATTCTTGAATGCCTTATACAATTTTTACCCCCTTCTTAATCCGCTCTTAGACACTCAACAGAAGGATTAAATCCTCGGTGCCCTCTCTCATATTCATGGCCACTTTTTAGAGATTCTAGTTCTTTTTAAGATGCTTATTAGTAATAAAGAGAGATTCCTTCATCAAACTTTATCCCATGCCTCATCCTACCTAAAGGAGGATTTCTTTAACCATGTCATGTAACTCACACCATGTTTTCCACGTTATCTTTTTGCACCTAAACTAGAGTGTAACCTTTTCAAGTTGCTTGGCCATCAGCTCTTCCATCTTCTTCATGAAGTTTCCACCACTAGCCATGTTAAACATAAAGGGTCTGATTTTCTTACACTTCTTGCTCATTTTTAGACCGTCAAGGCCTAAGAGAACCTTAATCCTTTGCTCTGATACTGTTTTGATAGGTATAGATTAATAAATATTAGATCTTGCACAATCCTTGGAATATTTTGTTTAAAGAACAATATTTGTTTTAGTTCTTTTCTTTGAATAATTAGAGCATCATAGAAGATAAATAAAAAATAAAAAACCAATATTTGAACTATAAAGGAGAACTGCAAGTTTAAGGATTCGCCCACTTAATTATTTAAAGGAACACTGCTAAAAATTAATATTTGAGGAGGAAATACTCAATTTCTTTAAGATGAATGAAAACCTCATGAAAATTACACTCCATAATACCTTTATATGGACTTAGAAATAGTAAAGCTTAACACTACTCTAATTAAGAAAACAACCACACACCTATTAGAATTAAAAAATTTTAATCCTACTCTAATTTGGAAAACGTAGCTGAATGCTGACTAGAATTAAGAAAATAACTACTAAAATCATAAATAAATTAGTTGATTAAAACTCGAAATAAAGTATATCTCGCTCATTACACATAACAATTAATTTAGATAATTATATTCAATTAGGCCCAATGCTCTTGCATCAACCTCCATCCCAGACACATTCTCTTTAACTTTCTTTGAACTTGCCTCAACCTAAGGATGAGACTTCCCCAAGTAAAATGGATCCTCTTTAATCTCCTTATTTATAAATCTATCACTTTCTTAGCATCCTCAACCAATCCCAGATGAAGTTTCCTCAACTTCATCTCATCCATACAAACTTTTACCAATATAAAATTGAAATCCTTAAACCATTTAGGTGGCTCTCCAAAATGCAACAACCAATTAAGCCAATCACCAACCACCAATATAACATCACATTTACCTGTAGCAAATGATTTGGCAGCGTTTGCTACAAGTTCATAAGATTCATAAAACAACCTTTCTCCTATCAAAGTGAGTAAGAATCGAATTCCATTTTTCCATAAATTTCTTAATCTCATCCTTTACTTTCGCTTATGCAACACCTTTTTCGAACATAATTAAAGGCCTCTTCACATTTGTAAGCAATTCCATCCTTTGAGCTCTCAATCACATTCCCGTTTTCACTTCATTTGCTATTACTCAATATAAAGGATATCAACTTTTAGCTTCTGAATTTGTTACTCTTTAATGCAATATATCAAATGGTCTGTGATGTTGTGGCTAATATGTTTCAAGCAAAGAAGTAAGCGGCGTTAGAGTTTTCCGATGGGCTACTTTTAAGAATCTAGATCAGTGATAGAGTGTCCTAGTTGAATTATTAAAGAAATTTAGCATAAGAATATTATTTTTGATAATTTTTTATCTATGTAGAGATATTAAAGGGGGAATATTTTAAGGATTTTAGGTTTTTTTTAATTTTTATCTAACATAACATAAGTAAGGCACATATTAGCCCTGTATTCAATGGAATTGTTTACGTGACTTGCCATGTTAACATTATTAATTAAAAGTCTAACAACATGTTATTTTTTACAAAAATTAAAAGTTGAAATATTTTAGTGATACTTTTTAAAGTTTAGGCTAGTATTGTAAATTTGAGTAAAGTTCAAAATTTTTATTTTAAAATAAGTAAAATTGTATGAAAATATGTACTTTTATCTTTTTTACTCAATTAAGGAACTAGCATCAGACTTAAATTTGAGCTCGAACTTTTAATAAACTTAAAAATGGAATTTAAACTTGACTTATTAAAAAATATTGAAATTTAAATTGGAATTCAACTTGAGCTTGTTATATGAACTCAAGGTCACATTAAGTTTACATCAAATTTAACTACATCTAATTTCAAAACTCATTTAACTTCAAATTCGACTATTGATAAATGTAATGGTATATCTCCAATTTTAATACCCATTTAGATCTTATATTGATTTACTTTCAGAACTCGTTAAATTAAATGAGACCTATTTTAAAGTTGAATTAGTTAACAATTTTATGCGTTAAATCATAACTTTATAAATTACTTGATTTTATAAAAACATTATCAAGGTATATAATATGTCAAAAGAATAACTAATCTCATTCCTCATTCTTTAGATCTATTTCTTCCTTAAAACTTTAATTTTTTATGCCCACATCCTATGGTAACCTCTTTATCTAAGTTAGTTATAATATGTTAGAAATTTGGGATGAGATATGATTCTGAATACAGTAAAAAAACGCAAACCTTTTTTGTTCAAATTTCTAAAATCTAAAATCACTTTAAATTTTATGACATGATTAATGCATGAATACAACATAAAAATTAATTGTATCTTATTATGTAGTTTGATCCTTTTTTCCTTCAAATCATTTCTAAAACTAGTTGATCACAACTATCATAACTGCACATGTTTAGCCTTTGACCATATTCACACGAACTAGTTAAGAAAACTTTACAAGTGGTGTATAGAGGGATAACTAAGGAGTGTTAACTCTTTTAGAGTCTATGCCTATTTATAATAGGATTTGATCCTATTAAAATTATAATTGAACTTAAAATTTAATTTAAATTAAACTTTAATTAGACCTATAATGAATTATAATTAAATATCAAGTCAAACTAATATGATATCTCATATTGTTCCTTATTTATTAAATATCTAATATTTAACTTTTAAAGTTTCTCAAACTTTATAATTAAGTCTAACTTCATTAATTTACCTTTTTCTCTCATCAATCATTTTTTAGGTATGACTCGTTAGGTTTCTAAATATGTTAGTAATTGATATAAATTTTAACCTTAAATCTTATTTAATATTAGAAAAATTAAATTCTTTAGTTTCTCTTTAATTTTCTAATTAAATAATTTATATTCATATATCAAGATTGATGTCTAGTAATGCATGATGCTACTCAAATATTAGGAAAGTCAAAGTGATTTTGACTAATCTTTTCGTACATGATTAATATTTTGATTAGATATAAAGTATATAATTAATGACTATTCTATTTGAATCTAATCATATTAATTTTCCACCATCAGTAATTGATTCTATTAATGACATTTGAAAATTATTTTTCAAGTGTCAATCCACTATAGTTAAGGATTTCCTAAATCAATACTAATGGTGAACAATGAAATAATTTTCGTAATCACTTTGGGATGATGAATCATATATTGATTACTCAACTATCTTTATATAGTTTATACTATATTCAATTACTATTAATTGAGGTATCCTTAAGTAGGATATGTCATAAGTAATATCAAAACATAAAAATCCCTATATGGGACACTTTAAGGATTTCAAGCCAAACGATCACTTACACAATCATCATAATGACTATTTCCATAAACATACAATTAATGTTTCGAATGGAATTATCATATTAGATCATTTCAATAAACTTGTTCTCTAACAGGCGCCCACATATTTGTTTAGGTATTTTTATAATTTAGCTTACGAGATTGGTTTCTTCTTTCATAAAGAAGAAACATAATATGTTTTTTTTCACTCCATTAATGTTCAGTCTCAATAAAATAACAACTAGGAACAATATATGGATAATACCCAAATGCAATACAAATCTCATAATTATGACCTCATCATAATTTTATTTGCAATTTACATTTATTTCACTAACTTTATCTTATAAATAAATTAATTAAACAAATATGCATAAGATGAAGAATATCTCCAAATAATTAGGTTACAAAAACTATAATCAACCGATTGTTTATAGGAGATAAACCAACATAATTCTTATTCTAAAATATAAGCTTAAAGTTTGGATTTGTTATTGGTTGTAAAGTTATAAGTTTAGAAATTTTAGAATTAAAACTTTTGTATCTTCTTTTATTGTTTTTAAATTATTAAAATATTAAGAGTTAGCTATATACCACATATTACATTCATTCTAAAGAAAAATTATATTAAATTCAATCAAACAATAAATTCTTATAAATATATAGAATATTAATTTATAATAATGTTGGAAGATTTTAAATAATCAATTATATGATTTAAAAAATTTATAGATAGATCTTTACTTGCAAATAAAAACATTCAAGGTTTCAATAACTTTTTTTTAATTTACAACGTGTGCCAAAGTATTGATCTATTATACAAAATAGATCAATATAATAATATTTTTTAAAGTTATAGATTAATTGATTAAAAACTATCAATTTGTTTAATATATAAAAAGGTCTCAATTTCAAAGCCTATCTTGTTTTATAGTTCATTTAATATTAAAAATTGTATTTTATACATTATATAATCAAGATTCCAAACTTATAAGAATGAAAGCAATTCTTCAATTTTAACTTCGACAGATACTCTATCGGAAGGTTAATTAGTCATATACTTAACAATGTAAATCCTGGTTGTTTATCAACTTTCTTTTAGTAAGATCAACCTTAGGGTTCGAGCAAAATTTGACACTTCTTACACAAACATTACCAAGACCACCAAATACAAAAGTTAATACATAAAATCATAACTACAAGATTTAATAATAAAATTATGAATGCAAGATTACAAGTGAAAAGTAATTGATAAAAGTTCTCTTTAATATATTTATGCAAAAAATTCATTGACAAAAATCATAAATGGATAAAACATTCTTAAAAAATTTACTTTCTAGAATTTAGTAGATTAATCATGCTTTAATAACTTTATCTGTTCTTATTTCACAATAATTAACATTTGTATTGGAAAGTAAATATTTTTTATATTTAGTTAGAGATAAATGTATATCTGGTACAAAGTGTTTTACCTTAATTAGAATTCTTAGGATTGACAAGTTGCTTACTCTATTTACTCGTGTAATTACTTTTTTATATTGAGAATAAGAATAGATTTTTCTTCATTTTCTTTTATGGTCTAAGAGTCGTATAATCTTGGAAAAGGGATTTTCTTGCATAACTTTTGATAGATGAGTGAGACGAGTTAGCCAATGAAGGGATCTGAAGGTAATAGATCCCTTCATTACTCTATAAAATATTCTAGGAACAAATATGATATCATGTTTAGTCAATAGAGAAAAATATGGCAACAGAAGGCCAGAGTCAATTCTTTGAAAATAAAAAAAAGTTGCATTTCTTCAAAGGCAGTTTAATGAAACAAATGGTAGATGCGCAAAAAAGAAATTAGCAGGTGTGTAATATATAACATGGAGACCATAAAATCAATCTAAGATGGCTTGAAGGAATAATTCTCAATTAAAGACGAAGCATACATTCATGAACTCAAACGCGAGATCTTCTCCCTCTAATAATAATGTATATCTATAATAGTGTATTACACACATTTAAAGGGGATGTAGGATGAATTGAGCATTTATTCCAAGATCCTCATTTATACATGCAATATGGTGTATGAATTTATTAAACATTGTGGGCAATACATTCTCAAATTCTCGACATGGATCCTTTTCCATCATTGAACAAGGTTTACTTATAATCACAGGTAAGGATCAACATAAGTTAATCGCGTAAACTAAGATGAATGTGTGGAGGCAGTGACCCTAGTAGTGCAAGCAATGGGAAAAGAAAATATATTCCTCAAAACAATAAGGAGTTCAACAATCGTGGCTTGCACCGAGTAGACACGCAGACACTTATGAACTTCACATTTCGAGGGACTTTTTGGACCTTTCGAATTTCGAAAAAGCCTTAAGGTTACCTAAAATATAAGAGACTATTTAAAGAAAAACAAAAGAAGAAAGAAGGGAGATTTTCATGTAATCACACTTGAAACCCTAAAGGGAGAATACCAATAGAGAGAAGAAGAAGAAGGAAGGGAGCTTTTCGTGTAATCACACTTGACTTGACGTGCTTCCCGGATCAGGAGGTTTTCTGTTGTCGCTGCCTTCCATCTTCTATTCCAAGTTGTATTTCCTTTTCGTTTCGATTTTATTTATGTATAGAATTCAGATGGATAGTATGATAATAAGATTTGGAATATTGATACTGTTCTAAACTCTCCTTTGGAATTTTATTTTTATTTAATGGTAATTTAGTCAATTGTGTTTATGAGATGAATGTCATGATTTGATTTTGTTTTTACATAATTCGGTAATAAACTGAGAGAGTGAATTGAATGAAAAATGATTAAATTAGATTAATAAGAGCTAGGCGATTTAATAGAAACCATGAAAAATCATATTAGTAATTGTACGATGAGAGATCCCGTTTGATGTTCCGATAGTTTATTAGAGTGCTTCAGTTTTAATTAGGGTTTTTGATAATTTGTGAATTAAGAGATTGTAAATTTCATAATCTGATTAAGGTTTATAGTTTAGGATTTAATTGTTATAACTCGAGAGAGAGTAATCAGCCCTAGGATAGTCTAGAATCGGCACTCTATTGACACGTAATCGACTAGTATAGCATTAATGATAAGTAAAATCTCCTTTCTCATAAATTGGTAAATTCCTTAGGTTAATTTCTATTGTGAATACATATTGCTCACTGTTAGTACTTTCGTGTTTAACTTTTCATTTAAGTGGTTGAATTCCATTCTCGTGATTACTTTCCATTACATTGTTTATTTTAAGTTTCATATCTTTTTAGCCTTAGATTTTAGGATTAGATTAGTCCCCTTCCTCGTAGGATCGACACCTCTTATACTACAATCGTAACCCGTGCACTTGCGGTATTTTAAGGCTTATAAATTTTAAAGCTCGAATGACACGATTAATATCTAACACCTTCTTTAATCTATAATCGACCATCAAACTTTTGTATTCTCAACTTAGAGCTGTATAATTCCTTCTCCTTGGAGTTTTCTTATCTTCATTCTGATTACAAAGGTGATGACTCCATTACATCCAAACTATATCATCATTAGTCCCTTCATTTAAAATATGCTTTGTATGTTAATAATAACTATGAGGATTCTAGTAGTGATTTCGAGGGCCAAGCATAGTTAGTCTGTAGGTTTGTATTTTTGGGGAATTATCATCATTTTGATTTTGAATTGCAGAGTAAATGTGATTTGAGGTCTATAATCACACGATTACATATTTGTTTTCTCACTTTCTATCTCTTTGATTATATTTTCCTTTTTATTTTTGAATGTAGGTGAGATAGTTTTAAAAAGGATAAGATATAAGAATGGTAAGGTGAGTCATTTTTAAAAAATGAAAAGATATAAGAATGTTATATTTGATTCCTACTTTAAGACTATAATTACATAATATTTATGAAAAATGCATATATTTTTCTTAGTATTTTTCTATATTTTCCATTCAAATTAAGTTGATTTAATTGGTCTCTTATCCTTTTTCATAAGATCATGCAATTCCCACTTTTCTCTTCTTTTACCATCCATGGAATACGTGTAATACTTTTTGACATCTTCCCACTTCGATTTACTTACTTATATTATTATACATTCACTTCATTCGGTTGTGGTACATTTCTTTCTTTGCTTGGATTTTGTTTTTTTTATGTTTTCCTCATCAGTTGTTGTTGCTTTTAAACATGTTGGTTTCAATGGATTCATTTATTTTATTATGGTTAAGTGCAAGGGTTTAGGGATTATAGTTTTTAAAACCTCGCTTTCCAGATATGTGTGCTTTCTTCTATTTTTAGTGCTAAAAATTATTTATGGTTACCAAGTAAGTTTAACAAGTATATATTTAATTTGGCCTCTGAGCTTTGCTTACTTTATAAATCTAATATTACACTTCCTGAGAACACCTCCAAAGTTAATCTTTTCACCTCCCATTTTCCATTTTCTTTAGCTTTGCTTACCTTGTTATATATTTCCTCTAAATTTGGGTTGCAATTTATGTGCTTATATTTTACTTCCTTCTTCATTCTTCTATTTGGCCTTTTTCTTAAGATGTGTGTTCTCTTCTCTTCTTTGGCTACTCTGATGCTTCGTATTTTTGGGTTTTCTTTTAATTGAAACGTTTTTTTTAACTTTATGTTTTTTGCTTCTTACATTTGGTTTATTTTTGTAATAATCAAGAACTAGTGGCTTGGCCATTTACTTCTTTTGATGCTATTAGTACTTTGAATTAAGGACTTCAATTTCCTATGTACCTAGCTTTTTCCACTTAAAATAGAGGTTGACTTTACTTTTTTTCAGTGAAATCTCAATTTATTAACCTATGTGACAAATAAGTTTCACTTCCATTTTTTTATCACATTGCAATACCTCACCTATTTATTTACTAATTCCTAATGACTTGTTAACACTTCAAAAGTTCTCTTTTTTATTCAAATACTGATCATAGCTATCATAGCTAACAATCTTCAGTATCAACGTCCTCTTTGTGTCATTGCTTTTTATAAGAGATAGTTTAATTGCTTGATAATTTAGTGGTATTATATATGTTAAGAAACTTTACAAATATTAAGAAACTTTAGACTTGTTTTATAGGAATATTGCTTGATTGATATCATAATGAGAACAAGTTGCTTACCTAGATATTTGCCTTAATAATTTAATATTTTGTGATTTTCTTAATCACTTTGGTAATATTTAGGAGACAAAGTGGATGGGGGCTAAAGGAAAAGATATCAATGGGTTCAAACTTTGGTATTCAAGGGATTCAAGGCAACGAAATAGGGTAGGTATCTTAGTTGTCAAGGAACTTATAGGGTAGGTATCTCAGTTGTCAAGGAAATTATACATCATGTTATAGGGGTAAAGAGGATTAATCATAGGATTATGTATGTAAAGATTATGGTGAAAGGTGTTGTTTTCAATGTAAGCGCTTATACGCCACAATTAGGGCTGGAGGAACAACTTAAGTGCTAATTATGAGAAGAGCTAGGTAAGGTGATTCAACAGATTCCCTCTTACGAGAAAGTTATTCTAGAAGGAGACTTTAATAGTCATATAGAGGTGATCTCAAACAAATATTGATGGACTCATGGCAATTTTGGGTATAGAGATAGGAATGATAATGGGATTGCATTGATGGACTTCACAGTAATGTTTGAGTCGGTGGTAGCCAACTCGTTTTTAAGAAAAATGAGGAGAACTTGGTGACTTTTAAGAGTAGAACTGTGAAAACTTGAACTTACTAATTCCTCGCAAGATGGAGTGACCAACTTAGTTACAAAGATCATAAGGTGATACCTAATGTTTATGTGTCAACTTAGCATATATAGGTTATGGATCTTATAATTAAGGGTTTAAGAAAGAAAAGAAATGCTCAGAGGTATACTAGAGTCAGATGGTGGAATCTAAAAGGAGATATGATGGAACAACTTAGGGACAGAGTAATATATAAAGAAGAATGGAAATTGAAGGAGATGCCAACCAAATGTGAGAGAAAGTAGTAACTCTTCAAAGGAATGTAGTCAAAGAGATCTTGGGTGTTTCTAAAGGGCCAAAGGGTAGTAAAATGGAGTCTTGGTGGTAGAATGAAGATGTACAAGAAAAGGTTAAGATCAAGAATGTTGCATATAAAGTTCTATTGGCTAGTGCCATAGAGGTAGAGAGGATAGTTAAGAGAGAAAGTTATAAATTTCCAAAGAAAGAGGCAAAGAAGATAGTCTCAGAAGCCAAAACCAAAGCTTGTAAGAAATTATATGAATGATTGGAAGCTAAAGATGGAGAAAAGGAAATATTTAATTTGGCAAGAGCTAAGGAACAAAAAGTGAGAGACTCGGATCAAGTTTAAAGTATAAAAGGTGAAGTAGGGCAGGTGCTCATGGATAAAAATGACATCAAGAGAAGATGGCAGAGATACTTTTATATCATTTTTAATAAAGGCATTAAGGACGACATATCTTTAGGTGATTTTAACACATTTGAGAGGTAGCATACTTATTGCTAGCAGATCATAAGGGAAGAAATTAAAAGAGTTTTGGGGGAGATTAAGAGTGGAAAGACAATAAGGCCTGTTGAGATACCCATAGAGGTGTGAAAGAGCCTAAGCGAAGAGGGTTTTACTTAACTAGCCAAGCTTTTAAATGTGATCCTCAAGTCCTCCAAAATGTCAGATAAGTGGAGACTTAGTATGTTATTCCTCTATACAAGAACAAAGGAGACATCTAAAGATATAATAACTATAGAGACATAAAACTTCTTAGTCAAACCATAAAGTTATAAGAGAAGGTGATTTAAAAGAGAGAGAGAAATGGTGCACCTATCCTGGAGAACTAGTTTGATTTCATATCAAGAAGGTTCACGACAAAAGTGATACATCTTTTTAGAAGATTAATAGAATATTACAGGTAAAGGCAACATAAGCTACATATGGTTTTTATTGACTTAGAGAAGGCCTAGAGAATATTAGAAGTTAAGAAAGTTTTTATGACTTATATACGGGTTATTAAGGATATGTATAGAGTGTAAAAACTAGAGTAAGGACTATAGGAGGAGATAGAGTGCATTTCTTTATAGATATTGAGCTACACCAAGGCTTCTCGTTAAGCCCCTTTTTGTTTACAGTAGTGATGGATGAGCCTACTAGAATATCTAAGGGGATGTGTTTTGTTGTATATTATTTGTTGATGATTTTTTTTAGTCAATGAGACAAAAGAGAGTGTCAATGTCAAACTAGAACTTCGCAAGAATATGCTAAATTTGAAGGGCTTTAAATTGAGTAGGACCAAGATTGAGTACTTAGAGTAAAACGTTTTGGCCCAAAGGGTGTCTTTTGATGTAGAGGTAAAGATTGGTTTAGAATTTATGCCACAAAAAGAGTGTTATAAGTGTCTAAGATCTATCATGCAAAACAATGGAGAGATCAATGTAGACACGGTTCAACTTGTTATATTAGGGTGACTTAAATAGAGTAATGCATTAAACATTTTATTTGACAAGTAGATGTCGCTAAAACTCAAAAGTAAATTATATCATTTGGTAATTATACCAGCCATGCTCTATAGGGTAAAGTATTGGCCCATTAAACAAGTGCATAGTCATAAGTTAATGGTGGTGGAGATGAGGATGCTCCATTAGATGTACAACCTTACTAGAAGAGATAAGGTCATGAATATAATGGTAAGAGACAAATCAAGAGTGGCTAATATTGATGGAAAATTAAAAGAGACAAGACTTAGGTGGTTCAGACAAGTTAAGAGGAGACATTCTAACACTCCAGTGAGAAGATGTGAGAAGATTGTATTATGGACTATAAGAGGAAAAGAGAAGGCTTAAGAAGAGTTTGGAGAGTTGATTAAGAATGATATGGCTTTGCTGAAATTTACCGAATACTTGGCCCCAGTAAGAAACTTTGATGTACTACAATACAAGTAAAGAATCTTGTATAGAAAGGTTCTTCTCTTTCTCATATGTCTTTTAAACCTTTTCTTTCAATTGTTGTGTCTTGTATTTAACTTAGACACTTAATCTGTAGTATTTCTCCAATAGTTATATAACTTAACATTTCCTTACCTAATCTAATCATTATCTTACAATGACTTGTTTATTTTATATATTTATTTGTCTTTTTTCTTATTTGTGTATTATTTACTTATTTTATCTTTTATTTTTATTCTTTCTCTTGTTCTATATTTATTATAGTATTTATTTTATTACTATTTTTATATTTACATTTGTTCATATTTATGTATTTTATTTATTTATTTATCTACTACTATTACTACTAGTATTATTGTTATTATTATTATTATTATTATTATTATTATTATTATTATTATTATGGTAGTCGTCATTATCATCGTCGTCATTATTATCGTCGTCAGCATCATCATCATCATCCTTTATGTCTATTTTATATTAATTTTTATATTTATATTTATATTATTACTTTCATTTTTATTATTATTTTGAAATTTATCTTTTATTATTCTTTATTTTATTTTATATTATCTTATATTTTAATTCTTTGCCTTGTTTTATCTTTATTGTATTATTTTTATATTTTATTTGTAAGCATTAAATTATATTTATATTATATTATTGTTATCATTATCATCCTTTATTTTATTTTTATTTTTTATTATTATTACTTTTATTATTTTAATATGTATCTTTTATTATTCTTTATTTCTATTTTTATTTTATTTTATATTGTATTATTTATAACATTTATTTTTTATCTTTTATTTTAGTTTTGATCTTTTTCCTACAAACAGTTCTCAAAAACCCTTTTTTTTTAGTCTTTTTGTCTTTCTTTCCCTTCTTTTGTGGATCTATCCAAAATAATCTCCCTACTGGTCAAGGAAAAGGTTACATACTTTTGGACGTCTTTAAACCTCACATCTCAATGAAACTTCTACTGAGGGTTTGTTATTTTTGTCATTGTTGCAAGCAAAAATATAAAGAAAACACCAATTTTAGCTACACTCAGCCTAATATATAACTATGTTTTAACTTGTGTTGCACCCGGACAATACGGAAATGAGGACATGGTTTGATTCATGAGCTGAAAGAAGGTTATGTGATGGAGGAAAAGAGATGCACAACCTGCGAACCTTTAGAGAAAAGTTGCAAAAAGATCTAAAGGCATATTAGAGCCTATGTTCATCTTTAAAAGAGTTACATAAAGATACACGACTTAGAACATGGTTATGTCAAAGTTGATCTTCCTCTCCAGAAAAGAATTAGAAGTAGGATTCATTTTAGAGAGGCAATTATTATTAGAGGATTGAGATATCCATTATGGGATACCTCAGTACAATTTTTTTTCCTTTTGATTATTGTTTTCATTATTTGAAGAATTATTTTAGGCTAATAAATTTTATATCCAGATTGGGTAGAACCGTAATGAATTCTTGTATGCTTTGATTTTTTCAGTAAAGGTTTCTATGGTTAAGATTTATATGTGTTAATCTTAATGTTTCTATATATGAGAGCTTACATATGCTATGTTGTACTTATAGACGTAGTTGAAAGAACTCATATGAAGATTATTTATAACACATATATTAAACATTAATAAGAGATATAAAAAAGAATAAGTGACCTCTTTGATAATAGGATTACCTTTTATAAGGTTTCAAAGAACTTAGTGCATATGAGAGTGGTTAATCAAAAAGATAAATGGTACTTAGTTTAGTTTATGTTTAAAAATGAATCAACCCAACCTATTTTATTATTAATTAGATAATAATATGATGAATAAACTCAATACTTGTAGCCAAGATTAGCCCTACTACCATTTCACTAGTACTATATGATAGGTTTACTTGCTTTAGTCATGTATTAGAATAATAGAGTTATATAAGATTCACTTATTAATGCTCATGCTTTTATATGTATCATTTGTACTCATGGTACTTGTTGCTCATTCTAAAACTTTACGTGTAATTACCCTTTTAAACTTGAAGTAAATTTGGTTCTTAATATATAGAATTTAACTGTCAGCGTACATTTCTTTTTTCCTAAAATTAAAACCTCAAAAAATTGAAGATTTGAAGGTTGTCTTTCATATGGATAATTTATATGCTTAAATTTTGCATATATTTTCTTAAATATTTTTTTTGTTTTAATGATAAAATTACTTAGTTTTTAGTATCTTTTTAGGTAATTTTTCAATTCAAACCATAAGATTAAAATAGACAAGAATTAGAGGTCATTGGAAGCAAAATTAATT
This sequence comes from Erythroxylum alaternifolium, assembly GCA_027478495.1. Lineage (NCBI taxonomy): Eukaryota > Viridiplantae > Streptophyta > Magnoliopsida > Malpighiales > Erythroxylaceae > Erythroxylum > Erythroxylum alaternifolium. The sequence goes on along the minus strand of JANIIA010000003.1, from coordinate 41,001,237 downwards.
TGAAGTTATAATTTTTAGACGATCACAATTTAACTGGTTCTTATATGCCAGTCCTTGGCTTAAATAAAGTAAGTGTAGGAAATCCCAGAGTGTACAGGAGACTGTGTGCAACTATAAAGGAAGAAATCAAATCCATAGTTTAGATACACGACCATGCTAAGAGGTCATATGTTCAATTCTATACAATAAGATCCATAGTTCAAAAACAAGATCAAGAGACTGTGTTTATCTTCTAAAGGAAGTTGTGAAGGCCACAGCCTAGGCCATGATCGTGAAATAGACCATGTTTGAGGCAATGCAAAAATGTATATAAAGAGAGAGACTTTAGCCTCTTCTGGGAAGCTATACCTTATAGATACATCTTCTTCTCTAAAAGTTAATGTTAGATGTCGAACGACCTTTATAATCCTTTAAAAGTTAGAGTTCAATTTGCATTTTTTAATTATAGAATCAAGATCATTTATTATTTTAACGAATCAAACTATTATTAAATATCATGAGTTCATCTAAAATTGTTTATATTATAACTTATTATTCCTTTTTGGCTAAATTTATAATTTACGCCTCAATATTTTACAAAAAGTCTAATTAAGTCCCATTCTTTGCACCCTAACATTGTTAAAATTATACTCGTTGCATCCTAAAATTGGTAACAGAATAATAGTATGGGCTTATTTAAACTATAAAATGTTAAGGTGATTAAACAAATCATTTTTAATGTCACATCAATCCCTAGTAGGTCCAAATTGCCTATAAGGAGAACAGGGGATTCTAGAGGGTACTATTCCATTTATCTTCTAAATCTTGAACATTAACATAGTAATTTAATGCATATAGAAATTAAAAGAATACCTAAAACTATTTTAAAATCTCACGAACAAGATCTAAGAATATGATTAGGTTCATAAAATATGGTTGTGACATGATGTAAGCTAAATTTATGATTCATATACTAAAAATTTGCTAAAACCTTAACTTAGTTAAGATTTAGGGTGCTACTAGTACTATTTTTAAGATGTTAAGGTGTAATGTGATATCATAGGTAATGGTAGGAACTAGCTTATACTTTTTAAGAAATTTTAGGGGGCAATTTGTACCTTTTGCCTTTATTTTTAAATCTCTTTTTGATTATGTTTAGTGGCTAATTTTCATTTTTATATTTAAACAGAAAAATTCCTAGTGTTTATTTGTATGAATGTATTGAGATATATTTCTAAGAGACAACTTTATCAATCTTAATGCTAATTTATTCATACCAATGTCTAAATCTGATTTAAATTCACCTATAAACAACTAAAGAGAGCTTGTTTGCTATGTGAATAATGACTGATGTCAAAAGGGTTAAATCAGGTGCTCATGATCTTCTTGATATTAGGGTGAAACTTTTCCACGAGATCCTATAAATATTAATGCATTCAAATAAGTATTAACAAAATTAGAGATATATGTTAACCAACTACAATGTAGAGGACTATAGTTTAAGGAAGTGTAGTTTTAGTGATTAAAAAATCATATCAGTCTAGACAATATATCTCACCTAAATCAAGTAAATTAAGAAGTTAAAAATACTATTAGGAAAGATATTGTTTTAAACGTAGTTATCTTTCTGATATCTCTTTTGATCAATCATCTTATTAGTAATTCCCGTAGGCTATGTTTGGTTAGGAGTTTATTAATGGAATAAAATGGAATGTAATATTATTCTATCATTTGAGAGGAGGGTTTATAATGGAATGAAATGGAATGGGATAGAAGAGGAGTATTTCATATTACATCTCATTCCATCCTAAACAGTAAAAATGAAAAACCTCCGATTTGGAGAGTTTAGGATGAAATGTAAAATGAAAAATAACTTTACACTATATTACATTATAAACCCTTCATCTAAACAACATTTCACTATATTACATTCTGAACCCTTCCATCTCTCCCAAACAACAATATTCTAATATTACATACATTTACATTCCATTCCATTCTATTTCATTCCATCCTAAACAGTAAAAATGAAAAACCTCCGATTTGGAGAGTTTAGGATGAAATGTAAAATGAAAAATAAC
>JANIIA010000003.1:40968080-40999077 GCA_027478495.1 Erythroxylum alaternifolium | reverse complement strand
TTATAATGATCTTGTACACAAGTTCCTCCTTTGTAATTGGAGAATAGTTGACAGATTGAAATATGTGGTGAACCAAAACTCGTATATAAGGGATGTTAATGGAATCTTTAACAATTTGAAATAACAAAATGAAGGAAAATTCAAGATCATCTAATTCTTAAAACAAAAGAGTTCTTCAATAGAACATAATTAGAAAGCAATTAAAGTGCAACTAAGTACTTTCCAAATATAATAATCAGAAAAGTAAAAGATAATTAGGTACTCCATATTTGATATGCATAATGCAAATTATCAAAAGAATGGGAGAATAATTGGTCACATCAAAATTTGTTATGTAACCAAGACAATCTATTCCAATCACTGTAAACAAAAGCTTAATGGACAAGAAAACTATACGCCAGAAAAGGAGAAGGACAAAGGAACTTTATCATATATGTAAAATTTAAAGAGTTTTTTGTTATCAGATTCACAAGAATGTTTTAAAGGAGTCATCCACAAATAGCACATGATGCAATTTTAGAGTCCAACTTTTACAAGGACATTCTCAATCTAAAAACTTTTATAATCCATTGGCTCATAGAACTGGAATCAGGAATACAATGTTTATGATTCTAATACTTAAAATTGTAAATATGAAGAAAAGATAGCAATCTAGTTGACGTTAAGTTATTCAGAAATGCAATTCTTTACACCTTCCTCATTAACTGGAGTTCTGTAGAAACGGATAACTATGTTTAAATTCCATGCATTTAGGTGATGAAATGGAATTTCAAATTTGTGACAGGGTAGAGTTCGAATCAACTAAGGCTCCAAAATGCAACCTTAGATGAAATTCTGATTGGTCTTAAATGGGAGTTATTGTGACCATGAAGATTTAAATGTCGCTTCATGGAAGATGCTTTTTTCTATAATCAATATATCAACCTATCTTCACAAACACAGAGGTACAATTTCTTTATGTATAAAGTATAGTTGACACTCACTTGTATAAAGCATCCCCACCAGGAGCCAGCTTCCTGCAATTCCAATCTGGAACCAATTCTTCAAGAATTTCAATCTATTCTTCAACCTCTCCTGTAAAAGAACATAAATCAAGTTTGTTACAGAGTATTCAAAAATTAAAATAATAATAAGTAGGTCAAAGTCTTTGAGATATACTCCTTTCAACATTATCCAAACTATTTATAATGATCTTGTACACAAGTTCCTCCTTTGTAATTGGAGAATAGTTGACAGATTGAAATATGTGGTGAACCAAAGAAACTAAGTCAGGCAAGCAACTAGAAATCTGTCCATCGATTAAATTTGATCGACTCATATTTTGATCGTTAGTGACCCTCCCAAGGCTCTCCTCGACTTAGAAAAGTGAAACCAGTCATTACAAAAGCATAAGTCTATAAAAGTTAAAAAATTAGTTGCTGAAATTGCTCCAAGGCCAAAGCTAAACCTAGAGTACAACAGAAAATGTCATGCATAAGAAAGTTTGAGTTTAGCATCCAAGCTTGTATGTCTAGAATTTGGAAAAACACAATATGAAATGTGAAAGAAGTTATAAGACTATCTGGAAGCATAGAGCAATTGGCAACATTTTTGGATGACTTTAAAATAGGTGCAATCTATAACTTTGATAAGAGTAACAAGTATGTGTTAATTACTGCAAATGAAAGTAGAGAAAGAAAATCAGCTACCATGTAACCACGTGAGAGATTGCAGAGAAGACTTTCAGACTTCTAAATTATTGGACAAATATGATGTCTGAATTTCAAAACTAGACAAGGAATACCTTTTGAAGCAATGAAGAAGAACCACCCAGAGTCATAGGGTATCATAATGTAGCAACTTATTGCACTCTGAATCATCATCATCTTTCAAGCATAAAAAGTTTAAAGTTCTTTTTGCAGGTTTATGAAACGATGAATGCTTTTGGCTGGCCATTGCCTCATGCTTTCGGCTAGCCATTGCCTCATGCATTCCTTCAAAATTTGGCATTGCTCGCTTTGGAGTTGACTGTGCAGGTGTTTCAATTATTAAGCTATTAGTAGATCTTGTAACTTTTGATTGCAAGCTTGGTGAATGCATGGAACTAGGACATCATTGTGGACTAACTGGATGTACTGGAATGGAATCAAGAGAGGCAGACTTAGTAGATGTTCCATAAGATCCCTTTGGTTGTTTGAGTGTAATGTCCACATCCTATCCTTATATAGCTTGGCATTCAAAGCACCAGATTATATGGTACTCACAACTTTACTATCTTGATCATCCAAATTAGAGAATTTTGGTGGCAACAAAGGAAGTGAAGAGCAGTCGTCCAGAAGCTTTCATAAAGCGATAGAAAAGCAGCTCCAGATATTATATTTACTAAAAAACCAAGGGTGAAGCCTATGGAAACTCCCACGAATGCAGGTATAGGTTGAGTGAATCAACACTAATACAAGTTTACAGTGCAAAATATTGTGGAGGACAACAAAACCTAGTCAACTATGGTGTCAAGCTCATAAGAATACTTAAACAAAATGAATTGAAATAAATCTCAAAATAAATATCTAGTTGTTTCGCATCAATCGTTTGGACTTAGAGAATTAAATAATAAGATGCAATACTTACCACAGCAATAAAAATCTTCGGCACGCCAACCATCACAATTAGTGACAAAAAGGATGTTGTCAGCAAGCGTATAAAGGAATTGATGCCTCTAATGGTACAGTCCAACCAAATCGTTGATAAAAGAAACATTATGTTCTAAAAATGTATGAACCACTTCAAAAGAATTGGAGATGCTTGCTTAATCTTCTTTCTAGTCTAATCACAAAAATCATGTATCTTAGTTGAGACGGTGGCGAACAAATGCCTTTTGAGCCACTCACCTGCCACCTTCAATATGGACGTAGCCGATAGCCTAAAGTTAGAAACTAACACATTTCCAGAGATTTCCACATTTTCCTTCATATCTTTCAAGTGAGAACAACTAAACAAGTAGCCCAATCCACTCTCTGAAATTTTAAAACCCCTTCCACTGAGAGCCTCCTTTTCCATCCCAGAAGTCAAAAATCTCAACGAACCGATATGACAGATAGCAAAGTTATGAATTCAGACAAAAAGAAAAAAAGAAAAATTATTTTTGGGATTCAAATGCTTTTGTTTTGTGGTTTACTTTTGGGATTTAAAGCCTTGATCAATAAGAAAACCAAGTCAAAAATGATTTCCTAGAGGCACAGATAGAAAGGCAATGAGAGAGAGATGAAATACTACAACATCCCATAAAAAAACAGAATTTTGAGCAAAGATTTAGAGCCAAAGCCACTGGTCTAAAAAGAAAGCAAAGAGCTTTAGAGATCAGAGAACACACCTGAACGAGATCGCTTTTGTCTTGCCTTTAGGTAAACTTGTGAGAGGAATAATCCCTTGGAAGAAGCTATAAAAGAAACTAAAACAGTAGAAAAGCATGAACCTCTAAGATCCGAACACATCCGTAAACCGCCAGATCTAGTGGAGATGTGAGAGTTAAGAAATGTGAGAGATGTAAGGAAAGAGCCAAGGAAATGAAGAAGACTCTAGAGAAAACAAGAAATGAGAAGATCAAAGAGTAAAAAGTAATGAGGGCAAAATCAACATTAAAATAAAAAATATCAGTTGATTACGTCAAAACGCTCCTGTAAATGTGCTTCTTCAAAATTATTTGGTTAGGTTGAATCAACGAACCCAACCAGCTCATAACCAAACCAAATAGCTTTTTTATAAAGTCAAACAACTGATTTGGGTCAATAAGCTATTTTTTGGTTGATCAGCCAACAACTAAATAGGGCCTTAAACTAGTTTGTAGTGTTTTTGATTTGTCTAGTTCATACTGCTTTTTTATGGAATCGACAGTTTATTTGTCGTTAATAATAATGCACTAACCTAAATTACGAGTGAGATTTAACATAGAAAAAACTTTAGTAATAATTGGACACACACTCCACACTTGCACTAATAATCTTGTCTCAAGGGGCAGGTACCATGAAAAAGTTTTAAAGTTGAAGAAAGTTAATTATCCAATCTAATTTGAAAGGATACCTAATAAACCTAATTTTTTGAAAATTCAAATAAAAACAAAGAGCTTGTTTCACTCTTACAATCTCTATGGTAGCATGTAGTCAACCCAGCTCTTCAGGGTGTATCAAGCCGTATTAAGTATAGAACTACTTTTTCTTTACGAGAAAGTATGCAAAGCATTTATTTCAGATTTAAAAGTTGCCTAGCACAACACTAAAGATCCTTCATTATTTCATATTGCTTAACACGACACCGAACATCTGTCCTTGTTTCAAATTGCCTAACACAACACTAAACATCCATCCTTATTTCATTGTTATTTGAGCAACAGTGAAAATGGAAATGAAGATAGGTAGGGTTGATTGACTATATCAATGCTTTAAAAGTACAAAAATTTGTCTACATTTCTTATTACTAGCTACCATATTCTTGCTTTGCAAATCCTAATTTCAATTCAGATGTGTTCCTTTTAACTTTGTGAACTCAAACATGTGCATTTGTAAGATCTAGAACTCACCAAATTCTTAAAGAAAGTTCATGTTGAATTACTAGAAATTAGTTAACTTCATAAAAGTGTTCAACTTAAGTCACCATTGAATCAACATTTGAAGACCCAATCTTCATCTAAATTTCTTGATTTTTGATGCGATGGAATCTTATACAAAGTAAGAATCATATTGAATCAAGAAAAACCCAAACTCAATTCAAGAACTTCTCCAAAAAGACGTAAGACCTTAACATGATCATAAAAAACCCTATTTTTGAGCAATCCAAGTTCGAATCCAAAATTCTCTTAATTCCCTCAACCATTTAATTCAGTTAGACACTCATTGGAAAGCTTACGTGCTAAACTCCAATCCCTTTAAATTTCATTTACATTCACGATCTGCAACCCAAATTATACTCATTCAAAGTTAACTAAAAAACACACCCAAAACTTCCCTACACCAAACCCTTTTGGCGAATTCCCAATCCAACACGTCTAGCAATCACGAGTTTTAAACCATAGATACATGTCTAATCCAACGGCTCTCATTTAAAACTTCCAATCTCTCTCGATCCGTGAAGGATCCCTCTCGACCAATCACAACCTACCATTTACATTTATTTAAAACGCAGCTCTCTCCTTCTGTTAATCCTACATTCTCGAGAAGATTCTCTCTCTCTTTCGTAACTTCGACGACAACTTCCTGAGTCAGCTCGATGGCGGAGACTGTAATAGCCACCGAAATAACGGCAACTTCAGCTGCGGCGACGACGACGGCCATGAAGAAGAAGAATGTCGCGAAATCCGCTACCAAGGCCAAGAAGAAGGCGGTTGCCGGCGCGAAAAAGCCAAAACCTGCTCGTTCTTATCCGTCTTTCTACGAGGTACTTGATTCAGTCTCATCGATCTAACGCGAACTTCGTTTCTAGGTTTCCAGACAACAATTAATTGCTGATTCTTGTTTGCAGATGATAAGCGTTGCGATCGTGACGTTGAAGGAAAAAACAGGATCGAGCCAGTATGCGATAACCAAGTTCATTGAAGAGAAACACAAGCATTTGCCTGCCAATTTCAGGAAACTCCTGTTGGTTCAGTTGAAGCGCCTGGTTGCTTCTGGTAAACTGGTGAAAGTCAAGAATTCGTTCAAACTAGCTAAGAAATCGCCAGCCGATTCAAAGCCCAAGCCCAAGACTACTGCAACTGCTACCACCGCCAAAGTTGTTGCGAAGTCTAAGCCGAAAGCAAAAGTTGCTGCAGCGGCGAAGCCGAAGAAGGTGGTGAAAGTGAAGCCGGCGGCGAAACCAAAGGCCAATGGAGCGGTGAAGCGGAAGCCGAAAACGGTGGCTAAGCCGGCGAAAGTGGCGAAAACGGCTATCAAGAGTTCACCGGGGAAGAAGGTGGCGAAGCATAAGAAGGCAGTGGCGGTGGTGAAGAGTGTGAAGAAGGTAAAGACAGTCAAGTCGGCGGCCGCGGCGAAGAAGACGACTGCAAAGAAACCGTTGACGAAGAAGTGAACGTGTGTGTCAGGAATTGTGGAAAGGTGGTAGATCATTGTAAATTAGTTGGTTAAGCGAGGGTAATGTGGGAAAAGAACTGCTAGTGTAAAATGCTCATGTTAGTATTATTTTATTTCGGTTAAAAAATATTGTTAAATTTTTAAGTTGAGGAGCCTGGTCTGACTAACCTCTTGCAAATTCTGATAACAAATAAGAAAAGTCCAAATCCAACAACGCGTGGATGTGGTCTATCTACTGAAGCATAAATTGTCCAATAGAATCATGGGCTTGTAGGGGTAGGAACTGGGCGTCTAAGCCAACACCAAAATCTTCCCTGACGGCCCTTCGACTTTGTAGTAGGTAATTTGCGATCTGTGGGCAGCACCCAAACGAGAGTACAGTTCAGTGCAATTCAATTGATAACAATACTGTATATGCATACGTACGTGATTAGCGAGAGCCATGCCACTCAAAGCAGCAGATTCCATATTAGAACCCAATAGCCAATCACCACATACACCTGCTCTTCCTTTATCGTCAAAGATAAATGGCACTCCAGGCGTATTGGTTGGTAGAGCTGCACCCCTATTTGTTTTTATTATTAATATCCAGTCACTGAACTGAAAGAAAACAATAAGAATAATACCATAGCTGCACTCGACTATAAAATGGCTTCGCAAGTGAGCCTCTGCTTAGTCCTAAGGCAGCTTCCACCCCCTCCAGCATACTCATTTTCACCTTTTCCGCTGTTGCAATGGGTATACTTTCCTGGTTTACACATATCAATTTCATTTATTTATTTTTGTTAATATAAATGAATGAATATTAAGTATATTAATTTACTTGCGGAACTTTGTTTCTTTTCCCATAAGCTGCAGTGCTGAAGAAAGTCCAACAATGTGGACCGTGTTTGAGTTGTAGTTTTGCAGTATTATTTGCCATCCATGATACTGAATCAACCCCTTCAACCAATGCTCCTTCAAACCCTTTTCCTCCACTTGGGGTTGGTAGAGGCAGAGGTTCTTCAAATGCTGCAAGAAGTGCCCATATTGAGCTCAACTCCAGTTTCTGGACCAAATCAACAACAAAACAAAATCATGAGCCCAACAAGACCACAAATCAAGAAATTTACACATCTCCAATTATTTACCTTCATTTGTCTTGCAATTACAGGCAGACCCGAAGAAGCAAGCAATCTATTTGCACACTTCCCTTTCATATTTAACAGACAAGTTAGTAGTATGACCCCAGATGCCACAACAAGATATTAATAAAGATTGAATTTTTTTACCATTATGTGCAATAACAATGACATCAAACCGTCCACGAGGTTTTCTGTTCTCACTCAGATGCCACAAACCATTAAAGGCTTCAACTTCACTTATCCAGCAAGGTCTGACCACATTAACCTGGGGACTCTGCATATTACAATCAATCAATCAAACATCTGTTTATGTATCATTTTATGAGAATAAACGGCAGACTGAATTTGATTGATCACCAGGGATAATACTGAGTCAGCAAGAGAGCGCATTCCATTAACACCAATATACCTCGGAGGTGACGTAGGAAATGGAGTAAATAGACCACCCATTTCAAGCTTGCCAATTGTGCCTTGCCATTGTTGGATTAGACCTTTCTCCACCCATCTATTCGCCAACTCAGCAAACTGAGGATCACTTACAGTAAAGAACTGAGCCGCGTGATCAAATACTAGAGGCCGAGGATCGATTACTCTGGTACCCATTCTTCCTCCCAAACCATGATTTCCCTAGAGTAGCAAAACCCTATTGAGAAAACTCCCCAACAGTTTTCTAGTTCAAACTACAGAGCACCAAAATGAAATGTTTATCTTCAAAAGATGATGCAGACAACTGAAGAAATTGCAGAAACACATTTTTAGTGCTACCAGCAAAATGACCCATTTCAGTTATTGCCCTTTGTTTTCCCTAACTAACCACGCTCAGTTAGGAATAAATGCAAGAGAGAGCATTCAGTTTCCGTTTCTGCAAATGCATACCGTAGAAATTCCTATTATCAATATTCAACATACATAATTTATGGGATCAACAGCATGCAGATTAGAAAGTTATACATTGAACAATGGACTCTCTGAGAAAAGTTAGTTTGACCTACTCTTCTACCATTCACATCCTGCCAATATGTTCTTCGAATGAAATAGACGTGTCTTTGAAACTACAATCACTGTAAGAATTCGAGAATTCTTAACTACACTAACAATTCTTAACACCATATCTACATGCTGTCCAACAAACAGACATAAAGTAACAAGCGCTCAAACTGACCAACCGTGTCGAAAACTGTGGACTTGACGCCTCTCTTTTCCAGAGTCAAAGCACAGACAAGACCCGCCATGCCGCCTCCTATTATTCCCACATGAGGGTCATTCAAGACTGGCGCAGTGAAAACAACCTGCTCTTGGTTGAAAGTTTTCTTCAGAATTGACCTTCTAGAGGTCCCATACGATGACCTTTTGCGTTTGGATTTAGGTTTTGGACTGTCCATGGAGGCTCTTCTCTTGTCAGTCTTGGAATTGCAAGCTATGTTCAAGATTTTGTGTGGTGAAACAATTGAAGTAGAGGGTTTAATGGAGATTTTGAGGGGCTGGTGAAACGCGAGAGTAGAGAAGGATGTGACAGAGTGAAGAAGAAAGGAGGTCATGATTTTGGAGTTAGAAAGACACGGTGGAACCGATGATGATAAAGAGATGTGGAACCACAAAACCAGTTAGAAACAAAACCCTTTATGTTTCCAAGTCCTTAACAAAATGTCAGACTTCTAAGTATGTGACAGCATTTCTTCTACCGTCAGCTATATATTCCGTTTGATTGTTCTTTGATAAGGTTAAAAACTTTTAAACAAAGATACCCAGAAAACTTTGATATTGTTTCTAATACAAGGACACCGTATTCACACGCGCGTGTGTGTGTGTGTGTTCATTCTAAAGAGATAGAGAAGTAGCGACGCATAGGATCTGTAACGAAAATGGCACTTGTTAAGGCACAGTAGGGGTGTTAAGCAGTCATTCAAGTCATGGATGATGTGCAACTTACAATAGCTAAACAAAATCCTTGCAGAAGGTAAGAGAAGGGACGTAACAGATGCTTGAAACAGGTTTGGTCCATACTAGAATCAGAAGCTCTTCTTATACAACATGATATGTACTGGGATAACTTACAAAAGATATACTACAATTCACGTTAACACAAATCACATGAAGAAATCATCAGCAGCCGAAAAGTTGGCTTTGTCCCTCTCAGAAACATCCAATATCACAAATGTGGGAACATTAGATTTTCCCCATCTTTAAGTGTCTGTGAAAACAAGCTGTTGATGACTAAATAGTGACGTTTGCAGTTGGCGGCTCTGTGATCTTGTCAGGAGCTGCTGTTGCCGTAAGAGCCTCCTTCTTAGATCGGAGATTGCCCTTAACCGTGCCATTTGTCGCCTGTGCCTTAACCTGAAACTTACTTTTGGCCGAGTTTGGTGTAGATGAACCCCCTTTCTGGTCACCAATGCTGTGGCGATGCCTGGCACAATGTTTCCCCACTTCCTCTTCACATGTTTGGATTGCATCACTGCAGCTCTTTCTACGGTTTAGTTTTGGTGACTTTGCTCTAGTCAATGGAAGCTGCAACAGAATAAAGTAAAACAATATCGTTTGAGAAGATCGTGATGAAATAGGTGCACTGCACTTCCGCGGCCCCCAATTTAAGTCAAAGAAATACAACTATATTTTTTAATCAGTTCCAAGATAGTAACAACAGACACTAAAGTGAAGTGGAGACCTTTTGAGTTGTTATCTACTTCATTATTTTGTTCAGGGAGAAGGTCGTGTTTCCAGTGTCAAGCTGTAAACCAAATTGTAGCGATGGGCTGGCAGTCATTCTCTTTTGTTTTTTTTTTTAGGTTGATAAACATTAGTAAACCACAAACAAGCTGACCAGTACCAATGCTTCAAAAACACAGAAACTAATTTCTTTTCAAATTGCAACTGAATCAAATTTACTGTTATAAATTCATACACTAAATCCTAGTTCCTGCTGATGGAAAATGGAAGTTTATATGCATAAAATACTGGCAAAAGGTCAAGGACTGACTGGAAAAGGCCTGTGAGATACCTTCTTAAGTTCAGCCTTGGGTGGAGGCGCCTCGTAGTAGAAACTAGGAACTGGATTTGCTTTATATGCCATGTTCTTTCTCAGCTGCTTGATAGCTGCCTCTTGCTCCTCCTAAAACAAAGATAAGATTCATGGACATTAAGTTTAATCAGTAGACCTAACCCAATGCCTACCCGTTTTATCTCTTCCACAAAAGAAGACACAGAAATATGATGCCGCACTTATGAGAATGAGGTGCATGGAAAATTGAAATGCAGGATATATCCAAGTTACTCGAGTAAGCATCAACCTTGCTCCTTGCCTGAGCCTGGGTTCGCTCTGCCTCCAAAGCTCGGTGTTTTTCTTCTAGTTTTGAGTAGAACTAGACCATAGAAGTGGATATAATTAGAAAATCCAAAGCATAAAATGAGAGATCAAGGCACGTGAATCATGAGTAAGAAGATACCTCTTTCCGCTTCTCTGCACGCTCAGCGGATTTAAAAGTGGGAGCTGTTCCAATGGTTACAGATTTAACCGTTCGCACAGATGCAGCAGTTCTAAACAAGGCTAAGGATCAAGACCCAGTAATTATAGCAAAACATAACAGAGCATAAGTTTAATCCCTTCTCTTGGCCAAAAAACACACTCGTAGAATGAACACATGAATTGCCAAGTTAAGTACAGGATACGAGGACGCAACAGACCAACTGTCTTCATCAACCAAATTCTTCCTGTTATCATGTTGTAACACCTTCCTTGCTGTAAAAGGTGAATTTGGCTGAGAAATGGAAACAAGAGCCCATATTTCAGCTACATTTGCACCAACAACCTTAAAAAAACAAAATTTCACAAGTTGTGTGGCTTGCAGGCTAAGATGAGTACTATGTTGATCCAAATCTAGAATGTCAAACTTGAAACCTATTAGTTATGTGTAACCAGGTGCATCCACTTAAGTTCACATAAATAGTCCAAATTGTGGACCTGCATAAGCCCTCAACACACACAAAAAATGGTAAAAGAGCTTGAAACAAGTAATGACGTAGGATGGTGCTCCTAGAAGTGGGAGGCAAAGAAGGGGAAAGATTAGAAATGACAAAGTTTGTAATCTTCAAATGCATACAGCTTCAAAAGGAAGGTAGCAAATTGTTTGTAATGGTAATTGGAAATTTTCACCTTGTGTTAAAAAACTAAACAACACAGAAGAACAGATAGCACATGTATCCTTCCTAATGTATACCACAAAATGGAGGAGGCAACCTCCATGTTGGTGATTTGTCATAAGAATCTAATGTTAACAAAGTCAACTTCCTAACCCAACACTATTTTCAATCATTCCAATATTAGACAGAAAGCTCAATCACAAAGTCAAGAGATTTGTGAAAATCAATGTTTCCAATGTGAATGACCCAAATAATAGAACTGTCAGATATTTCAATTACCTGTGAATTCCTTGTTGTAGTGGGTGAGTACACATTGTTTGCATCTGATCCATTTGTAGCAGCAGACTTTTCAGTTGCCAAAGCAAAAGGCTGTGGATGCGAATTTCCAGCACCACCAAATTTGGGAACAGGAAAACTTGAAGTTTTATCATTCCTTGATTTCTGAACTCCAGGTTTCTCATTCTCATTATCAGGAATGTCAGCATCAAAATTTGTGCTTTTGACACCTAAAATATCATGCTTTTGATCAGGTTGTTCCAGAGTCATGTCTTCTGCTATGCGTACATGTTTCTGATATTCCTTTGCTTGAATTTGATCTCCAGCAGCTCTGGGAGACCCATTAGATTTATCCTGTGACACGAAAATTGACTTAATGACAACCCCATTTATCATCTTCTCCATGTATGCATCCGTAGGTTCTTGTCCCATCAAACTGCATGAAAGGATATAATTTCAGTTTAACCTAAAAGTGAAAAAGAATATTTTAACACTCAAATAGCAAAAACACTACTGATGCAAAAAATCAGACAAGCCAACAATGAAAAAGCTTTAATATTGCAAAAAGTCTTTTGTTCTTTGAAGTGGCTGTCTACGGTAACATAAATAAATACAAACTGCCAAAGGTTGTGATTTTCAGAAGACGACATGGATACCTCTTCATTGCTAAAACTTGAAGTATCTAGTGAGAGCAAACTTATGTCAAAACAAAGCACCAACAAGCAGATAACTGACAAGAACAGAGGTTTCACTAAAATTAGCAAGCTGTTCAAATTACAATTAGAATTGATATGATAACTTTCAACAAACACAGAATTCTGCAATCTGCAACATAAAAATTCTTCCTTTCATACTTTCACACATGAAAAAGAGAAAGGCAGAGAGGGAGGGAGAGAGAGTAAAGTACATAAATATAAATCTTGAAAAGAAGCAGAGCAAACTGAAACACCGTGTGCACCTGACTAACAATTGAGCTTGAAGCAATCTTCCCAGAAAAAAGACATTTATTTCAACTAAATTTAATTTTTGAAAAGTAAAGATAAATTGGTTTACGTGTATTATCAACCATCAGAGACACATAAAGTAATCTTCATGATTTTCTGTAAATTGGGTTAGGACCAGGTTTATCAAACCAAAGATGAGATAAAACTGCATGATAGAACTATGCAGGCTCCACATAAACTAGTAAAGATCATAAGAAAAGAAAGGGCAAGAAATATTTATTTATCAAAAGGTGAAAACATAAGAAAAATAATTCTTGGCCTTGACAAGGAAGGATGCAAAAGGCCAAAACAAAAAAGTTGACAAATTTAAGGTAAAAATTGAAAAGAAGATGGGAAAATTTTCACATTGTAGCTTGGAAAATCACAAAAGACCTGTGCGTGAGAGAGAGAGAGAGAGAGAGAGAACGAAATAGGGAGTTCAATCACCTCATGGTACTCAAAATGGAAGCAAAATCAACTTCAACAACTCCCAAAAATCCAATTATCCAACAAATGCGTCAAAACCCCCAAAGTCAAGGCTATGCCACACAACAAATCATAAGGAGAAGGTGAAAGAAGTTTGAAAAATATCTCTCAAGAGAGAAGCCAGCCAAAAAAAATAGACAGGCACCAAGAAATGATCCAACTTCAACTCAACAAGAAACTAAACCTCAAAACCAAGAGACGTAAAGGAAACGAAAAACAAAGAGATAATCAAAAGATTGCCAAGATCCCTCTCTAAGTAAGCCTTTAAAAATCTTTTTTTTTTAAAGGCAACCTTTTCAACCAAACATGAACAAGAAGAGAACAGGAGGAGCCAGGAAAAGGGAAAAAAAAACAGAGGAACAAAAAGAAAACATCCCAGAAACCATAAAGCTCAAAATGCAAGCTTGGAGAGTTTAGAAGAGATAATAGAAATAATAAAACCAGCACATGGAGCAAATGAAGCAAAACAAGTTCACAGATCGAACACATTGCTTCTCGTCACAAAAACAACAGGCACATTAAGACATAACAAAACCAAACCCAGAAACACCTTAATGCGTTAGATAGAATTTCTTACAATTCTGGTCCGATCTGACAAGATCTCGAGCTTCTCTCTCCCCTCTCTCTTAAAAAGAAAAAGAAAGAAAAAAAGAAACAAGCGAGAACTTCTGGTAAATTTCGCCTTTTAATAACACCAGACAACAGATATATGCAATACATATGTGTCTAGATATAGAGCGGTTTTTTCAGTTTTAACGGCGTTAATTTCCCGACATAACTTCCATTTGTCCTCTTTTTTTTCGGTTCTAGATAAAAAGGTAATTAAATAAATGATTTATCTAATAATTACAAATCATAAAAATGTAAATTTTTTATTATTTAGTTAAAAAGGAGCCCATCAATAAATCTAAAATTGATTTTATTACTACTCCACATTAAGAATATCAGAAATTCTCCGGTTTAAAACAAATACATATGTCGTCATATACTATGACACGCTTTGACTAAAAATTTGAATAATGGTGAAAATGAAATGGAAATTTTGTTTACAGCAAACAACTGAAAAATGGTCCTAAAACGAACGGCGTTAGGTAACGAGGGCGGAATCCAAAGAATCCAAAAATGAAGAACCGGATAAGCGGCGCCGACGTGGTGAGGAGGTGGTGGTGGTGATGGGTGACGGCACATTGGGGCAAACATTCTGAAAATATTGCTGGTGACTCTTCTTTTTTTTTTCTTTATACAGTTTCTTATTTTCTTTAACTCTTTACGTTCATACTTATAATAAAACCGACTTGGACTTTGAGATAGTTACGAATTTTTCTTTATCTGTTATATTTTTAATATTTTGATTCTATCAGACGAATTCAAAAAAATCATATTGCGATTTTATTTGTTAACAAGGAAATATTACTCCTTGACGACATGTAGTAACGTACATCCTCTTTTAGATTAAAAAGGTAAAAATCATTCGGTTTTTATTTTTTATGATTTTTCTTAATTTCCAATTTTAGGATTTATTTTTAAATAAAAATTAAAAAACAACCTATTTAGATATTACTGTTAATGTAATTTCACTTTTATAATTGATAACAACTAAACATTAAGAAAATTTTATAGATAAATTAATTAAATAAATTTTTTAATTAAATAAATTTTATTTTAATATCTTATATAATATTTATTATTGAATTAATAGAAGTCCCAACTCAAGAAGAAGTTCTAACAAAGATTATAAAAGAAAAGATCACGGTAAGAACAAAAGAAGAATAAGTTCGTCTTTTTGTATTTTGTATTATTAATTGAAATCTCATTTTGTTAATTTGATGTTTTCAAAAAGTCATTGTGTATAACCATTTCATATTTACTACATTGCATAAGTCTTGTTTTGTTTTTAAGAAAAAAGTCTCTTAATCTTTTAAACACTTTTTAGGAAATATTTAAAAAGTATTTAAATCATAATTGTATTAAGCAAATTAAATAAAGTATTTGAAATTGTTAAAACCATATTTTCTTTAAAGGAATTGGTCAACCAACATAAGTTAGAGCTCAACCAATATAAATTAAAGTTATCAAAATTGTTGTATCGAAAGTCTATAGTAGTATTATTTGATATATCGGTCGAATGTTTCAACATCTTTGTTTTTAATACACATTAGTTAACTAATATATCATATTAGTCGACAAGTACTCTGTAACAAGTCATTGTAACAACTAGTTCTTGACTCTAAAAGGTTATATATAAATCTCAAAACCTTATAAATATATGTTTCTTATTAGTTTTAGTATCAAAAAAATATTTAAATGTCTTATATATATATATATATTTAAGTGTTTATCAAACATTTGAGTATCATTATCTCATACTTACGTGAATGAGCCTCTTTGGATTTATCAAAGTGATAAAATGAGATATTTTGAATTATAAAGTTTTGTTAAAATGTTTACATATTACATTTGGAGATGTTCCAAGGGACATTGAAGTTCCTCTTCCCTGTAAAGAAAGATTATAAAATACTAAAAAAAGATCGTACAAATTTTATTATTGACCTCGAATGAAAAATTATAATAGAATAGGAAGTTAGCAAAGATTATTTATCTTATCACTATAAATCAAATTTCATCCCTATCCTCTTTAAACTATTATTCAATTGTATGGTTGATTTATTAAACAATTACTTCACACTTATATATATATGTACATCCAAAATTTATCCTACTAAATTATATAAATCATAATTCTTATTAATAATTAAATAATATATGTCTAGTTAATGATAGATTAGATTATAAACATACAAAATACTAAATCAAAATTAATTTTATGATTTTCTTAATTTACGAAAGTACGAAGAAATTAAAACCAAAAATAGAAATTAAAAAATGAATCAAATAATTTTTTTAGAATTAAAAAAAACAAAAGCAAGAAGAAAGATCCAAGAAGCTCCTAAACTTAATCCACAAGAATTGAAGTTTGTGGAAAGGTTGATTTAAAAGGTTTCCTTCCATAGTGTAAGGTTGAACAATACTACTTTACAAGCAACATCTCATCTTGCAAGCAATGAAATTTGTTTCAGAAAATAAAATGATAAAACTTTTGGAGGAAGAAATTCCAACATCATTGCAAAGTGATTGAATTATTCATGTTGGGTCCATTCCAATATTTTGTAGGCAATCGAATAATAACTGAAATTCAGGTAACTACTTGAATTGTTAGCATGGTATGGTAAATTATTGATATTCATGTCAAAGCATAAAAGCTACCATACCAATACATACGCCTTTTCAGTTTTCAGAGAGCTAAAGTGTTATACAGTACAGGGTTTCAAATGTTTCAACAGAATACAAATTAAAAAAGATAAGATGGGTAGGTTTAACTTACCAATTCAACTTTCAAAAGTTCAAGTCAAAAAGATTTGTTTCTTAACATGTCAGCAAATAAGGATAAAATTTACTAGCAGACCAAGTCTTTGAAGAAATTGTATTATAAATCAGGCTGACTTTACTAACACGAGAAAGAGATGGTCATTGGAATGAATCACCCGATTTTTTTTAGGTTTTTTGTATTTTGTTAATCCAAACATATGATATTTTGTACTAACCTAGCATTGAAGCCTCGTTGTAGTATGCATTAACTTATTAATGTAAAGTATTTAATTTTTTAGAAAAAAACTATTGATAAAATTCCACTCTAACAGTTCTCGATCTTTCTCATTATAAAAAGTATTTAAAAAACTAATGGTGATAAATTTTTATTGAATAATATTGAAGTATTTAAAGATGACGTCAAATATACAATTATTAAAAGATAATCTTCCAAATTAAATAAAAAGTTAGGTTCCATTTATATCACATCACCTCTAATAGATATATGTAAATTATGTATGGACGGAGATCGTACAAGAGCAGTTGGAAACATTTGAAACCCTGGTCAAATCTATTGAAATGTTGAAATGAATCTTCGTGAATGGTCTCCATGGGTTCCAAGAGACAATTTCTGACCTATTTGCCCGCCTGTTGCTTTAAAGGCTGCTCTTTTCTCGACAAAGTCATGTACGAGGGGTGTTAAATTTCCTCACGAACAAGGGTATAGTAATATAAAGTTGACATGGAAGCGAGGCCAATGATTCCAGTAACATTTTATAGGCATTGCCAAATGCCAATATCTCACTTTGAGATTACTGAAGTATAAAGAAGCTTAGCTAGTGTTCGATCTTCCTCCTTCTGCAGTACAATCACAAGAATACTGATACGTAAATTAAATGCATATATCCAACACTACTTGAAAAAGAGCCACTTCAACTTCTTGCCAAGTTCACGATACTTTTAAATGCCATGTTATAATATCACGAGGATGAGCAGCGGGAATAGCTTTACAGTAAAACTTTTGTACTTACAATTCAGATTCTAGGTTTGACTCAATACTTCCTGAAGTAGAATTATAATTTATATTTATTACTAACATACTTAAAAATTTAATAGATCTCACATATAAAATGAGTTCAAGAGAGCAAAGATATTTTATCAAATTAAACTTGATTGTAAAATTTGAGAAACTTTATCATTAAATGAGATATTTAATAAATAAGAATTACTATGAAATATTAGATCTTATTTGGACATAATTTGTATCTATAATTCTAATTAAATTTTAATTGAAATTAGAATTTAAGTTCAACTAAATTACTAAAATGTTAAAAACCGATTATAAATAAACTTAAGTTCCAATGAAGCTAACATTTTTTGTTTAACCCTCTTTCTAAGAAGTATAGAGTTCTTTCATCCTATTTTATAGATATCGTTAAAGGTTAGACACTTGTGCGGCTAAGATGTTTGAGACTGATCAGTTTGAAAATTTTTTGAGGGATACAACAAGAACATAATTAAGCTTTAGAATAAGATACGAATTACAATTCATACTTTATTATGATTTATGCGGTAATCATTTTATAAAATGAAAGTAATCTTGATCTCAGAAAAATCAAAATACTAAAAAAATTTGTAATTATTCAACTGCGGTCAAGATTAGATCCTATCATGATTTTCTAGCAATTTGAAGTATTTAAACTTTTGAATTTGAATAACATAAACTATTTAATATTTTTAATTAGTTTCACTAAGTTAACAAATAATCTATTGAAGTACATAATTTATAAATTAATATATTTAATAGCAAGCGAGTTTTCTAAATACGAATTGAAAAGAGAGTGATCGCCTTATTTCAATATAAAATAGAAACTCTTTGAGCATTATAAGTGGTAGGGTCACAAATGTTAATGTTACTTGATGGGGTTCAAGAAAAGGGGCAACAAGTGAGAGCCCCACGGCATCTGCCTTTCCTGAGATTGGCAAATGTTTTGGAAGTTTCATGGTTTGTGTACATTTGATTGGATAATTCAACCGGCATTTGAACTTGGATTGGACTTTGTGGCCGTTCTTTTGAATATTCCCACCCTACAATGTTCTTGAAAGTCAAAAGGAAAGATTCGTTCGTTTACTTGGAATAATTTTCCATTGCTTCCCACTTTTCTCAATTGTTTTTATCGAACACGGAATAATTTTCTTGTTTTTTTATTTATTATCTAATAAAATTTTTTCTTATCGATTTTGAAACTAAATAAAAATCACTATTTGTGTTTAAAATGTAATAAATAATAAATAATTCTTAGTGTTCCCTCTCATATTTATTTATTTATTAGTCTAGTAAGAGTGGTCACTGTATTGAAGACTCGGAATGATAGTAAAAAAGAGAATCATCTCTTTCTATGAAAGTTTAGGATTTAAATATACTTCTATGCTAAGCTCATTGACTTCTTCTACTCCCTGTGATGCCCATATGCATTCCAATTTGGAGTCCTAAGTAATCATGATGGTTAGTTGGTATAATCATAGTGCTAATAATGTTCTTGCATTTGCATTATGTGTACAAGACAAGACTTGAATCGAGACGAGAAGTAAATGAAAAAAAAGTGATTCATGATGAGAAGTTGATGAAGATGAATATTTTGGCAAGCTTTTTGTCATAAGACCACACCATGCGGAAGAAGATATAGTCTAACATTTTTACAAAACAAATTAAGACTAATTAAAAAGATAGTATGTGAGAATTAGATTATATAATTAGTAGAGCCGTGTACAAGCACACAAGAAATCAAATGTACATTTGAAACAAGCAAGCAGCATTCAGAAAAGGGTATGGTCCCAATTCCTCTCGTCTTCGAGGATAGGGGACCAAAAGCTAGTAAATATGCAATGTAGTATGTACATGTGGAAAAGTGCATGTCTGTCTGTCATAGATGTGTTCACGGCATAGGCATGGACGTGTAAGGAGCGATTGGCGGCAAAAATATTTGACCAAGTGTCGATTGTGGCTAGACATTAGACAATGCGGGTCAATTGCACATCTTTATAGATGCAGGTTTCTTGTACCTTCATTTGAAGAAAAAGAAGAAGAAAAGTGGATCTCATTCTCATGTAATGTAACCATTCACGCCTGTCCTGTTCAAATATTATTATTCAATATTGTTTATAAGTTTCCAAAGAGAAGAAAAAGGAGTTTCTTGCTTTACAATATGAAAATGTAAAAACATTTTTGGAGTAATAACATAAAAAGTTCAAATTTTCAGTATTTCTACAACTAAATAAGTTTAAACTTATTAAGTACAAAGGAGACTCGAATGATTTTGTTGGAACTCAGTGGAGGTCATTCACCTACTCCATCCAATTGACTTTGTGTCTAATTAATGACAAACTTTGCTTATTCCACACAGTGGGGTATTTATTTATAACACTGCACCCAAATTTTGGTAACTGTGGATAAGATTATTGACTTCAAATATCAAAACGACCAACATGAAGTGCATCCCCACCTCGTGAAATTTTGAAATAGACACAAACAAAATTGTTCTTTTGGTACTAAATTTGAATCTACGTGTGGCGCAATAGTCCATGCCTTTTCTAAAAGTTGACGAAATTTTTATTTATTACTTTTTTAATTATTTTTAAATTTAATAAAAATCTATTTATTTGAATTTTTATTTTTTTGTTTTTGTTCGATTTTCAAAAAATCACAAAAAGTGAATTTTTATTTTTATTTCTATTTTTCATAATTTAATTTACTATCTTCTAAATATATATTATTTAATTATTAATAATTAGTATAAGTAATTTATTTAATTTTTAATTAAAAAATAGATTTAATTTAATAATTATTAATAAATATAATTAATAATTAAATATCTTTAAAATATATATATTTCAAATAAAATTTTGATTTAATAATTAAAACAAATATTAATTTTATGATTTATTTTAATAAAATAAAATAAAATTATTAATAAATATTTTTATAAGAGATTAAAATAAAATTTATTCATTAAAAATAATTTACTTTTAAGTCTTATCTAATATATAATTATTATCAGTAATAAAAATATAACTATATTAATATTAACAAACAAACAATTTTTTTTATTTAAAAGAAAAATAAAAACTAAAAACAGTAAACAGTAAACAAAACCTAAAAGATACAACAAAAACCCTGAAAATGAAACCAAGCTAAGTTTTGCTTTGGTGCAACATTTGTTTGTTTCGGATATATTTGAATTCAACTTTCACCAAATATTGGGATAATAAATGCATCGAATACAATTGTTTGGATGTGAACTTTTGAAGAACCTTTTCTTGTGTATTCATTGGGTTCAAATTGAAATTTAATAAATATATTGTTAATTATTAACAAAACATGATAAATCATTAACATAATAAATTCTGATGTGAACAAGAGTATATGATTATAACAAATCGATAATTTTAGTTTGTTAACTCTCAATATATAACCTTCTTATCAAGTGTGTTGTTCTCACAAAAAAATTAGTAGCATATATGTTAAATATATGTTGGATATATCTATTTATTTTATATAAAATTAGCATATTTTATATTATCTTGAATTTAAAAAATTTAGTTGGATAATATTCAAGATAAAATAGAATTCTATCTTGAATTGATGGGTATTTAATAAAGGATATTGAAGAAAATTCTAGTTTGAATAAAATTGATTCAATTTAGAAAGAGAGGTATGGTTGAAAGTCTTTTTGGGCATGAATCAAGAAGGCGTGAATGAAGTAGATGTGAATGAAATAGTTCTGCGTAAAAACAAGTGTGGCTGAAAGGTTAAGGGTATTTTCGCAAGTCTCTCGGTGAATTAAAGATAATCATTATGAAAACTTATTTAGACTCTTTGGTTGATTGAAAATAGAAGGTGATATACGTGACCTACATCTTTCTTTGTGTGGTATGTGTGTGTTTTTTTTTTTGAGAATTGTGCATGTCTCTGTGATTGCAAAAAGGTGAATCAAGTGGGTGTTGTGCGTAAATGGTGAATTGATTGTGAGTTTTTGAAGAAGCAAGCATCCAAACGGCTTGAGTCATATCCCAACGGCCTGTCTTATTGCTGACCCTTGGAGCCTTCGTTGTGGAGAATTTCGGTATTTAATGATGAATCATCACGACTTTATTCTTGTCCAAGTTATGCCAAAGTTCAGACAACATTAGTTGTTAAATTAATCAAGATTATATTTTCAAAAATATGATGTGGGTTGTGTTGAATCTACGTATGGGGGCTGAATGTATATGTGTTATGCGCTACTCTTTAGTGTGTGGTAGTTGATAACGTTGAACAGTTATTCTTGTAAAGTGGCTCTCGGTTGGACTGATTGGAGTTTTACGTGCGATGACTTTTAGATTTATTTCAGTGGAGCTGAGCTTTTCGGGAAGCTGCTCTTTTCTTTTATCTCAAGTATTTTATTGTTCTATTTTTACGTGATTGATTACTTGAGTTATCTTTTTTAATTGTCTTTCATTAATAGTAGCTTAGAAAAATCTTCTGTTCAGGTTAACATGAGTCGGTCGTATTATTGAGTGTGAAATTCTTTCATTGAAAGTGAGATTGAGAGATAGTGTCAAGGGTTGAGTGGTGTCGATTTAGTAAAGCCTTGAGTAAATCTATTGTACTTCGACGAAAGTGATTAAGATAAGTTAGGGCCTTGCAGACGTAGACAAGAAGTGCTGAACTGCGTTACTAAATTTTTAGTGTTCTTATTATTTCGTTTTTGCTTGATTTTATTTTGTACGTGTGAAAAGAAGCTTACAGAGAAGTTTGCGAAACATTTAACACTTTTGGTTTTGAATATATCTTGGTCAATAGATTGATCAAAGCCAAAGCTTAACAAAAGGAATTTTAGGAGAATTTTACATAAATATTTTTCAAGAGATTTTTAAATTTAGCAGAAAACTATAATTGGGAATTGAAGCCATTTACCCTAATCCCACTCAATCATTTCACTTGTAAGAAAGAATATACATATACCATCCACCTAGAAGATGTGATGGGTATTTTTAATTTATTTAGTTGTTGGGGTTGGCCGCAGGTTGTTGCCTCGGGAAAGCGTTGTTCTTCTTTCACTTCATGAGCAAAGGAAGAATGTCAAGATAAACAAACAGATTGAACACGGAGAAAAGGAAAGGAGAGTGCTTATTGTACAAGAATGCTGCATACTCCACACTCCATTCATATTGTTAATCTGAATGAACACAGAAGGACCGCACAGGTCATTTAATGCTGAAGTCAATTTTAACTTCTCATTCGTCATAGATTGATCATAGGGTTAAGTCAAAATCAAGGCGTGCAAACAACAAAAGTTTGAAGGGTAACATTGTTATTCAAATTATGAGTTTCTAATAGTTAAAGTTTTTTTCTTTCTCTTTTTTGTTTAAATATAATTCCACTATTTTGTTTTCATTCTATCTTACGATTCAAGAGTTTGGCACCGTAATTTTGTTTTCATTCTATCTTACGATTCAAGAGTTTGGCACCGTAGGAGTTACGTTACGAGACCACTAGACTACGGACAGTAAACAATACTTTTAACTTAATTTTAAATCCAACACTGCTAAATAAAATTTCACAAAACCTTAAGTGATGCATGTCAATTTGTTAACTTGAAGTTTAGTAGTCATTTAGTTCTAACTTTTTATTTTTTAGCCTTCAATTTTTCTTTTAAAATAAAATAAAATTTTGCTTGGTTATTAATTTTAGCGTAGTTATATTTTTATCACTGAAAATAATTAAATGTTAGATAAAAATTTAAAATAAATTATTTTTAATTAAATAAAATCATTTTAATCCTTTATATAATATTTATTAACAAAATTATTTTCTTTTATTAAATAAATAATTAAAAAAACTTTTCCTTTAAAAATTAATATTTTTTAAAAATATATTTTACTTATTAAATCAAATTTTATTTTAAAAACTAAAAGACATAAACAAAAAGTTCAATATTTTTTCATTGAATTTAAAAATAAAAAATGAAAACAAACTTACCCTTATCTTTCTTGGCATCGATCTCACCGTTGAATTTTAATTATAAGGTGGTGTTGAAATTTAATAATTAATCCGCACAAGCAGTTTACCTCTTAGGGAATCAACCTTAATGCTACGGTGATTATTCTTCCTAATGTGTTCAAAATCTTTTCCTCAAACTCATCTTTTGAGCATTTACGGGAATCTAGGTTTTGTCCATCGTGTGATCCTGAAATGATACCTTGTCCTTTCAATTCAGAGTTGTTTCAAAAGATAAGCCCGGCATTCTCCTATGCAATCATGAATGGCAGGAACAATATTTAAGTTATAAAAAATAAAATGAATTTAAATTGAGTTGGAGATAAAAGACCGTATAATTGTTCGATTGCAAGCGCAATATTATCCACTAATTACGTCTGATAAGTCGATAACTTGAATTGAAAGAATTGATATGTGGGACCAAGTTGGAATCTTCATATCTTAATCACCAAATAAGGAT
This sequence comes from Erythroxylum alaternifolium, assembly GCA_027478495.1. NCBI lineage: Eukaryota > Viridiplantae > Streptophyta > Magnoliopsida > Malpighiales > Erythroxylaceae > Erythroxylum > Erythroxylum alaternifolium. The sequence continues at coordinate 40,975,168 of JANIIA010000003.1, read as the reverse complement.
TGAACTCTTCAACTCTGAACACATAAAATTAAAGGCATGACCATCATCGTCTTGTTGAAGATCGAGATGTGATAGAGGAAGAACGTAAGATTAGTCAAGATCAAGCTAACAAAGACATCCATAAAGAATATTTTCTTATCTTTTCTTTTACGTATTATTTTGGAAGGAGACGATCAACTCATTCTCTAGCTTGGAAGTCTCGCGGCACTGATAGTTTATTCTTCGAAATCAGTCGTATCTGATGCAATTTACACGTGTTAGGCCGACAAATTGATCATAAGAATTTGAGTTACTGTTCTTTATATAGTTTAGTTCGATAAAACCCACGCTTTAATATTATAATACTGTCACCTATAGTTGGTACATTGGACATAAATGAGGATCCGAACTTACCTTGGAATATAAGTTCCATATCTAATCGAGTCATTTTGTAGAAAAGAAAAATCCACTTCCTCTGCAGAACAAAAAAACAGTTAAAATAAGAAAGATCAAAATTAAAGAAAACGGATATGTAGAAGAGAGAGCTCGGAAGAATAATGGTCAAAGAATAACAGACCCCGAAAGCAAAACTTGATGATGTCTTGATGGCGTGTTCATGATACTTTAATTGAAGGGAAAACATGAATAATCATATTTTTGTAGAGCCCTTAATGATTCGTATATGTCAAGTAACTTTAGGATATTAGTGTGCGTCACTATCTAATACCCATAATCTACTAGATAATTAAATTACATATGACAATGAATTGGCCTATGGACCAATTCAACTAAATTTCAAAAGTGATTTTAAAAAATTAAAGTGTAAAATAACATCTTTGAGTAAAGCATGTAAATCTTAAATATATAATATTGAGGTGTATAACTGCAGAAAAAAAAGATAAGAACTAAGAAGTAGAAAATTAGAAAAAAAAAAGTGAAGACAGAGGTTGAATTGAACCTCCAAAAAGTACCATATGATATGTCGTCTCTATGTTATAGTAAGACACTTGCTTTATTTATATATATACAATTCTCGTGGGGGTGTCCAAAGAACATGACCATTGACAAGATATGGTTGTCCCCCTTTGGAAATATACATATATATATATAAATTCTCGTGGGGGTGTCCAAAGAACATGACCATTGACGAGATATGGTTGTCCCATTTAATTTCCAACGCCCCCCAAAGTAAAGAAAAGGGCATTGTACGTACGACATGTTATGCCTCATTCACCGACATTTTTTTTCTCTCTCACGTATAACCTTTTTTTATTTTATAAATTCAATATTCATCTTCTTTTATCTTGAAAGTGGACAAGAGGTGAAGCCAGTTCTGACCCAACCTCAGGTATTGAAAGATTCTCGTTGCTTGCTTTAGTGTTCTTATTTGGGATTTGGGATTTGGGACCCTTCCTCTTATCTCCTTTTGAATCTAACGATCTAAAAAAAAGGGTTTTGTCAATCAAATATTAATTAATAAGTAATCAATCAAAAACTATTAAGCTAAGAGTCGTCGCAACATTTTAGGTCGTTAGGTACAACAAACGCAATTATTCTATTAGCTGGTGATTTAATTTAACAGTCCATTGTGCCAGAGGGAAGAGGGTTACTTCTCCTACTTCTTTTCGAAAACTTGGGCCTCTTGAAATTTGGTGCGAGTGCGAAAGGTACTGAATTGGACCAGCTATTAAGACCAACATGGAACATATTCTTATCTTACAATATCATACCGGTGGCAAAGGGAATTACACCTCAATTTCTCCGCAACCTTCTTGAAGGGGATCATACCCTTCCGGCGATGGTATCGTTCATGTAAAATAACAACCTATATTCTATTATGTGTACTAAGCATATAAAATGAAGTACTGAAATGTAACTACAACAAATGAACATCAGAAAATGATGTCTTCTTCGTCATTCCTTGTGTTTGTCAACCTCTTCGGTTGCTGTATTGGTAATATTCATCAAATTATCAAACTTCTCAGATTTTCCCAACACAATCTCAATCTATAACAAAAAAGAATAACAAAATCAATATTCCCAATAGCAGTAGTACTACAATAATGTGAGTTAAACCAGTATCGATAAGGCTATAAAAACCGTACGAAATGCATCGTACAATTGAAGTACACACCTTAGCCTTTTGTACAAACTTTCCTTTGTTCTCATCTTTCATGCCAACTGTCGATGTTAGAACTTCTGTTTCGTTTCACATGCAAAATATATTTAATTAGATCTCTATGGTATTATTGTTAGCAAAAAGAAAAAAAAATGAAACTCTTACTTTTCTCGGTAGCTAATCCATTGTTTTTTAAAATCTCTGCAATTGTGACAACTGTCGTGATTGCTGTAAAAATTAATAAAGTATAAATAACATAAATTTATAATTTATAATTAAATGTTTTTGTTTATTATCTCATGATATAACAAATTATCCACATATCTAAGAGTCGATAGGAGAACAACTATATTTGATTGAGGGTTCAATTCCTAATACACGAGTTACTTGGCCCCAATAAAAGAAACAAAAACTTTAGAAATAATATTATTATTTCATTGTTAAAAAGACTATTATATAAATATCATTTAGAAAGGGGATTTTCCGAGCCATACCCATTCCTAAAGCTGAGAGCTCGACCTCGTTATGCTGTTGTATATATCTCTGCAAAAACAAACCATATTCCTTATGCATAAATTAGTTTATGTCGATCAACTTTAAAATAATCATGTCTCGTCTTATATTATAAAATAAAAATAAGAATTAAACATATTTATTAACTGACAAACGAACTTTGCTAAATCAATGTTTATTTTTCTAGCTAAAACTAAATATGACACTTTAGGATCCTAACCTTTGAACTTCCATTTCATAAAAATGTGATAACATTTAGAAAATGAAATGATTTTGAACCTAATAAACGTGAGGTGAATATCTTACATGTATCTTGATTTTCAAATTGCAATTTTTTTGAATAGCACAAAGTAACCAAATGACATGCATATTTGCTGAAGAATCTTTTGAGTGGTCGGAGTCGGAGATTCCACCATATTTTTATTTACGATCAAGAACTGTGCAATTTAGGAGTAGAATCCCAGAAATTATTAGTTAGCAACGTAACTACCATTGCTGCATTCAGATAAATAGGTTTCCTACACATCACTTGCTTGTAATCCATACTAAAATATCTACTCACTAAAGAAAGACAATATATACCTTGGCCAGATTAACATAAAAGAAGAGAGGTTTCTTAGTGTTGGAAACTTGAATCCTGTTCTTCTTTTGCAAAGCCTGAGATGCTTCTGTTGGTGCCGAGGCTGGCGCAGCTAGAGTAGGCAATGTTTCTGCTGTCATTTTCACTTTTTTCTTTTGGTTTTCTCAATCTTTCTGCGATTCTGTCTACCTTTCTTTTATGTATTGAGAGAGGTAAAAGGTTCTTGATGAAGAGAAACAATTGATGAGGCATTATTAAAAATGGGGTAAATGGTTAATTATATGTTATTGGAGGCTTCTAACACACGTGTTTGATTTTCTTATGGTTGTTGACATGGTAAGAGAAGCCGACGGGCTTGTTCTTTCTGCCTTAGTCGACTAAAATTACGGTTATATTTCAAAATTTTTAGAATCTCCCATATTAGGCTAACATGCCAATTGACTTTATTTATGTGACTTTCGGAACAAACATGATCAACTCAATTCTACCATAACTCTTGCATCATGTTTTGTCACTAATTACTGCTTTTACTTTGATCCAAGTTTATAATTTCAAGAGTGAATAACATCAACTTGAAGTGAATTAACCTACGATTCCATCAATATAAAAGTAAACGAAAAGAGTAAATTGAAGTAAGCTGAATAAATAAGTGATGTATGATCAACTTGAATAATTTAAACACAAAATAATTTTTCTTAACTAGTTTATGATTATTTAATTTTTCATCATCATCATTTATATCTATATGTATTATTTGTGCATTGCTTAGCAAAGTTTCATTGCTTTATTTCTCGCAGAATAAAAGTCAATTAAACTAGATTATATTTTAATATATTATTTTTCAAAAGACCCATCAAGAAGTCCCTGTAGTTTGATAATTAGTCAAGTTGATACTGTAAGGCTCATAAAACACATTAGCATATTTTGGAATATTTCACTGACCACAATATTATATAAGACATGTTCTTATATAGAAGTATAGAGTGTAGACACGACTTAAACACATGAACAACTAAGAAGACATATTGAACTATGATAAAGTTATTGAAGTGCAAATGGTTTAGAACACAAATTTGTTTATACCCATGTTCTATTTTGAAAAGAAACATTTTTAGACATGATCTAGGACACGACTATATCCTAGATTGTATTTAGGACAAATCTCCTAATTTAGCAATTACAAATTTTTGAAGAATATTAGTGTTGGAAAAATTCTATGTCTTATTAGAGCTATGTACAACATTGGTTAGGGTGCAATACATGCACAATAATGTAAAATTATAATGTTAGAGATTTGTATATGAATATCATATTATAAACCTATTTTATTTCTATAGTGAAAATCAACCACTCTTGCTTCGGAGGATATAGGCATTGGCTAATTCTCATTAAATCTTCTTATGTTCTTATTCTCGTTTGTTTCTTTTATACTATCCTTGCTATATATACTTTTTTTAACGAGAGGTATCAAAGAATAGTTGAGATGACAATGAACCTAAATGTAAATTTCAAAGTGAGGAAGTTCACAAGGAAACTAACAATTTTAGACTATGGTAATAAAGGGTGAATGATTTATTAGTACAATAAGGGATGATGAATGGCTTGCATGAGAATAAGTGAAAGGCATGGATGTGTTTGACTAGAAAAAATTCCATACTTAAACAACATGAACCATTAGTTTAAGTTTGGAAGATAAAGTCAAGTAACATATTTAGGATATTGCATCCCTTATGGAGATATGGAAGAAACTATAGTTGCTTTATGTCAAAGTCTCTTAAAATCAAGTTATATCTGAAGGAAAGGCTATATAGGTTAAAGATATAGGAGGGTACATACCTAAAGCAATATAACAAGGATAAAGCAATAAGTCTTACAAACATCTAATGACCATGTTTGTATTGGAAAAGAAGACATTTGTTATAGAAGATATAATAACTATAGTTTTAGGTTATAATAATGGAGATAGAACACTCGTGAAAGCTCTTAAGATTAAGGACTGTATATGAGGTCACGAATGTGGGAGAATGTAGAATAAATATGGCTCATTTAAGCAAAATTCTTAGGTTTAAATTAAAGGATAAAAATACAGTCTAGTGCTACAAGTTTGAATAGATGCGGCAAATCAAGAGGGATCATCCTAATAAGAAGAAGTAGAGTGATGAAAAGAAGACTAGTGATTTATCATAGTTTGATAATATATTGTAGGTCGAGGATTTAGATTGCAACAATAGCGATATACTTTATATTTTAACAAGGTAACTCAAGAATTACTTGAGTCTAGATATATGATATTTGTTAGAGTAATGCTTTAAAGGCTTACTTTCTTAAAAAAAAAAAAAGCTCTAAAGGCAATCACTTTTATCACTTTTGTATAAACTTTATTTTGATTAATAAAGCAAAAGACAATTTTCATTAATTTGATGTTCATTTATTTATGAATTGATGTCGATCTTAAATCGAATTAATGAAGTCCATGATACAAAACATAGCATAAAAGAAATCATGATGAGATCATGATAATGAGATTCCTATCATGTTCAATTATGTTAGTATCTAGATTATCCCGATTCATAGGATTAATGAGACAGAACATTATTAATCCTGATAGACTAGCACATATTATACTCCTTGATTTGATCAAGCAATGGATCTCATAAACTGTAAGCATGAAATGTTTAGAGTTAACATGGCATGTATGAACAATTTCACAAATAAAACTCATTTATCATCGGACCGTAGTCCGGCACTTCTCACTTATATAATGTGCATTAGTACACATTTTTCAATCACAAAATGAACACATAGTTCAGCTAATTCACATTCAAGCAGCACTTCAATATACAATTCAATAACACAAATATCAGACCTCCTGTCCGGAACCCAATATACTTGTCACATTCATAAATATTCAGAAATAAAATAATACAAAATTCAGAACAGAACAAACATGGAAGTGAGACCATCTAGGTCTACTCACAGTACGCTCCAGATTAGCATTCTTTTCCTTTAACATCTGACTGCTGCCTGACTGTGAACTTTTACCCTGCACAATTATTTACTGCAATTCATTGCACACACATTAATAATTTACACAATTATAAGCACTTATTAATGCAAACTATATACGATGCATGTTTATGACAATTCCGGTTTCAATCAAAATTTAATTCGAAAGATTCCTCTAATCGGTCCACTCAATTAGGGTTTAATCCCATTTTCCTATAATCACAAAAAATCCTAAATTTGGTATGGAGAGGTAGAGGACTATTTTATAAGTCCAACGCTTCGAGAACAGGGTCAATCGGAGGTCGGATGCAAAAGTTATACACAAAAGAGTAGAGAGGCGTCGGATTTAATGCCAAATAAAATAAAAAATTCAAAACGGCAGCATCGCAAGTGTGACGTTGCGTTGCTCGCGCGCATGTCACGCTCACGAGGAGCGCGACGCTTGATCGCTGTCGCGAGTTTCTCGCGATCTCGCGATCGTACCGAGGTACGATCGCAACTCTGCCTTCTTCCCTCACCCGAAACATCTGTTCTTCCAAATCTCATAACTTTTTACACAGACCTCTAAAATTTACAAATTTGGTATCCCTGAAAAGATGACAAAAGGATATACATTTTTCATGAAGGACTCATAACCAAATTGCAATTATTTATGGGTAAAACATCACTTCAAATAGGTCTGTCCTATCAATCCCATTCCAGAACAATAACACAACTTGTAGACATTATAACTTCCTATTATGTTACTCAAAAATTCCATGCTTTATAGAAATGGAAAGATCAGAACAAGCTCTACACTTCTCATGAAGCACTCAAAAGCAAATTATGCCTCTAACTAGGTCAAATTTGCAAGCAAAGTTTCTGCCCTGTTACATTAGTACCTAAACCATA
>JANIIA010000003.1:40943064-40967980 GCA_027478495.1 Erythroxylum alaternifolium | reverse complement strand
AACTAATATTTATTTTATATATTTTTAATTATTAAATCAAAATTTATTTGAAATTTATATATTTTAAAAATATATTCACATTTAATTATATTTATTAATAATTATTAAATTAATTTTATAAATTAAATTAAAATTGTGATTATTGTTTATTATTATGATTTTTGGAGACAAAGTACAACTATATAATATGATAATGGACTATTTTGTATTTTTTAAAAAAATCAGAGACTATTTTATAAATTTAAAAATTTACCCGAAATGGTACCCAGTATTAACCAGTACTGGTACAGTATCGTACCAAAACCTAATTCAGTACTAAGTTCGGTACGGTATTTGTAATATTGCTCCTGATAGAAGGAGATGATACCCACGATCTCTTGTCGGGTCATTACTCGGGAGTCTTTAGCCATATCAGTTATGTGTCATGAAGAGAGTCTTCAATGACACATAAAGTAATGAGATCCCCAGGACAAGAACTAACATCACTTGGATTAGATGTGATGTAGTCAGTCTAGTGGGAGTTGACACATAGCCCATACTTTAAACCAAGTGGCGTATAGTGAAGGGACAAATTGCACGGTAATTGTCTACGGAAATGTTCGTAAGTCGAATAATTAACTATCGAAGAGTTTGTGTGTTAGTTCACTTACGTTCCAGTAAATTGGCACCGTAAAACCATTCATGATTTGCTTGGATTAAGAGTTAGTTCAAGTGGCATGAAACCATTTATGATATGCTTAGATTAAGAGTTAATTCAAGTGTCCAAAATAACTAGGAACCTAAAGGGTCACATGCATAAAAGATCAGATGAAATACAAAGTGTATATGACTGTCATTTTAAGTAAGTCACGATCGTGACCCACTTTATGACAGGTGGTATATAAGTGAGTTCTTCACCTATGTACACACGAAAATTAAGCTAAAACACATTCAATTGATAGGCTAAGGGTCCAGAAGAGTTCTAGAGGAAGGGAGGATTGATCTTGATGTTTGTTCATGCAATTATATGTAATTGTTGCATGAGTTTAATTGTATATAAAGTGATTCTTCGGTTGTAGGATATATGGATTTAAACTATATAAGATATTTCGATAATAAGAGGTATATCATTTTTTTTCACTCTTACAAAAGGCCTATTTATTAGAAACCAATATTTTATCCTATATTTTCATTGTCTACAATCGAAGTAGAGTACATAGTAGTGGTTGGGACTGCTAAAAAAGGATTATAGCTTACAAGGATGGTTAAGGAATTTGGTATTGGACAAGTTGGAGTTTAGGTGCACCATGATATTCAAAGTACCATTTCTAGACAAATAAATAGGTATGTATCATGCTAAGACCAATCATATAGATGTAAGGTGTCATAAGATCAAAGAATTGATGTCATTTGGTCATATTTAATTGAAGAAGTTAATAATTAGAGAGTGTATCTTACTTGTTTACAAAGGCAGTTACGACATATTAGTTTAAGCATTACTTGGAGTTGATCAACATCTCTAAATGTTAGATGAGGCTCTAAACTAACCTATTTGGATGGATATTCATCGATGTGGATATTGTTATGTATGACTCACAAAATACAAGGACATATATTTAGAGTGTTTTAACACATAACCAGGTGTTAAGGTTTATTCTTCTTTGTAATTATATAATCAAGTCATGATTTGAAATATGAGCAATTTATAGAGCATGATAAATGGGGAAGAAGTTACCAAAATGTACATGATTTGGAACTAGAAAGAAACAATATATATAGGCTAAAACATAAACATGTCTTTGCTCGTGTTCCTTATAGCTTGGAAAATAAGTGTTTATATGCCTATATTCCCTTATAAAAAGAAATCATATTATACATGGATTTAGGATACTACTTGTATGATCTTTTATAATAATTCCACTAAATTATTCATAAAGACTATTATCTACATATTTAAATTGAACATTGAAATATGTTGTTATCCATTTTCCTCTGGAATTCTTAACAAATTTTTATAAGCACCTTCAAATTCCTCTTCTGACTTCAATATCTACATTCTTGTATAAATGTGGTAAATTGAATCAATAATTAAAAAACCAAACCAATTCGAACATTTCAATTGTGGAAATCTTGAATCAATCAATTTTTAGTTTGTTTTTCAACTTTCTAGTTTGATTTACTTTATTAATTCTTATTTTTAAAAACTGACCAGTTTATTAATTAATCGACAAATTTTTATAAGCTAATAGATTTTTATAAACCAAAATAAACCAATTAATTTTCATTCAACATTATTTTTTAATTAAATTTTAAGTTCTTCGATGTGTAAGGATAATCTCCTTCGATCATATTTCAAAATTTTCAATTTTATTTAATCTTTAACTAATTTTATGATAATTTAATATTGGTTAAACCTTTTAAACCTTAAATCTCTTATTTATAAGTTTAACATTTGATCTAATTTTTAAAATATTAAATTGAATATATAATCAACATAGGTCTCTATTGCCTTATATTGCATACTAAGCTTACATACTTTCATCATATATTTATCACTCTTTTTCACCTCTATTAAACAATTTTTTAAACTACCACTTGGAAAATTATACTGAGCTTATATGCTTTGGGTCCTTTAACATCTTCCATGAGTATCCTCTTAAGGTCTTAATAACAAAAACCTATCAATTTATAAAACATAACTAACTTTTCATCCCAACCATCCATCTTTAGGTACCATATACAAATAGGAGAAACCTTTATATAATTATCAATGTTAATCATAAAAGCATTAAAGAGGTGATAAAAAATATACAGATGTATATTGCTACATTTGCTATATTTGTTAAGAAGAATGAAATTAAGCGGCATTTGATAAGACTAAGGAATACCTAACTAAGCCTTCATTTTTTATGCCACCTTAGAAGGGAATACCTTTGAAGTTATACATTCTGCGACATAAGAATCTATTGAGTGCTTACTAGTACAAAATAATAAGGCAGGTCATAAGTAGACTATTTATTACTTAAGCATAATTCCGATGCCAAAATAAAGGAAGTACATACTTATTGTAAAGAAGTGTTTGGCGCTATACTTTTGTTGCTCAAAATTAAGACATTATTTGCTTCAAAATCAAGTTTATGCAGTTTTGCAAATAGATTTGATGAAATAAATGTTAAATAAACCAAATATTTTAGGGAATATTAGAAAATAGCTTATGATGCTTATATATTTTAACCTAGTTTATTGTCTTCTAGTGTTATCCTTAGAAGAAAATAAAGGGCCGTGAGTTAGTTAACATTTGAGCAAGCCACCAAATAATAGAAGTACAAGAGTATGTGGAGCATTTTATGTTTACTTATGAAAAGAAGCCTTGGGAGTTGAATTTCAGTGGTTTTAGCATAGAGAAATCAACTGGTGTTAGCATAAACCTTACTTTACCAAATGGAAAGAAAACTCTTCTTTCCTTTAAGATGGACTTCACACGTACTAATAATCAGGCTAAATATGAGAACCTAGTAACTGGGCTGAAACCTTTTTATGGGAGATTTTCAGCTGGTATTATAACAGGTAGCAAGCGAATATAGTTGCATAAATTTAACTTTATCGCCCTATTATGCTGCTGCCATTCAATTATTGGAATTCTTTGATGAGGTTGAATTTCAATAGATTCTTTAAGAAGAGAATTAGGAGGCAAATGAACTTGCTTAAATTGCCTCTTGATTAAGAATATTCAAAGAGATCATTCATAAACACGTTATTATACAACAAAAGTATCATCCATCTATCTATAAAAAGAGGAGTTCTTTAGAGGAGTTTTACCATTGATCAAGAAGTTGTTTAGCAAACAAAGGGACCAATAGTAAAGGGTAATCCCTATTCGTGATCAAAGTGTGGAATTCCCTCTTGAATGATGTGAAAAAGAGATTTTGATGATATAATCAAAAGGAAGTTCAAAAATAGGTTTATGGTTTAAAAGTTTTTTTCCTTAAACTAATAAAATACCTTCATATTTTAGAGCCTACATGGAGAATAAAATTTAAAAAATCTAATATAATATTTGAATAAAGGATAAAAAGAAGTTGAAGGCTTACATCTGTAGCATTCAACTCAGTGGAGTCAGTGGAGGATAAAGAGACATATGATGCTCAATAGCCATAATAAAGGGAGAGTTCACAGGGTTTTGGAGGAATTTGTAAGGAATAAATGAAAGAAAGCCTGGAGTCAATAGATAAGACAAAGATTGCTCAGAGTTTAAGGTAGTAAAAGGTTGAGAACGAGGGGAATTTATATCAAAATGATAAACCTTATAGGAGTAACAAGAATATGAAATTCAAATAGAGCAAATCCTTTAGCTTCTATGGCAGTGGGAGTTAAAGAGTTATAAACATGAAGGAGTCTTAATATAACTACTATGCTCAACGTTCCCTTTTAATAAAGGATTCTTTTTGGCTATAGTTTATATAAAGTTTATCCTTGCAATGTTTTCAAGCCTCTTAATCCAACTGGATTCTTCTTGGTTCTTGAACTTCCTAAAATCACTGGTCAATATCTTTGAATTTTTCTAACGATATTGAACTCATTTTTATAGTAGTCTAGAAGGTCTTTAATACTATATATTTAGTTTTTACATCTAAACATATGCCAGTGGCAATTGTTGATAACCTGAGTAAAATTTGAACCATTTAGCCCAAAAATGAAAAACTTAGTTTTAGATTTCTATAAGTCAACTAGATTTGAAAATTCCTAGACACAAGAATTATTAAGGAAGTCTAGGATTTGGGAGTTAAGATGGTTGAAAACATGATTAATATGTGATTTTAAAAACAATTGTTTAGTGGTGGGTGGTTAGTTAGGAAATGGCTATAATTGAAAGATAGTTGGAGGATGAGCAGTTACAGGAAAATTGCTTAATGTGGTTAAACTTGGAAGGGGTGCATAAGTATACCAGTAGGACAAATAGAAAAAGGAGATAAGGTGACCCAAATAAAATCTTTATCATTATTTCAACTTTCTTTGGACTTTTTACTTATCCTTTACTCAAATAAAATTATCCTTTCAACTCAAATTTTACATTCTAATACTCTTTAGCATTTTGGTAACTTAGAATTCTATTCTCTAAGTTTCTCAAAACTCACTTATATCGCTAATAGAAGCCCTGACATGCTCAAATTCTGGGTTGATTATAAAAGTGATCAATAGAAGGTAACAAATATTAAACAAAACTGAGAATTCTTTTAACATAGGAAAAGGATTATACCACTTTGTATCATACTAGAACATTTTATAACCAGATTGCACAGTATATGATTTCTAGGATTTGATGCATATTATTATTCTAATTCTTTTCCTTTTTCCTCTACTTTTATTTTTTTTGATGTTACATATATATTATGTAGACTAATTAGAAAACACAAGAGAAAAATGAATTGGAGCAGCTTTGATTGAAGAAGAATGCATATAATGAATTTTAAATTGAAAAGAATTATGAACATAGAGAATAGGATAAGATGGATGAATTGCAAAATCATAAATAAGAAGAAAGAAAAAAGGATAGATAATACATAATTTCAAGAGCCAAAGCTTTGATACTAAATAATATGAAACTTAGGCTAGAAGCCACTTAAAAGCTAAATTACACAAAATTATAACCCTATGATCGCCTCTAAATCAAGTAAGGTGAACCCGACCTTAATCAAACCTGTCGAATAGAACTAAAACTAAAACTTTAATTTTGATCACTATAAATTGCCTAGGTAAGATTATATTAAGTTCTTGTTAAAGATCAATGGGGAAATTCTCTTAAAGTAAAGAAAAGCTCCCAAATTGTATTCTTAATGATTTGTTTTAATTACATCAATAAGTTAACCATTAATAGGCATAAAAATCCCTAAAAACTAGGCTACTAAAAAGAAATGAACATTCCCTTTTATCCGCTATTTACATATAACTAAATAACTTTGAAAAGTCAAGTCTTCATAAAAATAAATAGCTAATTCATGAATCTAGAGCTAGTCATGAGTCTAGAGCTAGTCTAGCTTCCACACTAACGTCAATTAGCTTCTAGAACTTTACTTATGAAATAATGATAATTTTGATATCAGGAACACGTACAACATCATCGCCATTCAACCTATTAAATTTAGTGCACGACTAATGCCTGACACCAAAATGACATCGACATTGGTTACATTTTATTTAACTCATTCTCCAATTATTTTTTTTATGTTAAGCATATTCCAGTTTCAAAAACATGTAGAGAAGTGATAAATATGGGCAATGCATTTGATTTATCTTGAACAACCTCCTTTTCTTATATCTCCATGATTAATCCTTATAAATTTACCTTCATTTGTTTGGTTTTTACTTGTTATTGGACCTTCAATAAATTGCAAAAGATCATAAGAATGGTTAGAAATAGGTGATGGCACATCCTAATTTTCATCGACTAGTTTTTTGCTTTTATGTCTAACTATATGAAGAACCTAACGTTCTTTGATGATGCATATACAAAATTTTGAATTGTTTACCCAAAATAAATCTTAATTGATTATCTTTTACAAGTTTAAAGTTAATTAATTTTGATATCTAGAGTGTGAAGTAACTTTTTAGTATATTCTGGAGACAAAAATGATTTCTTTTTCATTATCAATCAAGTTCATCACATTAACTATTTTTTCCTCTCTTAACGATTAATAAAAATAATTGCTAATACAAGGTTAAAATATATTATTTTTATTTTATTTTGAAGAGTTTGAGTTCTATTTGAAATTATTTTATGTTTTGATTCTTCTTTTTTTATCATGTATTTATATATATTTTTTCTTTGTTAACTTAGATTGTGAAGAATGAAAAAGAACTCGGACATCCAACAATTTCATAAGATTAGTTGACATTAAGACAATTAAAAATGGAGAACAATAAGTATTTTAGTCATGGAGAGAAAAATACATAAACAATTATTATATTCTTTTATTAAGAGACCGGTTATTGATAATGATTTATGATATATGCAATGAATTTGAAATTCAGAATTTTCATGAAATGATTTCTTTGTCAAATATCATAGGCAAACTTTTTTTTTGGAGGTTTTACATTTTAATTGTTTTAATTTCCATGTTATATGTTTTGTTCCACTATTATTTTCAATAAGATTTACTGATGTTGAAGTGTTCATCTCACTTTAACTTATAATGCGTCGTGTAAAATTAGAATGATTTAATAAATTTATAATTAATTTATTATATGCTACCATTTATCTTAATGGTAATATAATATTGAAATTTTGGATAAGTATAAAGCAATTGTTAGTGAAAATACTAGAAAGTGTTTAATTAATATAAAATAAGGTGAGCTGGTGATAATGATAATTTAGTTATAAAAAATAGGTAGAATTGATTTTTATAAATATATAAGTAATCTAAATTTGACTCAAAAAATTCAAATTCTTTAATTTCCACATTTAAGTCTCATCAACTTGCTTTGGCGAGGTCTAATCTAAAAGAAATCTGTAATCATTACATTTCTACGATAAAATATATGGGTTAGATAGCCTTTTCAGTAAAAGGTCAATGTCTTAAATCTGCTTTTGATTTCTCAGTTTTTCTTAGGGCCGCAGTTATGCTAAAGCCCAAATTCACCACCGTCCCAATTTTCAATTCAAACCCTAAAAGCCCAGAAAATTTAGAGAAGGGACCATAACGTAGATCAGAGCTTTTACGAGGACCACGCAGACGGAAAACACCAAAGCATTCAACACCACATCACGATCGCAAAATCTCAATTTGCATCTATAAACCCTCGAAACCTAATTTTCTATCTATCGACTTTCCCGACGTCTTTTACCGCTTCTAATTCAAATATTTGTTTATTGCTTGTCTTTCCATTCTCACGTAAGTGTTACCCTTTGATGAATTTCCCTTCTTCGATTTACGGGCTGGAAGTTTTTGTTTATTTTTTTTCTCTGGTGTTGGTGCGTGCGTGTTTCTGTTAGTTTGTTGTCTACTGTTTCTTTACGGTTTAATGTTTTTAATGTTTCGTGTGCGTTGAATTATCTCCTTTTCAAGCTGGATTTTATAATGGGGTTTTGGTTAAATGGTTTGTTATCTTTATTGATTTTGAAGTTGGGTGTGTTTTTTAAGCTCAGCTGTTTGATTGCTTTTTCGTAATTAGGGGACTGATTTTTTCTTTTGGATCTTAAGGGTTTTGATTTCAGCTAGGGTACATGAAAGTTGGGGTGTTAGGGATTTGATTAGTTCTTCTAAGTTGGTCCTCGTTGATGGAGTTATTTTCCGTTAATCCTGAGCCTTTGTCTTTTACAAGCTTAGTTGATGTCTAGTCGCATCGCCAAAAAGGCTGCAAGCAGTAACCAACTGCAAGCTTCCCCGGTACTTTGTAGTGTAATTGTTACTTAAACAAGGGCTTGATTTTTGGATGAATAAACAATCTTGGATTTAATTCCTAAATCAATTACGTCAAGTTGGTTGGCTTCATAGTTTTCTCTAAGTATTCCTGTGGGATTTTCACTAGCCTTTTAAGGGTGATATGCTACAGCCTTACAAGTCCTTCTCACTTAAAATGACAATCCTATCATCTAAGATGGACGTTTTACTTAATTTTGCTTGGTGCTATTTCAGATCATCCTCTCTGTTTGTTTTGGTCCTTATTTTATTTCTATAAATTCTCAGTTTGGGTTTGGGTGGGAGGGAGAGTAGGGATAATTTGAGAAGATGTGATAACTGCATTAGAGCAAAAAATGTTCTTTAGAATTGTTTGCATTGTAAAATGTTCTACGTTGATTGATATTACAGTTTCTAACATGGCTACTAAATGAACTAATTGAAATATTTTTGCGTCTGTTCTTCGCTTTGTTTCTGTTCAGGAAGCAGTTATGGCTGAGATAGATCAGAGTGTTGGTGAGCATGATGTTGATTACACTGCAGTTCATCGTGTGGATCTTTCAATAGAACATGGCGTGGATCATGAAGTGGAGACAGGTGTGGATCACACTATAGATCACGGGATGCATCATGAGGCTGATCATGGCCTGGATCATGTCGTTGATGATGAATTGACTGGTAATCATGCAGTGGATAATGCTGCAGAACATCCTGAGGAACATGATGTGGAGCATAATGAAGACAGTATTGTTGATGAAGAGCCTGATAACTTTCAGGATCAAGAAAAACAGGGAAAAGAGCAGAGTGCAGTTACAGGAGGCGGTGAAAAGAGGTGGCCTGGATGGCCTGGGGAGAGTGTATTCCGTATGCTTGTTCCAGCGCAAAAAGTAGGTAGTATAATTGGACGCAAGGGAGAATTCATCAAAAAAATAGTAGAGGAGACTAGAGCTCGGATTAAGATTCTTGATGGTCCTCCAGGAACGACTGAAAGAGCTGTAAGTCTTTTAATACTTGTTTCTTTTGGTTCAAACATTCAGCTTGATTGCTCATGATAAATTTGGGGGCATTCTTGGTTGAATATACTTGGTTGATGCTATGGTTGTGTCTTTTTGACCTACCATTGCAGGTTGTTATTTTATATAATGTATTTGTTTCACCCTTCTACTTCTTGTATGTGCATGGACAATGATGCTTCTGATCTTCAGCATGCAAAATATTTGATTTTTCAGCATATTTATATATTCTGTCTATAAGTGAACATGGACCTCTTGTCATTATTAGGTGCTTGAGTTTGATTCTTGTTGAAACTATGTATTTTGGTTAATGTGCATGTTACCTTCCATGAGATTGAGGCACAGCTTTGTACCTCTTAACTATTCGATCTAAGGACTTGGGATGCGTACTGGGGAAGGAAAATAAACATTAAAACAAGCCATTGTAAAGAAAGTGGAAAACATTATATAGTAATATTCACACATTAACAAGTGAAATTTATAGCACTTCTTCCTAATGTGGATTTAAATATAATAAACTAATGCATACAGCTCTCTAGATGCTTTTATCAATAGGATGACAAAACAACTAATTTTGACAGTTCAATTGTTGATCTGTTCCTTGAAATCTTTAGTTAATGACCAGAATTAATATGTTGGGAAGTGTGACGTTGATCATACTTGAGAACAGTCAGTCATGTGTTTATTTTATATTACTGCAACAACAATAATGAGAAACTTTGTAACTATAATTGTCTAATGAGACCATTAAGAGTTTATCAAGAAACCAGTCTGCTAGCGGTAATTCCAGACGGCAATCGACATTGGTCGCTAAATCCTTGGCCTGTATTGAAAGAAGCCAATAAAGAAACCTCATGAGAAGAAATCCACATAAAAATAAAAAAATTCCTTTATTTCCATAACAAAAATGATCTGTGCAGGTTCTGCCCAGAAATTTTAAAGCAACAATCAATCATCATTAGAACCCCCAATTTTGAAGAACCAAAGATCCGGTGGCAGGGTTCTGCTGAGCATTATGAAGTGCTGAAAGTTTGGTTTGAATAAAATCAGACACCTTGTATGGACAACTGTATCAGGAAGCTCTGCTTTTCTCTGGTAACTCCGGATCCTAGATGATTGATTTCTTGCTGCAGATTGTAAAATGCGTAAAGGAAACTGCTGTAATGAGCGCCTAAGGGATCGAGAAGTGTTTAAGCTGAGCTGCTACAGAGAATGGTCTCATGATGTTAAGCGGTGAAAATACTTAAAATTAATGAACTTCTAAATAACCACAGAATCTTTTTAAAGAATGTGCATTTATCTTGTTTTGTTAACAAGAGAATTATAGATAGAAGGCCTTAAATTGTTGGGAATATTTCTGCATAATGGAAGTTCTTGTTCTACTGTGTTTTAGGAATCTATATTTTTTGAGCTTTGACTCAGTTACTTAATAGAAGAAAGAGGAAGAAAATGTAGGTATGATGGAGCTTAGTATGAGACTTTTGCGGCACACATCTGTGATGGTATAAATTATATTTAATGAATTATAAAGCTGTAAAATATATGTACAAGATGCTAAACAATGCAGAACTGAAGTGATAATCTTTTTAAATAAGCCACCTCAATATTCTTAGTACGTATACATTATATTCGTTTGTTAGGCAGACTATAAATCTTGTGTGAATATAGCATATGTAGAAAATGTCAGGTTATAGAAGCATACTTTTAAGGAAGAAGCAGAAGCTCATGATAATTGTTCTTATGAATAGATGATTATGTTGAGCATTATAGAATCTAAAGCTTTGTCTTAGGATCAAGTTGACGAATCGAATCTATTGACGAGTTTGGGAATGTAAGAATATTTTGTCACTCGTCATGTGAGGGGGAGTGGGTGGAATGTTTTGGACATAGTGTCATCAATCTTACTTTCTCACATGCATCTTGTATATCTTATAGTAAAGTCATGTCATTTATGTAATCGATTGGGACTTATCTCCTCTAAGAAATGCTAAGGTAGATATGTGAAATTCTTGATTAATTAGCCCACTGTAATATAGAATGTTTAGAAATGGTATTTCATGTGTGTTCTAAATATTTTTTAGTTCTTTTCTTTCATGATAATTCTTTAAGAAATGATGTTTGATTTGTTTCATAAAATTTCTTTGATTACGAAGAAGTTACATTATTTTCTGTAGGTAATGGTATCTGCCAAAGAAGAGCCAGATTCTTCTCTTCCTCCAGCTATGGATGGCCTTCTGAGGGTTCATAAACGCATTAGTGATGGTCTCGAAGGTGATTCTTCTCATGCTTTGGCAGGCACAGTTACTAAGGCTTCAACAAGGCTGTTAGTTCCAGCCTCTCAAGCGGGAAGTTTGATTGGAAAACAGGGAGGGACAGTTAAATCTATTCAAGAAGCATCAAACTGTATGGTCAGAGTCCTTGGAGCAGGTTCCGTAAACTCTCTTGATATTTTCATCTATTTTCGTCTAGAGTATATTACTTCAAAATTAGACAACCATCGGCCATACTCAGCTGAATCTGCCACCACTAACATCTCTCTAGTGCTTTTCAGGTTTTGTCATCTGTTTTTCCTCTATCTTTGTTCCGCAAGATAAAAGAAAAGACCAATGAATTATTTGAATAATCGCTTAAGGGTGGAAGTGCAAGCATGCTCTGAAATTTGGAAATCTTGTGCTGGTTTCTAGGATTTAATCATCTATTTTTTAGTAAATTATTGCAACCTCATTTAACTCATTACTGAAAGTGGTTTTTAATTTAGTCGAGAGGAACATAGTTTTTTTTTTCCATTCTAGGTTGTGATGGTCATTTCACCTCGAAGTGACCTTTCACGAAAGAATTTATGGGTGCAACGTAAAGGATATTGGCTAGTATAATTTGTAAATTGTTATTTTCTTCCCCTCTTTAACAATGGTATGCTTCTAATCTGTTGTGATGGTTTGTGTTTTACTTTATCATGCTTCAAAGGTGTAAAAAAAAATAGTTGGGTGTATCCCTTCTCTTTTGCCTCTTTTATATTCCTTTCACAATGGTCGCCCTTATGATAAACTAGTTTGTCCTATCCCCTTCTTGCTGTGCTTCATTATCTTCATACTTTTATCATCTTATTGGCTGATAATGACATTTTTTTAGTTCATTCTGCATATTTTCATGTTCTATTAGTTAAATACTTTTCCTTATGAATTGTTTTCCCCTTGGATCTTATTCTCTATCTGTTGAAATCAATGCTTGCAGAGGATCTTCCAGTTTTTGCACTTCAAGATGATAGGGTTGTTGAAGTAGTAGGGGAGCCAACTGGTGTGCATAAGGCAGTGGAGTTAATTGCATCTCATCTCAGGAGGTTTTTGGTTGATCGAAGTATAATTCCCTTATTTGAAATGCATGTAAGCTGATGCTCACTTAAGTTGATAAGTTTCATATTCGGTGAGTGGCAACATGCTTCTGATTTGATAGTTTTTCAATAGATGCAAATGCCAAACAATCAGATGGACCACATGCCACCACCTCATCAATCATGGGGTCCCCCTCAAGGACTTCCTCCAAATGCTGGTGGGCCTGGTTTCGGGCCGAATGCTCAATATATGCCTCCATCTCGGCAAATGGACAGCTACTATCCTCCTAATGACTTACCTCCTCCGATGGAGAAGCAACCTCATCAGGGTATATCTGCCTATGGAAGAGAAGCACCCATGGGCGTACATGGATCATCAAACACCCAAGCACCTCCATCAATGATCACACAGGTTATTGTTCACTCTATTTTATTTTATCTACCTGTTTTCTCTCTCCTTCCACTCTAATATCTCCAGGACTATGTATTTGAGTTGATACATTTTTTATAAGTCGCAAATTCTGTTCAAGAATTATTAGCCCATTAGAGGAGACTAAGGATATCGTGCTTTGTAGGCCTTAAAATGCATTCTCACCTTTTTCTTTTCAATTAGAACATGTTAAGATTCTGTTATACAGTTGTCTTCTACTCTTTGAATTTTCTGTTTATCATATTTTGAATTGTTGATAAAAGTGTCATAGGACTTTGTTCTTTGTTTGAGGTTATCAATTTTCTCATGATTCCTGTCACTAATATTTTAGCTGCTGAATTCTAACTATGATATATAATGATCATTATGCTGATGACTTCACATTTAATTGTAGCCGAACTCTTGTGTTTTCTTACATTTATGAGCTGACAAAAAATTTGATTGATTTCTTTATCATTACAGATTACACAGCAGATGCAAATTCCCTTGTCTTATGCTGATGCTGTTATAGGGACAGCTGGTGCAAATATAAGTTACATTCGTCGGGCCAGTGGTGCAACTGTTACAATACAAGAAACTAGAGGAGTTCCTGGGGAGATGACGGTTGAAATCAGCGGATCTGCTTCCCATGTCCAAACTGCTGTGCAATTAATACAGGTAATTTATGCCCCAATTTCTAAAATCTGTGGCAAAAATCTTTTTGTAGGCTTTTACAACAGCTTGTGAGTGAAATACAATTTGTCTATGAATTGATTTATTTTTAGTATTCTTTTACTACAGCTTGTGTGTGAACGATGAATTGATTATTTTTCTTAAGACAAATATGCTCTGTAGTGTGCAAATGGATGGGTGGACACTTAGTTCTGTACTAGTGCGCTTGAATGAACCAACTCTATACAGGTTGTATGGAGATGTAACGTTCAATTTTACTGGTTGATAAGTGTAATCTTTATTGATTTGTCTGGGCTGGTTGAAGCCCATTTAAGTATCTTATTGAATTATGAGTACAAGAATAATACTGATTAGGTGTTTTGATGAGTCTATATTCCTTGGTTTTCCTTGGTTGTATTGAAAATCTTGGCTTGTTACATAGTTATGCTTAAGTTTTAGGAGTTGCTACATCTGCTTTTCTTATGTTAATCCTTAATCTTGCAGAATTTCATGGCTGATGCTGCAGCTCCAACTCAATCACAAACTGGCGGGTCCACTGACCAAGGTTATAATCCTTATGCAGCTCATGGCTCTGTCTATGCATCTCCCCCGTCTAATGCAGGACATACTGGAGGCTACAGTTCGGTTTATGGGACAAATTATGGATATTAAACTGGAAACGTTTCCATTGAACTGATGTTTGCAATTTAGGTCTTATAAATTACCGAATAATCTTTTGATCTGTAACAATGTACTTCCAGTTCTGCTAGATTATGTTATGACAAACTATTCATGGTGGATCTATGTGTGTACTAGGTTGACTATATCGTACAAGCAACGGTATTTTGGATTTTGCTTCAACTTTAACTCTCTTAAGCCTTTTCACATCCCAGTCTTTGCTAGTTGGAGCACATGCCATTGCTTTCTCTTCGTTTTCCTTTATCTAATGCACTCTGATCTAATTTGCCTCTTACTGTCGGTAGGGGAAGAGTGCAGTGGAGTATATAGTGTTGAAGCTTATTTCTTGTTAGGACTTAGAATATATGCGGAAAGAAACATGAGAAAATTAGTTTATATTTCTTGCTTCAATTTATTATTGTCCTTATCAAAATAAATGATTTGTAATTAACTATCTATTTTACATTAAATGCTTTAAATTGTTGTTTAACAATCATTGCTTTCATTTTAATTATTGCATATTTTGTTGTTACTTATTTAACTTCTATTAACTATGAATGAATGTTATATTAAAGTATTTAAAAATTAGAGAAATAGATAAAGAGGTAGGGTGTTTTCAGAAAAAGACTTTGTTGGTATATTCCATTAGACATAATTTCTCTCGTGAATTGGAAGCTTTAGAACAAATACATAATATTGTTTTGATACTTTAAAAAATAAAAATATGCAATTCACTTGGAATTGTTATTAAGAATATATAATCAGTGTCAAAATAATATCCTTCCATTGGTATCACTTATAATTAAGACCCGATATTATTACAAGGTGGTGGGATTGGGTAATTAGTAATTAGATCTATTTCTTTCTTGGAAAACTAAAGATATAACCGTTGGTCAATTAAGAATTGAAACAATTGTTAATAGTAAAAAAATTACCATATAAATTTTTTACAAATAATATGTGTCTTAGCCGAACAACAAAGTCACCTTTGTTTAAGTTAGGCCTATAGCTAGGAGTTGCATTAAGGATTTCAAAGAGACCACCTATCATTTCTTGTTATTATTTCCACTTTGGTATTTATAGGGTTAGTAAGTTGCAGTGAGTAAGAAGTAGGCGAACTAGTCTTAGATTAGACAAATTATCGAACAACAAGCTGGTGTTTCCTCCATTACCAACTTGAGCCTTCATTTCTTTAGCTAAGATCACTCTTAGTTTCAACACTTTATTGATTCTTCGAGAGGTATCATGCTTGCTTTTCATACTCCAAAAGTTGCATCCTTTTAAACATTTTTCATGCATCCATTTAACACACAATGTCTCATGACCATTATATTATCTCTAAATTATTTTTTTCAGAAGAATCTTGTTAGTGATTCTGTTACATTTAATACCAAGACCCCTTTATTTTTAAAAAGACAAATCTTTCTAGCTAATATTGGTTGTACCCTTGCATAAAGATTCTCCATGTTCTTAAAACTCATTTCCAATTCCTCAATAAGTTTTTAAAGTAAGAACATATTTGAGCTCCAATATACGAGTATGTTGTTAAGAATGGAAACTATGAGCTAATAACTACTTTCATAAGAGTTTTATTTTTCAAGTTACCAATTCTTTTAAGGATGAAGTCAAAGAGAGGGGCACAATCTTTAAAAGTCAGTTTTGAAGTAGTGGTAGGAAAGCCCAGGTATTTAAAAAGGGGGTTTATGTATTTGTAAACCTGAAATGTTAGAAAGCTTTAGAGCTAATTCATTTAAGAAAATAGAAACAAACAACTAACTTTCGGATCTATTAACTTTGAGGTTTGAGAGCTCAAAAAAATAAATAAGGTACTACATAAGAGTGATAACAAACATTTTATCACCTTCCTAAAGTAAAATTGAGTCATTAGTAAAAGATGAATTAAAGAGTTACATGTTCTTACATTTATGGTGATATCTAAAAGCCATGCTTTGCATATGTTATGAGAGATAAGTCTAGTTAATACATCAATACAAATTGAGAAGATGTAAAGTGAAATAGGTTCACCTTGTCTAATCCCTTTAGCACCTTTAAACAATGCAATAGTCACTCCATTAACAAGTATGTTGTTAGAAGGGTAAAGATGCATTGATATATCTAATTGATGAAGACAAGAGGAAAAACCAAAAGTTTGGAATGAGTGGGATATAAACTTCCAACTAATGGTATCAAAAGCTTTATAAAAGTCAATCTTTAATGAGCAACTTCTAATATATTTCTTATAAATAAGATTGTAAATCTCTTAAGCTATTAATATGTTATCACCAACATTTATGCCTAGTATAAATGCATATTGAGAGTGATTGATAAGGCCACCAAGAATTGACTTTAATCATAAAGCTAGGATCTTTTAGATATTATTATAAACAATGTTGTAATAGGATATGGGCCTAAAGTCTTGAAAGGAACCAGGGTTAGGAATTTTAGGGACAAGACATGAAAGTCTTATTCATTTTTTTGAGCATTATCCTCGAGTTAAAGAATTCTTTAATAGCATTAATGACCTGGTCACTTAGTAAGCTCTAAGATTTCTAAAAGGAGGCATTGAAACCATCTGGCTTAGGAGCCTTGTTAGGATGCACACTGAAGAAGGCAACTTCAATCTCCATATTATAACAGAAGATCCAAGGAGGCTTATTTGATCTTGAGATAAACCAGGGGAAATGAAAACATTTAGCTTTTATAGAGATGAAGAAGAATCATCTTTTGTTCCTAGAAACACTTTGACATGGTTATAAGCTCGATCTTTAAGCTTATTTAGTAATAGTAAGGATCATCATTTTCATCAAGAATACCCTTATCTTATTAGAGTTTCTTCTAGCTCGAATAACTTTGAAGAAGTAATCTGAATTGGCATTACCTTCTTTTAATTAGAGCACTTTAACTTTCTACTTTACTGTAAAGTTTTGAGCAACCAGAGATGATATGCATTTGCTAACGCAATTTCCTCATATTGCTTCAATAATGAATCGTTAGGATTTACATAAAATTTCTCTTGAACTAAGTAGAGCTCATTCTTTGTTGAATTGACCAATGAAAACAAATCCACCTAAAAACATTTTCTTTGAAGTATTTTGAGCTCTTTTTGTATTATATGAAGTCTCATTATAAGTTTAAAAGATTAATATCCTTTAACAACCTTTGATCACCACCTCTTTGTAGCCATTAAGTTTAATTAATAAATTAAAGAATCTAAAAGATATTTCCATTCTTCTCATAAAGATAGTAATCTACACTTTTACTGGACAATTATCATAAATGAGAGGAATATTTAAGAACCCTGAGCTATTAGGCTATGCAAACATCTAGGATAAGTTGGTAAGTCCTCTATGAAGAATTTTTCTAATAAGATAATTGTGTTCTTTCTTATTTGACCAAGTGAAAAAAATCTACACATTATGGTTTAAATCAATGAGAACAATATTTTCCAAGCAGGTTCTAAATTCATCATTAATTGTTTAGACAAAAGATTTGAACCTATTGCTTCCTAGGCAAATAAGATATAACTAGTCACCCAATACTAATCAAGGGCCATTGATAAAGAAGGATAGAGTTTCCAAGTCTTTCCAAAGTTGTAATCTTTGAAATGTCAAGTTAGTTGCATAAATAGAAGTGACATTAATAAATTCCTGTGTATCAGCATAATGGATTTTAGGTTTTAAAAATTGATCAAAATTATAAATTTCAGCATCTTGATGGTATTAGTTTTATATGCCACTATAACTCTTTCATTATAGTGAGCTAAGGGTTAGAAATTGTCATCCATTTGATTTTAAGAAACCATGAACCCTTGCTAAGGTTTGTCCCTTAATAATAGTTTTCAACAAGCGAATGATACAGGAAATTTTTTCCTATAATATAATCATTAATGACTTATTATTTTTAGGAGAAATTCAAGCCCTTTATATTCAAAGTATAATCATTTAGGAGATAGGGGCTTGAGAGCCCTTCCTTTTTCACTTTCTACTAGACTTTTGTTGGAAACAAGTTTGGAAATTTCTCCTTTCTCCACTGAGTTAGTATTTTAAGCTAAAAGGGAACCACATAAGATGGAGGACTTAAAGCTCTCTTTTGAGTTTTTCTCCTCCAAACTATCAGTGAGGATTTGAGTATTCATATTAGAGATAGGTATAAAGGGAGATATAAAATAACTTGATCAACTTCTTTCCCTATATCATTATTGGTTGATTCTACGACATTTCCTTAAATCTCTACAACTATGGAAATAGTTACCTAATTAATGAATATTTTATAACCTTTGAACCTAAATAAGAAAATTAAATAAATCAAATAATTTGGGGATGAAAAATTCGATTAATCTTTTAATGAAAAATCTACAAACTTTAAATTTGGCGATAAATGACTATTTAGGATGAGTATTTGAAAATCTCCTTTATTGTCAATATTTGTTTCAAACGTCTACCTATAAATTTAATCTTTGATATACAAAATACAACTTTGCAAGGTAGAGGGTTATATTAAAAATGCACTTTATGTTATATATAGAAACAATAAAAAAGCACTGTATATTTTATATAGAAACTATTTTACGGTTAATTGCCAATTGTAACTTGTTATAATTTGAACAAGTAAAAAAACTCCAATCAAAATGTGAACAACAAAATTCTAATGAAGAAAATGATATGACATCTTGAACTAAATAATACAAAAACTTAGCTCATGATTTTTATTTATATAAAATAAAATAAAATTCCAATAATATCTCATCAAAATAACCTTTATTTTTTATAATGATAAACTAAAGCCTTACAATAGATATTATTCATATGTTTAACACCATAGATGACTTAAATTATATAAAACAATGAAATAGTTACTATAAAACTCTCACATTATTAAGTTGAGTGCCAATAAAGCAAATAAATGTTCAGTTGTAGGGAAACATTATTAATTAAAGTGTGGATGCATCTAATATATGGTAAATTCATCAAATTGTATAAAAATAATGAAAATATAACATAAATAGGTAATACTTTGTTCCTACCCAAAATATTTTAAAATAACTCAAGTATTCCTTATAGTTTGTAAACAAACAATGTAAAAAACCACTATAAATAGAAATATGTCTGGATATAATGTCACTTACTGCAGTAAAAGTTCTTGTCCAAATCCACACACTTATAACAAATAACAAGCTTGGTTCAAGTTAATTAAAATTATTATGAGAAAATTTATATACTAATTATATGCCTCAAATTAAAAAAAAACCACATAACTTTACTAATAACAACATGCTTCGTTAAATTGTTACATATCATTTTATGGGTATACATTTATAATGCACAATAATATTTGAAAGCTTGTATATAAATATAAATTACTATATTGGTTAGAGATGAAACTTGAAACTATTTAGAATTTAATATATCTATTGAAACCCAAATTAGAACTTGGTCGTTGTAGTTAAATAGGAAGTTCGTAGAAAAAAAGCTTACATATAGATGCTCTCTGCATGTTGAGAGCTATGTCAGGCAATAACATTAACTCAAGAAGGTTTCAATTAAGGAAAAGAAAATGTGCTTCTAATGCATCAAATAGTAATTGAAGTTCACATCTAGAGTACATAATAACATACAACTCTTTGATTAATAGTCCAATTTTTTAATTGGAAAATATCTAAAGGAGTTATTCAAAATTACAAATTTGATATAACATACTTCATTTTTAATAATATTGTGTCATAGTTTATCTGTGTATGATATTTGCTCTTTTTCTATTCCATAGTTTGTCATGGTCACACATGCAATCACATTCTTTGGTAGAATATAAACTTAGTATGTCAATTTTGATTTACCATTATGTTATTTTCAACATAAATTGTATTTACTAATTTAGTAAATGACTTATAATTTTATAGCTACCAAGATAGAAGTTGGATGACTCGTAAAAAATGGTCCATTCACTACTTGAAAAGGAGTGAAAATGCAAAATTTGTTGTCCATACATAGATCGTTTAAATTTCAATAATCAAAGTCAAGATGTGGTATAAAATCAATTCCTAATTCGAGGCATAGATATAACAATACCAATGTAGATGATGGTGATAACAAATATTAGAGTAAATGATGGAATTTAATAAATGTTGGAGGATGAGGGGAATTACATGGAGACTATGGATGATAATACTACACATAATAAATTGGTGGAATTACACAAGATAATTTTAAGAAGTTATTGAAAAAAGCTCAAGATGAATTATATCCGTGTGCTCCAGTTTCTCATAACTATCTTTTTTGTAAAGTTATTGCACTTAAAGATATATAATAAGTAGAGTAACAAATCCTTTGACATGTTGATTGACTTGCTCAAATATGTATTACTAGTTGGCCACAAATTGTCCAAATATTACTATAAAGAAAAAAAAAGTTGAGGGACCTAAGATTAGGATATATATCCTCACATGCTTGTGAGTATGATTATGTTATCTTTTGGAAGGAGTTTAAAGATCTTTAAGAATGTCAACTTTGTGGCACATTAAGGTGGCAAGTGGATGGTGGAAAAAGAATACAGATATCCCATAAAGCCTTAGGATACTTCCCTATTAAACCATGACTACAAGGACTATTTATGTTAACAAAAATAGTGAGGTGGCATAAACAAAGACACATTGATGATAATGTCATGCGGCATCCATCAGACTCAAATGAATGTAAATATTTTGATGGAAAGTTCTTATAGTTTGTAGAGGATTGTCATAATATCCGACTTGGGACTTCTAATGGATTTAATCCATTTGATAATATGAGTACTTTTTATAACATTTAGCTAGTAATTTTTCCGTTGTACAGTTACCCTTATGGAAGTGCATAAAGGAACCATTTTTATTATCGTTTTCACTTATTCTAGGCCCTATTGCTCTTGGTAAAGAAATTGATGTATACATGTAACCATTAATTGATGATTTAAAAGATCAACGGAAAGGTGAGTCAGAAACTTATGATGTTATAGAAGGTGAAAATTTTAAAATGCCTACGATTGTTTTGTAGACTATAAATGGTTTTCTAGCCTATGAAAATTTGTTTGGATGGAGTAATAAAGAGTATATGGCATGCCTTGTGTATAATTATAAAACTCACTCTGTAAGACCAAGAAGCAAAATATGTTATATAGCGCATTGTTGTTACTTAACATATGGGTATAAATGGGGAAGAAGCAAATTGTTAATGACAAAGTTATTCATAGTGAAGCTCCTTTGCACTTATTAGGAGATGATGTATTGGATCAAGTATCATATTTGTAAGAGTTTATGCCTGGTAAACACCCGAGGAATAAAAACCAAAAGCAAATTTCTGTTGATCTCAATTGGAATAAAAAAGCATAATTTTCAATTTTCCTTATTGGAAGAATTTGTTGTTGAGGCATAACCTTGATATCATAAATATTGAAAAAACATTTGTGAGAATATTTTAAGCACTTTGATGGGTATTGATGGCAAAAGACACAATTAAAACGATTAGACTTGGAAGATATGAATATAATAAAACATTTGCATTTGAAAAGGAGAGATGATGGGTTATATATGATTCCAACTGCTTGTTACACTATGTCAACAAATAAGAAACAAAATTTTGGCCAGTTTATTAAATCAGTTAAGTTTCTTGTTAGGTATGCTTCTAATATAGCTCGTTATGTTGATGCAAATGATGGAAAAGTTTTGAGTTTGATAAGCTATGATTGTTTGGTGTTTATATAACGATTACGTCCTATTAGAACATATAGGTGTTTACTGAAGGATTTGTCAACAAATTTGGGTGAATTTTGTGACTTTTTGAAGCAATTATGTTATAAGACATAGAAAATAGAAGAAATTGAATAAATAGAAAACATATTACTTTGATTATTTGTAAGCTTGAACTAGTTTTCTGCCATCATTCTTTAATGTTATGGTGCATTTGATAATTCACTTGCCATATAGAGCAAAAATTTATGGGCCGATTCAATTTTGATAGATGTTCTTAATTAAAAAGTAATTTGTTTTCAATTATACATTTATTGTCTTTTGTCATTATTTAGCTCTCTTAATCGTTATGTGCATAATAAATCTCAACTTGAAGGCTCTATTTCAGAGGTTTATGTGTCAAATAAATGTTTGACATTCTGTTGTATATACTTAAATAACGTTAATACATGATATGATATAGAAGAACGTAATTTCAATTTTGGACAGTATAATGTGTGGAGTTAACTAAAGACAAACTTGAAATTGGCGATTGATACACTTTGGAAAATTATGAGCAATTTTACTCATATATGAAGTATATATATTACTTCTCATACATTAGTTCATATTATACGTTAATACTCAACCTCTCTTCTTTTACATTAATTTACATTTTAATTAGAGACTACAAAAGTGAGATTAGAAGCAAAAATGAAGTTAATGTTGAAGAAATACATAAGATAAACTTCCTATTATGGTTTAGGACTTAGACTAAGTTATATGTGTAAAAGTAGGAAAAAAAAGAACATTATCATTATCATTACAACAATAATTTTTAGTGTTTTTTCTAGAGATGATACAGTTACATAATTATAAATTGCCAGAAGCAATGAAATCATTATATGCTTTGGCATAGAGCCTCATATGTTGGTAAAAAATATATACATTACATTGTTAATGGAGTTAGATTTCATATAAAAGAACATTAAAGTTGCCTTAAAGGCCAAAATTGTTGAATTGTTGTTAAGGGACAACATAAGGATGACTTTATTGACTTCTATGGTGTGATCTTTGAAATAATTGAGTTAGATTACATCAAGGATAAAAAGATTGTTCTATTTAAGTGCAAATGGTTTAGTCCTAGTGACAAAGGGATTGAGAAGAATATTACTAGCTTTAACGTTAGTAATACCTGGTATAAAATGAACTGTTTGTGCTTGTAAGTCAAGTAAAGCAATTACTATATCTCAATGACATTATATTGTGCAACAATTGGTAAGTTGTGTAAAAATTTAAAAATCGATTTTTTTAATGTCTATTAAAGAAAAAATGATGAAATGGGTCAAAATAGTGATGAAGGATATTAAGAGATTAAATGAAAGCAGAATAATGTAACACTTGAAATTGAAGATGAGGATATATCATCATTCAATAAAAGAGATGTTGATTCCAAAAAGATGAAAACTACTTTAAGGATGAATTATGTGACAATAATGATACTTTGGCTTAATCTTATTAACAATGAAGAGTTGAACCCTAATGCGATTAATGTTGATGATTTTAAAGATCTTGATTATGATGATTGGATAGATCTTGATTAAAATGACTGATTGTACATAGAAAGTGCAGTTTCTATTATTTTATTGTAATATTGGTAATTTTATATTACTAATTTCATTAAAGTTGATGATTTTGAAAATCTTAATTATGATAATTAAATATATCTTGAATGTGAGCTTTCTATTGTCAGCTAAAAGTGCATTTTAAATCTCAACATTTTTATTAAAATACAAGATAAACTCTAAAGTTTTAAAGAGTTCAATTTAAACCTTAATATTTTAAAAATGTTCAAAGTGAACCCTAAATGAACGGAAAATTAAATAGGATTAATATTTATCAGTTAAATATCACATCATTGCTCATATGACATAGTTAATTCCTTTCAAATTATTAGGTGGATTCTACATGACAATAAGGCTAATGTATTAAATTAAAAAAATTAAATTCATATTCAATTTAAAATTTATAATAAAAATTAATTAATTTAAATTAATTATAGTTAGTACTAATTAATGATAAATTAATTAACATTTAGTTCAAAACAACAACCTAACAAACCCTAAATTAAACCATTCTCCAAAATCTATAACTCTTGAGAACTCTGAAACAAATGGAGAGAGAACTTGTAAAAAGCTAGATTGATGGAATTGGAAAATATAATAAGGGACTGAAAGAGAAAGAATATAGAGAAGCGTATAACAAGATAAAAAAGTTAGAAAAGAGAGGAAAATAAATCAAACCAAGAAAAGAGAGGAAAATAAATCAAACCATCTCTTGTATCGAGCAATATTTTTCAAGAACTTAAAAAGGCTTTTTTGTAACGGTTCAATCATAACCAAACTTGTTGCAATATATGTGGTTTGTTAACATTACATGATTTCAACACACCATTTAGCCTATGTATGGCATCGTCTTGATAAGTTCTCCTGTCTTTTAGAAGTCAAATGATAGTCTTTTTTTTTTTTTAACTCAGTGAAATGAGATATGTTAATGGTGTCTTGTGTATGTAATTTTGGGGGCTATGATGTATCAATGGATTTTGTTTCTAGTGAGGTTTGGGTGAGAGCTATGGTACTTCCAAATGTGTATAGTTTGTTCCCTGTGTTTTTGTAACACCCCATTACCCTAGGGTACGCATCGGGACACCCGTAGGTCATTCCGACACATATCCTAAGATAAGGG
>JANIIA010000003.1:40930926-40942964 GCA_027478495.1 Erythroxylum alaternifolium | reverse complement strand
CAACATTCAACGAATCTATTCTCAACAACTATCTCAATTCTATACATCAATAAAATTGAAAACAAAGTTGGAAAATAAGATCGAAACGGATGGTGGAGGCAGCAACATCAGAAAACCTTATGTTCCGGGAAGTGCTTCACGTAGGCTTCTTCTCCATTTTCTCTTCCTTCATTTCCTTCCTCAATCTCTCGATAAAGCTCTCTTAGGTTTCGGGATGTGGCTAATGCAAATAGTTCCTCCTCTGTTGTCCATATCTGTAGTGATACAATCATGAAGAAAATGGATGGGTCCCTTCACAGCAGAAACAATCAAGGTAGGTTATCACCAATTCAGCTTCATGATTTTCTTTATGCCCACAATTTTTGCACGACGGTATGCCCTTTCCAAAGCGAATGACATATTGCTGTTCATTTTTTCGGCCTACATATATTCCTGAAATTAGTAAATAGAAAAAAAGGTCAGACCCTCAGCTGGGTTAGGTCTTGGTACGAAATCCGACAAGTCTAAGTTAATACTATGGATCTGTTATTAAGGAACATCACTACTTCCATTAGACTTATTGTTCAAGACGTGGAAATTATATTTCCATAAAACTCAAGGGGAAAGGTGGATTGGAGGCTTATCTCTTACTTGGAGGATGAAAATTGCAAAAAAGAAATTAATACAAAATAGTCCATTTGAGAGGAAGAGCAACAGACCATGGTTACTGTAACCTACAGCCCTGTTGACATAGATATGATCACTGTCTTCAAGTTGTGAATTTTGGACCTCTTCTGGGAACATTTCCCATATTGCCTTGACAGCTCTATTTGCTTTCTCCATCCCTTTTCCCTCTGTAAGGGAAATGGAGCACGAGATGTCATCTGCGATTGAGATTAAAGTAGTTATAGAGCTAATTGAAAAGTGATTCTATAATTCTTCGACAATAACTCTGGTATAGAATCTGATACTGTGATTGAATATGTTCCTTTTCATCGGCACATAGACCAATGCTTTGGTAATTAATCGCACAAATTGATTTTACTATAAATTAGTATAAAACTCAAGATCAGTCTAAATCTGTGAAAATATAAAATGTTGAACAAGAATAAGTAGACAAAAAGCTTTGAATTAGAATCGCCAAAAGGTTTGAAATAGTACATGAAAAATCGAAAGTGTTAAAAGTTTCGCAAACTTTTCTGTAAACTCCTTTGGCACGAACAAAGATAAAACCAATTAAAAGAAAAATAATAAATGACACCAAAAATTAGGTAACGCAGTTCGGCACTCCTTGTCTATATCTGCGGGGCCCTCACCCAGCTTAATAACTTTCACCGAAGTATAATAGATTTATCCAAGGCTTTATTAAGCTGACACCACCCAACCCTTGACCCTAAAGATTTTCACTCCCGATAATATGACCAACTCGTGTTAACCTCGTTAGAGGATTTTTCTAAACAACTTAATGAATGACAATTAATAAAAAATAACTCAAGTGAAACTTCCCCTAAATAACATAATTGGACATATACGTATCAAATTCACAATTCATATGACAAATACTCCCCCTTAATCAAACATCAAGTTCCAAAGAACATCAAAATTTATCCAATCATCCAAATTTCTCTCCCTTGGGACAAAAGATGTTAAAAAACATGAAGAATAATCACGCATATACCTTGAAATCTCCCCCTGAATGAAACAGTCACCATAAACAATCTGATGTCTCCCCTTTGGGACAAAACAGTATCAAAATGTATAACTATAAAAATCAACAATAGGTGCAGCGGAAGAATCATAAACACGCTAAGAAAACAAATTACCACCATTCAAAAACACTGAGAGATATGCCTGAAAGAGAGAGAGATACCCAAGAGAGAGACCCATACTGATGAGAGAGCTGAAGCGTCTTTGGTGGAGCCAAATAAAAGTCACAATGCAAACTACTAAAAAGATGGGACAACAACGGCAACGTAAAAAGTAAAGAAGAACTAAAGAAAATATTTTTTTCGAATTTTCTTTTCCTTTTCTTTTGTTTTTTTATTTTTTGATTAAAAATATCAAACCATACTTCAAAAATGTAAGGCACATAGTCCCTGTACCCCTCGAAGAAATTCAAACCTAGGCTTATTCCTCGTCACATTATCTCGATCATCAACTGTCTGATTGATTTCTTCATTTGAAGTAATTGACTTATCCTCAGTTTGAACAATTGCTTCAAAAGTAGTAACTAACTATGAATCTATACACTTTCTTGCTTTCCCTTCACTGTATCTTTGTACTTGTCCTTGATCCTTTCTAACCTAAGTTGATTTAAGTATTAAAGATTGATTCTGAAATTTATGTGAGGGATGTAGAATTCTTCGGCTTTGGCTTCTTTGAAACAACATCTGCAGTAACTGGTAATATCTTAGCCTTATATGCCCAATAACCCCGCAAAAGTTACACGTAGGTACAAATCTTCGATTCTTTCTCAATGTTTCTTCTTCTCGGACAGATCTAGACATATCATTTTTCTCCTCATTCACTTTAGAGTACTCACCCTTATAACCAATGCCTTGAAGATCCCCTTTAACCTTACCAATTTTCATTAACTTTTCTAGTTTTTCAGTGCCTCCATTTAACATTCTCAATCCCTTTTCAGTACTTACCAATTTCATTCTAGCTTCACCAAGCTCATCTGATGTCAACTCCAATTTCTTTTCTAACCCTTAGGTAAAGTTCTTCATGGAGAGATTTTCTTCCTTCAATCTTTCGTTCTTTTTACACGTAAACAACCTTTTTCCATACATTGCTTTGTAAGCCTTGTAAATATTCTCCTTTCTCTCATCTAGGCCACTTTCATCATTGTCATAATCTGATATTGGGTCTTGAGCTGAGTTGTTTTCGTTTTTCTAGAAATTTTTTGTTTTCCCCCTTTTACGTGTTCAGTTACTTCCTTTTCAGTTACTGTTAAGCAAGTAACTGGACTTTGCTATGTAAATCAACTAACGCAGCACTATTAACGATTTTTTCTTAACTACTATATTTACTCTCGAATTTGTGCTCACTCCAAGTGCTCATATAGGATTTTTCTTTTCTCTTATTCCTGGTATTAGCACAGTCTGCTTGAATATGTCCGAAGCCTTAAAACTCATGGCATTGAATTCTCTTCACCTTACTTCCTCCATTTTGAGTTTTGGCTTGTTTGAAGTTGTTGTTCGATGAGCTCCCACCGTTTTACCTAAACTCGGGTTTGTCCTTTTTCACTCTCTTCAACCACTTACTAAACTTTCATGTTAACAATTCCATATCCTCATTCTCGTCGGATTCATCTTCTATATCATTCATACCTTTTCCAGTTTCACTCTATAGTGCCAATCCTTTGCTCTTTTCTAGTTTACCCCTTAATAAATTCATCTCAAAATTAGTCATATTTGCGAAACTATGATCTGCACCAACTTGCTAACAAGTTCTGAAATGGTGACCTTGCTCTGATATCAATTGAAAAATCGAAAGTGTTAAAAGTTTTGCAAACTTTTCCGTAAACTCCTCTGACAAGAACAAAAATAAAACCAATCAAAAGTGAAATAATAAATGACACTAGAAATTTGGTAACGTAGTTTGGCACTCCTTGCCTAAGTCTGCGAGTCCCTCACCCAGCTTAATAACTTTTATCGAAGTACAATAGATTTACCCAAGACTTTACTGAGTCGACACCACTCAACCTTTAACACCATCTCTTGATCTCACTACTTGTGAAAGATTTTTACTCCCAATAACATGACTAACTCGGGTTAACCTCGTTAGAGGATTTTTCTAAACAACTTAATAAACCACAATTAATAAAAAAATAACTCAAGTGATCAATCAACTAAGAGCAGAACAGTAAAACATTTGAGATAAAAGAAAGACTTCCCTATGATTTCAGCTTCCCGAAGTACATCTGAAAATCTATCCACCAATTGAACTTATTCATCCCAGCTTCAATAATTCCAATTAAACCATACGAGATACTCCACACACCATGTATATTTCATGCACAAATCTAGAAGACCAAGTATAGAAAATAGAATATAACTTACGTTGCTTATAACTCAGAACACGCACACCACATATAAGTAAGTCTGGATAACACCCACTGCTTCGTTCCTTATCTAATGCCCACCACTTTGTTTCTTGTCCAACGCCCACGTGAGATTTCCTTCAGCTATATGTAAAGACATGCTTAATTAACGCCCACTACTTAAATAGACCAGACAGCTCTCCTCCGCTCTGGAGTCATAAGCGATGTCCCAAAAGCATGCAATGTGTCCCAGTAGAAATAGGACACTTTACGAATCGGACGTTGCTTGAGAACAAATCAAATATTTTTCACCGTGCACCAATAGAGTTCAACCCACACAAGATTCACTTCACATATGTGATAGAGAATGCATTGACACCAAAATGCAAAAGCCCTTTTACATCCTGTTACCTTCCATGGCTCATCTCGTCACATTCGTGAAAGATTAAAAAATAATAACTTGTCTTAGTTTTTCAATTTCCAACCAGTCTTCACACATGCACATGCATAGACGTGATCTGTACACACTCCAACTCAAGATAGACTTCAAACCAAGATATGATTCTTTTTCACCTAAAAGATCATCCATTTAGCTTTTGTCCAAGTAATTATCCAATTAATATCTTGTCCAATTAATAAATAAGATGTCAAAACTAATTACTTAGATATATAACATATATCCTAACAGTACACAATAATTGGACGGAGTTATGATACTTTACGTGAGATTAGGCCCACTAAAGCCGCTAGAATTGCATAAAGGAATATGTAGAAAAAGAAGAACCAAGCTCAAAAAGTGGAAATTACTTCACCTCCGCTTATATTGTCATCACATGTTATTAATACCCACACCAGGATTTTTCACAAAAACAATGATGCTCAGGTGCTTTTACAACTGCGAAAATAGAAACTTTTAGCCTTGATTTGGGTTTAATTTTATAATCTTTAAATTAGTTTAGTGGCAGCCTTCAAATAGAGTATCTGGGATAATAAATACTGACTAAGACAGGCGATTCAACAAGTAAAACTGAAAGAGAGATCAATGATTTGATAGTACCGTAGCAGCAAAGTCGATCTAAAGTTTTCACGACCATTATGACCGTTTAGGTCTCTTTTATATTCCTCCAATTTCCATTATGCTTCGTTATTGGATTTTTTATTGCTAATGATTGTAGAGTCAAAATTTAATCCCTTGAACAATCCTTCATGCCTACAGTCTTTGCCAACGAATTAATGAAATAACTAAATCGATGAAAGACTGACTGTTAGAATGAGAATGAATAAAATATCATGTGATGATGAATCACTAGATAAAAGTAAAATTTTTAAAAAATAAATTGTTAAACCTGAACAAGCATTAAAATTGGAGGATAGACAAATCATCAATACTTACATAATCGATTAATGATCAACTGTAAAAAATATAAGGGTTTAAATACGAAAAATTGTCTAAAATTTTAGAAGTAACAGGCAATAGCAAATTATCATCAATTTAAATAAATATTGTTGATAATTGATTGTCGTAAAGAGGTTAAAAAAATATTGAACAATGATGAATTGTCAACAATAATTAGGTAAAGATTGATTAGCACAAAATAAAATTTAATAAAGGTTGAATATGATAAAAGCGATAAATTTGCTAAACAATCATGAACGAATTAAGAACATTTGATCAATTAAAATTTCCTAAAGATTAAATTAGAATTGAATGATAATTAATTGTCAAAAAAGGATAAATTTGAATGAACACAAATTGGATAAATTTAAAAGATTGGACAATAAAAATTATCAAAAATTGAGACAAAATTGGTTGATAATAGATTGCAATAACACGCAAAAATACTCTAACGATTAAATCAAGGGTGGTTTTAATTGATATTTTGATGATAACAAAACATAATTATTACTACTAAGTTTATTATTTAACAAGATGTAGTCATAAACTCAAGAAGATGGTTTATGAAGTTGATATTTGCAATTGTTAATATGAAGATCAAGTCAAAAATAAAGGAGATCAAGGCACAACAAAGTCATTCCGTTTTGTAATCCTAATTGTAATATCATTTAGTCAATTTGATGATCTTAAAAGCTCACCATGTATAAACATTTTATATCACTTTATTGTATTTGTTTTTTTATTCATCAAGAGTCATTATAGCTTTTGGTTTTAAAAGAAAAGCCTCTTGATCTTCAAATTGTCTTTAAGAGCAATTTTTGAAGATGTTTTTAATTATAATTTCATTAAACAATTCAAGTTTGGGAATTTGAAGTTGATAATAATATGTTTATAAGAGGATTGATTGACCAATATAAGTTAGTGATCGATTCGTGTAAGTTAAATATGTAATAGGTGATTTTGTTGACATATTATTCAACCAATATGTTGATATGATCGACCATTGTCCATCTAAGGGACATATTGGTTGACCAATATGGATGAGAGGTTAACTAATATACAACAAATAACAAATTTTGTGTAGTAAATGCACTTTGATTCTTTAATATAACATAGTAGTCGACCAATGTAGTTTAAACTTTCATTTTTTGACATATTGACCAGTCAATATTAGTGTGTGGTGGTTCTTTTAAGGGAAACGTTGGTTGACCAATGTCTCAACAGTTAGTGAATAAATGTATTCAATGCACATTAGTCGACTACTATGCAAAACTAGTCAACTAGCACTCTACAACTAACCATTGTAACAACTAAAGTAGTAGTAGTAGTAGTAGTAATAGTAGTAGTAGTAGTAGGAGTAGGACAAGTAGGAGGAGGAGGAGGAGGAGTAATAGTAGTAATATCATATTTATGTGAATGAGCCGCTTTAGAGTTATTAAGTGAAATAGTAAGGTATTTTGAGTTGTAAGATTTGTTTTATATTATTATAATTGGGGGTGTTATAAATGGTATCGAGATTTTTCTTTGCCATGAAAAAATATTGTAAAATAGTTCTTAATTGCCAAGCAAAGATTGTGCACAAGTTTTTAAAGAAGAATTATTGTAGAATCTAAAAAATTCTTAGGAATGAATGTAGGCAAGAGTTGTTTGATGAAACATTATAAATCAGTTTATATTCTCTCTTCTTTATTCTTTTTAAATTATTATTGAGTTGTTTGATTATTTTATGCTAAGTAATTTCTTTATTCATATATATATATATATATATATATAAAGAAGAGAGAATTAGTTATAAAAATATCTATAAGAATAAATATATATTATAGTTAAATTGAGTAATTAGATTCATTTTTATTTTTTTCATTTTTGATTTATATTTTTCAAGTTATTCAATTAAATTTTTTGAGAGATTATAAAAATTTCTTTTAGTGTATTTGTGATTCGACCCTAATTGATTTTCTAATTAATATACCCCTGAAAAATAATGCATGTACTGCTAAGAAGTTGAAATATCAGCTTCTTATTCTTAAGAACTATAGCGTAGAAATATAAAAGGCCGATAACATCTTCCCATTTTTGGCACCGCCGTAGACTCCGGGCCATGCTTCAATTCTCATTTTACTTATGCTCGGGACGTTCTTATTCTCTTCTCTTCTTTTGCTTATTCTTGCGAAAATAGAACCACATAGAAAAAGGGGCAAGCGTTGCACCACCAACCAGAACTGCTGAATTTGCAACAAACGTGGCTTGTGAACTACGAGCAGTCCCTGTCTTGCAGTATGTTGCAAAGTCCTCACAGTTATTGAGGAGAAGATTGTAACTGCCAAATCCTTCTTCCAGCAGCTTATACGCAACTCTTACAACTTCTTCTGGTGGTTTAGGTTTCAGAGTGGTGCAAGTGCCAGGAAGAGAGAGTCTGCATTCTCCATATCTGTAGCGATACAATGATGAGGAAAATGGACGGGTCCCTTCATAGCGCAAACAATCAAGGCATGTTATCACCAATTCAACTTCATGATTTTCTTTATGCCCACAATTTTTGCAGGACGGTATGTCCTTTCCAAAGTGAATGACATATTGCAGTTCATCTTTCCGGCCTACATATATTCCTGAAAATTAGCAAGTAGAAAAAAGGGTCAGACAGCTGGGTTAGCTCTTTTGGTACGAATCGGACAAGTCTAATTTAATACCATGGATCTGTTATTAAGGAACATCACTACTTGCATTAGACTTACTAGTCGGGGCATGGAAATGATATTTCCATAAAACTCATGAGGAAAGTTAGAGTGGAGGCTTATCACTTACTTGGAGAATGACAATTGCAAAAAAGAAATTAACACAACATAGTCCATTTGAGAGGAAAAGCAACGGACCATGGTGACTGTAACCTACAGCCCTGTAGACAAAGATATGATCACCGTCTTCAAGTTGTGAATTTTGGACCTCTTCTGGGAACATTTCCCATATTGCCTTGACAGCTCTGTTTGCTAACTTCTCCATCCCTTTTCCCTCTGTAAGGGAAATGGAACACTAGATGTCATCTGCGATTGAGATTACAGTACTTATCGGGCCAATTGCAAAGTGATTCGAGAATTCTTAACCAATAATCCGGTACGTAGAGAATCTGATCCTGTGACTGAATATTTTCCTTTTCATAGGCACAGAGACCATTATTTTGGTAATCAATCGCACAAATTGATTTTACTGTAAATTGAAGTATAAAACTTAAGATCAGTCCAAGTCTGTGAACATATAAAATGTGGTACAAGAATAAGTAGCGCAAAAAGCTTCGAATCAGAATCGCCAAAAGGTTTGAAATAGTACACACTAATGGATGCCGTTTGATAATTTTTGTGAGATTAGGCCCACCACAGCTGCTGGAATTGCATAAAGGAATATATAGAAAAAGTTTAACCAAGCTCAAAAGGTGGAAATTATTTCACCTCCGTTTATATTGTCATCAAATGCTGTTTATACCCACATCCGGAATTTTAACAAAAACAAAGGGCTTAGGTGCTTTTACAACTGCGAAAATAGAAACTTTCAGCCTTAATTTGGATTCAATTTTATAATCTTAAAGTAGTTTAGTGGCAGCCTTCAAATAGAGTATCTGCGACAATAAATGTTTACTAAGACACGGGCGATTCAACCAGTAAAACCGAAAGAGAGATCAATGATTTAATAGTATTGCACCAGCAAAGTTGATCTAAAGTTTTCACGACCATTCTGACCGTTTATAGGTCTTTCTTATATTCCTTCAATTTCCATTCTGCTCCGCTTATTGGATTTTTTACTACTACTGATTGAAGAGAAAAAATTTAAGCTCTTGAACAATCCTTCATGCCTATAGTCTCTGCCAATGAATCAATGAAATAGCTAAATCGATGAAAGGCCGAGGGTTAGAATGAGAATGAATAAAATATCATGTGACGATGAATCACCGGATAAAAGTAAAATTTTAACAAACATAAATTGTTAAACCTGAACAAGCATTAAAAATAGAGGATAAACGAATCATCAATACTAACATAATTGATTAATGATTGACTATAAAAAATAGGTTTGAATACAAAAAATTGTCTGAAATTTTGGAAGTAATAGGCAATAACAAATTATCATCAATTAAAATATAAATTGATTGCCACAAAGAGATAAAAAAAGTGTTGAACCATGATGAATTGTTAGCAATAATTAGTTAGAGATTGATTACCAAAAAATAAAATTTAGATTAAATTAAATAAAGATTGAATATGATAATCAAGACCGAATTAACAACATTTGATCAATGAAAATTTCCTAAATATTAAAATAAAATTGAATGATAATTAATTGCCACAGTTGAATGAACACAAATTGGCATAAATTTAAAAGATTGGACAATGAAAAATTGTCATAATTGAAACAAATTTGGCTGATAATGGATTGCAATAATAAACAAAAGTACTCTAATGAAAAAATTAAGTGAGGTTTTAATTGATATTTTGATAATTACAAAACATAATTATTACCAATGAGTTTATTATTTTGATAAAAAGTGATATAAGAACAAGATGTAGTCATAAACTCAAGAAGATAATTTATGAAGTTGATATTTGCAATCGTCAGTATGAAGATCAAATCAAGAATAAAGGAGATCAAGGAACATCAAAGTCATTCCATATTTTGTAATGCTAATTGTAGTATCATTTAGTCAATTTGATGATCTTAAAAAATCACCATGTATAAACATTTTATATCACTTTATTGCTTGTGTTTTTTCATTCATCAAGAGTCATTGAAGTTTTTAATTTTAAAAGAAAAGCCTATTGATC
This sequence comes from Erythroxylum alaternifolium, assembly GCA_027478495.1. Classification (NCBI taxonomy): domain Eukaryota; kingdom Viridiplantae; phylum Streptophyta; class Magnoliopsida; order Malpighiales; family Erythroxylaceae; genus Erythroxylum; species Erythroxylum alaternifolium. The sequence goes on along the minus strand of JANIIA010000003.1, from coordinate 40,932,733 downwards.
TTCAAATACTCTTTGAGAGAAATTTGAAGGTGTTTTTAATTATAATTTCATTAAACAATTCAATTTTGGGAATTTGAAGTTGATAATAATATGTTTTTAAGAGGATTGATTGACTAATATAATTTTGTAATCGGCTAGAGTAAGTTAAATATGCAATAGGTGATTTTGTTCACATATTATCCAAAAAATATGGTGATCTGATCGACCAATGTCCCTTTAAAGGACATATTGGTTGACCAATATGGATGAGAGGCTAACCAATTTGCAAAAATAGCAAATTTTGTGTAGTAAATGCACTTTGATCCACTAATATAACATAGTAATCAACCAATGTAGTTTAAACTTTGTTTTTTGACATAGTGACCAACCAATATAGGTGGGTATATAGTGAATTAATATCCCTTTAAAGGAAAAATTGGTTAAACAATATGTCTAATGGTTGAACAATGTCTTAACAGTTAGTCAATTTGTGCATTTAATGTACATTAGTCAACTAATATGCTATATGAGTCAACTAGCGCTCTACAACTAACCATTGTAACAACTAGCTTTTGGATTTGACTATTAGGGGTCTTGAAACTCTATAAAATATTCTCATTGGATTTAGCATTAAGAATCATTTGGATATCTTTCACACATATTTATTATTTTTTAATTATTTGAGCATCATTGTCTCATATCTATGTGAATGAGCCTCTTTGGAGTTATCAAGTGAAATAGTGAGGTATTTTTAGTTGTAAGATCAACTAGAACATTATATTATTGTAATTTGGGTTAGTATATTATTGTAATTGGGGTTGGTATAAGTGATATTAAGATTCTTCATGATGAAAAAATATTGTAAAACGGTTCTTCATTGCTAAGAAAAGATTGTACATAGGTTTTTTTTGGACCTTACAAGAAGAATTATAGTATGATTTCAAAAAGCCTTAGGAATGTAGGCAAAAACATTCAGACTTTTTTAACAGGTACACATATAAACTGTGATTTCGGTTCGCGAGATTTTCATACATCAAAACGTCGCCACTCACCGGCTGATTTCATGATCTCCTAGTGGCGAACGTAAACGTCGTTTGATGTTTAGGTATATTGTGGCTTTGTCTTGGTTGAATAAACTGGAAAGATGGGCGACGAAAGCATGGATAGTGTTGAGGCATTCCTTCCCTTGAAGGAGAGTCTTGCTACGAAAAAGGTGAGAAATAAGGAGGTGGACCAACAAACCACAAACAATCTTTTTCCGCCGCCGCATCTCGTTCAAGGTTCCCACTCCGCTCCATTTCTCTCTTTTAAGAATAGTCTTATTCAAGATCATCAGATAGCAAGGAAGGAAATTAAATTGCAGCCAAGGGAGGTGGTTGATGCGCATAACGGGATTGGTCCTACCATTACATTTGCCGAAAGTGTTCATGTTCAAATGGATCAAAATATTGCGAGTACTCTCATCATCCGTCCTCTAGGCAGACACATTGGTTACAAGATTCTTTACAATAGGCTAATGTCTCTTTGGAAACCCAAAGGGGATATTAAGCTGATCGATATAACCGATGGTTTTTATCAACTAAAAATGGCGAATACTGAAGACTATCATAAGGCCCTCTTGTAAGGACCATGTTCGATTCTGGGACATTATATTAGGGTCTTTCCTTGGCACCGTGATTTTGATACAAAGGATGATCATATTGAATTCGTGGCATCTTGGATTCGTCTTTCGGGTTTGCCAACACAATATTTGTAACATCCCGTTTCCAGAGAACGGGTCGGACCAAAGAAACGGGTCCAGATGTGGTAAATGACCACATCTCATGCT
>JANIIA010000003.1:40913013-40930826 GCA_027478495.1 Erythroxylum alaternifolium | reverse complement strand
GCCCAGCCCGACCCGCGGCTGGACAAAACGGCATAGTTTTGTCCAAAACGAGTCCGTTTTGTATTTTTTTAATTTAAAAAATATTAACAGGCCGGGTTTGGCCCTGTCTGCCCGTGGCTCGCTGGGCCACGGGCTGTCTGGCCCATCCTGACCGGCGCTGGCCACGGGCAGGCCCGCTACTTAGCCCGACCCATTGACATCCATATTCAGAGGTACTTATAAACTTGGATCTGTTGCTCCCTCAAGTATCATTTCCTCATAAAGGTTCGTGTCTTTTTATTTTATGGACTTTGGGAATATATTGTTCGACTTTGTCAAATTTGGTTGTAAAAACAAAGTTTCACATTTTTTAATGTAGGTCAAGGTTTTAGAAGAAAATGCAGTGTTCATAGCTTTGTAATGGATTTTGTAAATCAAGGTTACAGGGATAGATAATGTGTTCATTTTGTAATTGTGGATTTTTATTTGCAATAATAAGATATCTAAGATGTTTTTATCCCTAAGGGAAATTGTCAGGTTTGGGTAGCAATCAAATTAAATAGGGCATGTGTAGAGAATAGATTCCATTAAACTTAATATTGATTTTGAAAAGTCTTAGAACCAAATATCTCTCAATACCCTCAAAATGGAAGTGTTTAACCCTTATTTCAAATGGTGCATTACTCCTTCTTGCACTAATCCTATGTGGAAGTATTAGAAACCTTTTGTTTGTGTTTGCTTATTTAGCTTTGGGTCATTAAGTGGATGCTATCAAAGATATTAAACATAGGGATACAATGTTCTTTAGTTTTAATGGTGTAATCCTTTTTTTGAAAAGTTTCAACTTCAATTGTCGATAAATTTGATCCTTTTAGATTTGGGATATTGGCTAATTATTTATAGACTTTTTAAATTTTTTATTATTTCATCTTTGTTCATGATCCTATAATTGGTACTAGAACTTGAGATATATTTACATCTTATAAAGAAATTCATTTTTCTAATTGTATTGACTTCCTCAATTATGAATAGACTAAACCAACAAACTTACAAGCCTCTTCCAAGCTTAAATTGTCAGGACCATCTATGCTCAGTGAATAGCAATCAATAGACTCAATACCTAATCCTTACCCTCTTTGGCAACACTTTGCATGATGAATTTTACTCTTTAGAAAACAAAGAGAAAAGATTATGTTTTTTTTAACAAGTTCATAAAACAATGAAAACTAATATAGGAATATTATAAGTTTATCAATAGCCATAGAGTACACGTCTTATTCTTTGTTTGGTTTAAGATACATGCCTAGGATAACAATATAGAATATCCTTTTAAAGACATCAACAACAACACCAAAATAGAGATGTGATAAAAAGCAATAAGAGAGAAATGGCAATCAAAAACCCTCCTTTATATGGGATTATGATTCCTTATAAGCAAAACATAATGATAGCATCCACTTTGAAAATTAAAAATGAAAGTGAAAATGTGAAGCCAAAAGAAATCAAAAATATTATATGTCAAAATAGTTTCACCAATAGTTATTTACATTCTTTATAAGGACAATTTTCTCAAATAGAGAAAATTCTATAAAATCCCACCGTGATAACTAAAACAGATTCAGTGAAAACTCCCATTTTTAAGACTTATGAAGTAACCAACAACAATTTGAGCCAATTTTGGAAAAATCTAGAGCCAAACAAGAAATATGTAAACGAAACCTAAAAATTTCTTTGAACATCCAAAATTTAGAAACATAACGCGCTATAGGTGTAACAAGAAAGGTTACAAAGCTAGGTACCATAGGATAAATAGGAATTTCCAAAACCTAGATTTAGATCAAGAAATAATAGATATAATCCAAGTCGTAATGATTTTTGATAATGAAACCTTTGAACAACATTTTGATGAAGAATTTAAAAATGAAGCTTTAGAATTAGAAACAGATAACCCAATAAGTAGTGATAAAACATTAGACAATGATCAATTAGAATTAGAAAAATAATGTGTTAACCAAAGATCAAAATTTTCGTTTAGAAGTTATAAACCACATTTAGGAGCCCTACAACAAGAGTATTTGTAAAAAATTCAAAAATCTTTTAAAACTCATAATCAAAGCATTTCTTCAACATCGTCTAACCCCTACGATTTAACCAACATCTTAGACAAGCAAAGAAAAACAAGAATTTAGAGCTAACCCTTTCTATTTATACTCAACCAAATCATATCCCAAAAATATTTAATTAAAATAACTCTTAGTGTGAGAGAAGATATAGCATTGACACTATAACATTATTTGACACAGGAGTTCATTTGAATTATAGTAATTAAGGTATAATCCTTACAAAAATGTTACAGAAAACCCAAGAAAGACTCAAAGTCACCAATTAGTCAAAGCTTAGGATAAACCATAAAAATGATGCCTACATTTACTAAGGTGAATTTTTTTTCAAAACTTCCTTTGTAATCGTAGAGGATATACGCCATAAAGTTATCTTATATACCTTTTTTATAAAGCTTATTACCCCTTACATAGTGAGTTATGATAACATCTCAGCAAAAATCAACAATAAGAAATTATGCTTTCCCTTTATAGAAAAATCATACATTAGGAATATCAACTTAATCAAAGCTTGTTCCATTCATGAAAATCAATTTAATAACATTATTAGTGCAAAACAAAAAAAATTGACATATTTGAAGAATGATGTTGTAATAAAGAAGATAGAAAACTAATTACTAGGCGGGAAAATAAAATAAAAAGATTAGAAATTTGCAAAAAAATGGTTATTAAAAGTGAAATATGTTATGGTTTGTCTAATGCATTTTGGGAAAAAAAATAACACATTATAGATTTGCCTTATGAAAAAAAATTCAATGAAAAACAAATCCCAACTAAATTTAGGCCTATATAAATGAAGATAAGTGCTAGAGCAATTCTATATAAAAGAGATCAATGATTTGTTTTAAAAAAAGTTAATCTCTGAGTCTAGATTTTATTAGAGTTGTATGGCCTTGTATATGAACAAAAATTCAAAGAAAGAGAGAGGAGTGTTGAGGTTAGTCATCAACTACAAACCTATCAACAAATTCTTGAAGTGGATTAGGTATCATGTTCCAAATAAGAAGGATTTGCTTCAAATACTATATACTGCCTAAAGCTTTTTCAAATTTGACATGAAAGCTATATTCTGGTAAGTCCAAATATATTCTAAAGATAATTATAAAGTCATGTTTACTATCTCATTCAGTTAATATGAGTGGTATGTGATGCCTTTTAGATTAAAAATGTCCCTTTTAAATTCTAGAGAGTCATAAATGAAATATTTAGTCCTTATTTTTGTATCATATACATTAATGATGTCTTGATATTCTCCTCAACACTAAAAAAACACTTCAAACAAACCAAGGCTTTCATCCATGTCGTTAGGAAATGGATTATTAGTGTCAGAGACCAAACTTAGCAAGTTCCAAACCAAGGTTAGGTTTATAAGACACTATATCCACAACGATACTATCATACCCATTGAGAGAACTTTGGAATTTAGCAGTAAATTCCCAATCAAATCATTGATAAAAATTAGTTCCAAAGTTTCTTAGGTAGCCTAAATTATGTTATAAATTTTTATCCAAACCTAAATAGGCTCTATAAACCTCTTTACGAAAGGTTGAGAAAAACGCAAACTTTTGGTCAGAGAAACATTCCAACTTAGTAAAGAAATCAAACACATGGTCAAAGAAATCATAATCCTTCACTTATTTGATCCTAATATATTTAATATTGTAAAAATATATGCTTCTAAACAAGGATATGGAGATATCTTAAAACAAAAGCTGAATGATAAAGAACAAATTGTTCTTTAAGACATTGAAATCTCATTCAAAGCAATTACTCAATAATTACAAAGAGATTTTGTTGATTGTTTTGTGCATTTAAAATTTTTAATGTAATTTATTGAATCAAAAGTATTTACTTCGAATGGATTGTAAATTTATAAAAAAAAATTTATTGAAAGATGTTCAAAATATAGCTTCAAAGCAAAATTTTATCAGAAGACAAGCTATTTTTAGCATTTTTTTTATTTTGACATTGATTTTATTAATGGTGAAGCAAACTGCATAATTAATTTTCTAAGTTGAGAGTTTTTGCAATCCAAATCATGATTTCGAGAGCAAACACTCCTTCTAAAGCTTTAACCCAAAGCCCAAAATCTAAGTGAATCCATCTCCTTCAAAGCCTACTCGTTGAAAGGCCACGATTGAACAACCAATCAAGATTTGGAAAGAAATACTAGAAGAAGAGAAACTAGTTTCTTTCCTATCCAAAACCTAAGATGAGGCCTCATTTTCATCTAACATGGTGAACATCTTCAAATGGTTACAACATCTATCAACAATATTAGAGTTGACCATGGCTCTGAGGGATTCTATTGAAGAAACACACAAAAACAAATTCACTAAAAAATTATTGCTGAAAATGCAACAAAAAAATTTATTTTGCATGAAACAAGTTCAAAAGAATTTTTCAAAATAAATCTTTCAAAAGATAGGCAATTTCAAAACAAAAAGCTTTTCAAGGCAATTGTTTTGAAAAAGAAAATTTTCCAAAATGTTTTAATAATTAAAAATGAGTTTTACAACTCAAACCCCTCTAAAGTGATCAACAATATTTTTCCTAAAGGCTAGCATCACAAGCCTTAGGATTTGTAAAGGCATCAAGAGTATGATTTGCACATCTTAAAGAAATAGATTGTGTAAAATTCAAACTTCATTTTGTTGAACCTAATAAAATTGCCCCTGCATATTTTGCCTATAAAATAAACAAAATGATCCAACCACTAGAGTGGGGACTTGAACCCTGAAAGTCTATAAAATTTGAAGCCCACTTTTCACAAACCTACCATATTGCCAATTTATAGTTATTACGATTATCAAGAGGCCTAGCTAAATGAGTTCCTAATAAGTAATATGACAAGCTCTCAACTGTGGTTGTTTTTCTTTAATACCAATACAGAATACAACTTCCCATTTTGGTTCATCAATTTTTCGAAATGGTACAGGTGCATTCTGCAAATATTCCTACCAAAAGTGTACCAAGATTATTCTACCTTTAAAGAAAAATATTAAACAAAAGATGATGAAGACATTTCCTCTCTATGCCTCTTGTTCATCTAAAAATTCTTCATCCCTTGGACGTTGACATGGAGATTCGAGTATAAACAAGACCCATAATTGGACATCCCAGTGTTAATCGTAAGACTTAAGGTTAAATGATGAGATAAGTTCTCGCAACAAAACAAAGCCCATCAAATGGCTATAGAAGAATGCTTGCCCAAAATTCTTAGCTTTTAAGGCAGAAAGAAAGTGAACTAACCCTTTTTTTGCCAAAAAAGAAAAAGTTATTGGTCATTGTTAAATCAAAGATGAATATTTTGAAATAATAAAAAATTATTGAAGTCAAGATCATTCACCTCAACATTGGAAAACAATCAAGACATTGAGTTGAAAGACATAGAAGTCAATTTGATCAACTTATTATGAGCACTATTTTTTTAAGCCTAATCCATCTATGGGAGCCTTATCTATGCAATGTGAACTTGATCTTTGTATAAGCCTAAATATAAGAGCATAATTGTGAAAAAAAATGAAATTATTTTAAATGAATTAAAGCCTACAGTAAGGAGGACTAAGCAGATGATCTCTGCAAGGTAGACAAACACCATGAAGACATGCATCAAGGACAAGAACAAAAAGGACATGAAAGAACTTACATAAGGAGCCATTTTAAAACAGAGGAGAGCAAGTTTTTCCAACCCTTTCAAAGCCTCTTTCTTCTTCCAACATGTTAGTCCAAGCATGGAAACAAGCTTAAATGACCCTCTTTCTTCTTTAAAGCCTTGGCCTCATGCCTAAAACAAAAAGCCAAAGCCCCCAAGACAGAGCTTCTATAGAAGCTTTGTATCAAAGCCTATTTAAGCCCCTTTTATTTCCTCTTCAAAACCACAAAACCCCAAAGCCTTATTGTGCTTCATATATTTTAAACAATTATTTGAAAGTTAAATGTGAGATACTTGCCTTAAAACCTTCTTATTTGATATTTTCACTTGTTTATGCACAACTTGTAGTCGACTGGCTCTATCACCTGTCAAGCTTTTTTCTTTACTTTAATATTTGATATTTTTATTTGTATTTGTATATTGGCGCTCTGCCACCCTGCAAAGTGTAATATTTTTTATTTGCTTTAATATTTAAGCTCTTATTTGCCTTGAATATTATAACATGCAGTAGTCGGCTCTGCAGCCCATCAAGTTATAGTATTCAAGATTTGCTTAAATTTATCCTAATCATATTTGCTTTATTTTATATTTGTTTAAATGCTTTAATGTTTTATCCATGTTATCTCAATATTTATCAAAAAAATTCATAAAAGTACTAGGTAAAGACCGTTCTAGGTTAGAAGAACAACACTTAGAGCTCATAGAATGGTCCGTAACAATAACAACGCTGCATGTAAATGTGTTTGGTGCTCCAATGTTGCATGGAACACTACAACGCTGCATGGCTTGGACGTACCTGGAAGTTATTGGATTGCATGACATCTTGATGTGCTGGACGTAAGCCTAGCATGGCTTGAACGAAGATGGACGCCACAGACACTTTATTTTCGTTAGTTATTTGGACAGTTTCATGTAAATTGTCCAAACCACTTGTAACCGGCCAAACTACTTTAATGTTTATAATTTAAGACGTTAACGCTGGATGGATATAAATATGTGTAAATCCTCCAGACCTGTGTTGGTTATGTTCTCCAACATTCTGCAATAAAAGTTCTTCTATTTGTATCATATGTTGCTAGTTCCATTTACTTGTTTAATTCAAACAAATTAGCTCCGCTTTACTACCTACAAAGCGTCTTCGTTTTTACTTGGAGGAGTGTTTTTGTTGAATCAAGTGAGGGCACTTAGTTACACTACAGTTGAGTTTGCTAGCCTAAAAAATAATCCTATGACAGCTTCCATGTTCAAGGGCTACTTACCTATTGACGCGGCTGGGACCTCGGGGAAAAATGGTTGTACTGGGGTGGGGAACAAGAAGTGGTGTCTGGCGGTGGAGGTAGTGGTGGGGTTAATGACTTGTCGGTGTCAGGAGGTGGGCGGAGGTGGCAAGAAACAATGGTTGGTGGATAATTCTTCTCTGAATTGGTGGATAATTCTTATTTTGCTACTGATGCTTGCTTTAGGAACGGCAATGTACAAGACCCAGTCTTTTAACTTCCACCTTTATCTTCTCATACTCTATGTTCTTTGGTAACGCGATCCTGCAGGTGTACTTGTCGTAGCTCTTGATTGGCCAGTCTTCCTCACCAATACCAACTGCTATTATACACTAAAGGATCCTCCATCATACTCTCCATTGCATCCATTATTTGTTGCACTGTCCTTGTAGTTGGAAACATGTCCCACAAACCTGTAACTAGAAAGTTTAGAGCAATCAGTTGAAGAACGAAGATTGGAAAAGGGTTTCCATCAATGTGTCTTTTCCTCATAAATCTCGATAACAAATCATCTGATAGAGCTTCTTTGCTTGTTGCTACTGCTTCGTCCATGTAAGCTTCGACGATTTTAAGGCTCTCCAAAATCTCTTCTCTGTTCCAACGCCAAAAATCTGCCATATAAAGCAAGGGTAAAGAATCCTTTGTAGAGTAGCTTCAGTGGTTCTATTGAAAGCGATAGAGAAAGGTTTTCTGGGTATCTCCGACGAGAGTGTGAGACAACAAATGTTGTCAAAGGTCAAGCGAAGCAACAAATCCTGCAATTCCACGGAGATCCATTTCTTTTTTTAAAGTTTGCGATCGCACTTTACTAAAAAAATTTATAAAAACTTAGTCAATATTTAACTAACGAGCTTAATTTTGTTTAACTGTTTCGCCCGGTCAGAAATTAAACATTATAATTCATATTAAATATTTTTCAATCGTTAAAATTCATTTTGTTAGGACCCAACTTATACTGAAGTGAAAACATTATGAGCTAAATTACCCTCTTGCCCAAGACTACAATTTTGAAGGTTTTGAAGAAAGAAAGGAATAAAAGTTCCTTAAATAGGCTTTGATATAAATAAACTTTAATACAAAGCGTTGGTACAAGCTTTAACTCAGGCCTTTGATTTTTGATTTTAAGAACGAAGCTAATGATTTAAAATAAAAGAGGGTCGTTCACGCTTGTTTCCTGATATTTGCCTTTACGAAAACACTTGGCTCTGCTAAATATAGCATTCAACTTTGGAATTCCACCTACATTTTTATTACAATTTTTTCATCCTTTTATGCTATTTAAAGTTTATGGCAAGCATTATGACCCGGGACATTGATTCAGTTGAAAATGAGTAGATAAGAAAAGAGCTTCCAATTCCAGGCAACTGATATAAAATGCAGTTTCTTAAATTGTTTGGTAGACTTTAGATAGTGAGGCGTAATTAAAAGATGATTCAAGTTCTATAAAACCGGATTGAACCAACAAATTTGGAATCAAACACAAGTTGCCAATATCAAAGCACGACCTGCTAATTTACATAACTAGCACAAAGACGCATTGAACCTGAAAAACAACCAAGCCATGGATCTGGGGCTAAGCCCTCGTACCATGTCTTTTTGGCACCATACTAGTTTAATAAGTAAGCATTAAGTCCTTCAAAGTACCTTTTTCTAGACTAACTTCCACTAAGCATTTCCCTAAGTTTTGGTCCCTTTCCTCTCAATTACCTTCATCACAAGCTTTCAAATACACTGTTTCACCTGCCTCATCACTCTGGCCTGCAGAGCTTCCACCTCGACCTTCGCTGGACCCAGCACTCCCGATATCTTGGTTGCTGGTACCTGCCATTCCTCGACCACTAGTATCTCGACCAAAATCCGGAAACCCTCCAGCCCCAAGTGCTCCACCTGCTGCAGTGCTCACCTCACTCTGTAACATGTTAAGTCCTGTGTTTCCACCAGAACTTATGCCAAGTTGGTTGTGCAAGGCTTGGTGTTGCTGTAGTGCTGAGTAGGGTTGTGTGTACAGCATAGAGGAACGAGCAGCCAAAAGAGATTGTTGTGCCATCTGTTGAGCTTGTTGATGCTGCATGTAGTGTGTTCCTGGTTGCATAATGCTGGTTGAAGGGTACTGCAGCAATTCAGGTATTAATTCATAATCGATGAGTAAAAGGATCAAGCGAGCATTATCTATAATGCATAAATTTACAGCTCAAACACAAATTTGTAAACCTAGGAATGGCAGGTAGAATGAAATCAAGCTACTTGTTGCATGCTCTAGTTCAGAAAAACTTATTGTACCTGGCTATGCATATTAGGTGGTTGGGGTTGAGAATCAGCAATTGCAGCTAGGTACATGAGATTACGCTGCAGCCTTGCTTGGTTCCTATAAAAAATAAGGGTAAGTTTTGGAACTGGAAGTACAAAATGGACTGAAATGGATTTCTACTGTTGCTTGTTTTTCATGTATTTAGTTAAATTGCTACATGCACAATCATCTGCTAAGGTCAAGTTTATTTGAAAACACTATGCCTTGATTCTTGACAACTGTGCATTAGGAAGTACATTCTTGAGAGCCCGCTTCCAACACAGAAACATATAACCGAATGTCCAAATGTTTACATTGGTGTAAGACCATTTTAACTGAAGACAACAAGATGCATGCAAAGCTCAACAGTTGAAACCAACAATGAAACACTGAAGAACCTCAATGAATAGTTCACTAGATAATTGACTTGATAAGCTCAACAGATTCTTAACAATTAACATCACCTGTAACTTTCCGTTATTTCAATTTACATTGGATTTTTTTAACAGTAGGAATGGTCCTCTCCAAGGAAGAAAATTAAAATTACAGCTTGGAATAGACAGTGCTTACTCTGCACACTCGCTGAGTTTCCCAGAGTTCTGGCTCTCAACAATCTTCAAAATCAAAGACTTGTTTTCATCAAGATACTGCATGCACAAACAACATGACGTAATAAAGGGGAAAAAATAAATGTTGAAATTGAAAGTCGGTAAGAGAGAAATCCATAAATCCTTAACTTGGTTTCCCTATTGTCACTATTATTATTTTAAAAAGCTCATTATTAGGAATAAATTATGATGTTGGTCTCCCTGGCAGATACTATGTTCAGATAAAGGTTGAATTCCAGCAGTTCTTATCCAACACAATTAAAACAGCAAGCAATTGAAAGTTAACCTCTCCCGAAAACAAATCATGAAATCAATTTCCTATATCCTTTTAGTATATGCAGAAACAGAAAGCCCTGATAGGGCTCAGTAAACTTGCAAAAAGAGCAAAGTTTGACATGTTTTTTTTTCTTTTCTTGAGTCAAGCCCATGCCACACATATAATCAAATGCCAAAAAAGGATCCTAGGGTTGATCTCAAGCAAGTTCATAATTAGATTGACAGTTAAACCTTTGACCAGTGGGATAGTTATTGACCCAGGCAACCTCCACCTCAAGTTCAGGCTTGCTTCCAGAAAAGTTCCACTTAGACCTTCTAAAAGATATCACCACATACGATAAATGATAAAAGCGTATAAGTTGAATTTATGAATTTGCAAATATTTCAATTACATAAAAGAAAATTTGTGAGATTAGTATTTCACAAATGGTTATTGTTGGAATATCCTGTGCTAGTACTGTTAATCTGATCCAAACTCTACATTGTCATACTTTATCTTAGCACAATCACGGCCATCACCTTAACATATTGGTTGAGAAATGGGAATTAATAGCAACACAAACAAGCTCTAAACATCAAGGTCGGCATATGCTTAGCTAAGCTAAGGTCTCAACTTAAAAAGGTTCACTATCGACATAAACTACAAAATATGGAAGAACAAACCTTGTACTACAATGCATATGTAGAGTAATAGTAGTCCTTTTGCCCTCTAACACGTGAAATTACCAGGAATACGCAAGAAGAAAAGGTATGCAATTTTCCGAATTTTCTGTCTTAGGAGCCAATTACAGATCAGCACAAAACAAGTATAGGTCTAGATTGAGATTGTTATTCATACGTTACTATAAAAATAAGCAGAATGGAAGATTGGAAATATATGGCCAAGACGAAAAGAAAAATGGCAATGCATCAAATGCTAGGAGAGTACCACCGGAGAAGGACTATCTACAAAGGACCACATCAGCATTAAAGTGAACATGTCCAAACAAATGACTGTCTATAAAATGAAATAGATTCAGTGAGGACAACCAGACGAAATTGCATCAGAGACATTGCAATGGATCATATGACCCAAATAATAGTCCAAACCAATTATTTGACCTCATGCTGTCAATGGCAATATGATGTAATAAAGACTAATAAATCCTAGCAATTAGATTTTCCAGATATGTTTATGATAATATCAAGGGATGATAGAAAAGTATGTTCACTGAACAAAAAAACAAATATGTTCACTGAACAAAAAACCAATAATTATTTGGATGAGGTGGAGATAACCATCATGCAGTCCTTAATTTGATAATTAAAGATTTTCACAACGTTCCAATGTTCACTCATAATTTCCACCACAGGTTTTCTTCCAATACTAATAACAGGGTGTCACCTTTGCAATGTATTAAAAGTTATTCTACTACTAAAAATTAACTGCATCTTTCTTTTACATTACAGTCTCATTTTCTCACTAATAGAGTTATTACAAGAGAAACCTTATCAGTTGATGTCACCACTTTGTAACACCAATAAGTTAAACACATACAAAATTGAAAAACAAATGCATTTAAACACATAAAAGATAGAAAAACAAATGCAACAATGGCACTAACCCGGTCAATTATCTGAAGCTTAGTAAAATAGACACTTTACCTTAAATTTGAACCCAAAAAAAAAAGGAACAGTGAAATCAGCCCAACTTTAGCAATAAACCAAGTAAGTGTCATGTAAAAATGACCACTAAACTTTAAGCCATGAACAGAAGACAAACTTTAGGTTTGTGCACTCATAACAGTGTCCATTTTCTAGTCAAAGTGAATACAACCTAGCAGCTTTTGTTGCAATGCAGTTAGAATAATACCCCATCCTTAGCCTCTTCTTATTAACACAGAATCAGTGAAAGACCCGGTTCTCTAACAGTGATGATTAGTACATACATCGCAGTTAAATTTGAACAGAAAAGGAAGCTGATTAAACCACACCAAGAAATTAATAGCAGCAAGAAATATAGATGGATGATACGGCATGGATGAGCTGCTACACTTTGGCCCCATTAAAAAATTTACCATAAGATGAGGGATTACGGAAGTTTCAGCATCCGAAAACCACAAGGGAAAACGGTGGAAAGAAGTGTTCAACCTTCCCACAGCAACAAACGGCATGAGATAAACCCCAGTTTTCGAAACAAAGAAAGATTAAGAACCCACTTAATAGCACACTCATAATTTAAATGGCAGTTAACAGATTGTGCAAAGAGAAGTTCAAATAGAATAAGATGGCTACCTAACGCACGTTCGAAAAAGTATGAATGATAGGGGAAACATAAATACCAAAGCCATGGAAAAGATAATGAAAAGCAGCAACTTACAACCCTTAAAGTGTAACTGAATAGAAAGTCCCCAAATGTTAGAAAGAGGATGATAAATCGGCCAATATGGCGTAGAATCAAAAAAAGAAACACCAGACCCTTAGAACTGAGATGCAATGAAGAAAAAAGAAGACCAAAGTCAGGAAAAAGAAACACAAAAAGATAGAAAAGAGTGGTACAGGTACAGGTACAGGTACAGAGAAGAAGAGGAGAGGAGAGGAGAAGAGAAGCGAGGACCTGCTGAATATGATCAGTAGTGACGTTGCTGGGATAATAAGCTGCCATCATGGGCTGCATCTGCATCAGGTGCTGTTGCATATTTCTTACTTATAATACTATACACCAAAGTCACAAACACTTACACTTGCTCAATCTCTGTGAGTGTAACCCACTGAGCTAAAGGCCTCAGACTCAGATAGATGCTGCAAGCAAACAAAAGGAGATGCCTTTGCCTTTCCCAGTTTTCACTCTCTCTCTTACACAGACTTAAGACAGTGAGACAGTGAGCTACAATAATACGAAAGAGAAAGGGCGCTTGGACTTGGAGGGAGGGCCGAGGTGTGTAATAAAATGTAAAAACAGCACCTTTTTTGATGGACCTTCTCGCTCTAGGATGTGGTTTAGTGTCACGTGATGGAAGAGACAGGTTGCAGAGCAGTGCAATGAATGGGAGGGAGGTCAAGGGACCCAAGTACAAAAGAGACTTGTGTTTTTTATGTTGTGTTGAGTTGTAGTGTATTTGACATTTGTACAGTAAATTAGAAATTAAATGCAGAGACAGAGGGGGGAGGGAGGGAGGCTTTATGCTGCTCTTCTTGTTTACCTTTGGACCAAAAGGAAAAGAAGCCCTCCTGTCTGTCTTAGCTTTTTACCTCGGTGACTGTCCATCTGACGTTGTAACTTGCATTTCAGATTCCAGTGGATAGGGACTTACCCACCATCACAATCTCCAACTGCTCAAGTTGCTTTAACCCCTGCAAATACGTTTTTGTTTAAACATAATTTTTAAATTTCTAATATTCCAGGATAGTTTACCATTAACTTGAAAAAGGTAATGAGGAACATCTTTTCAGAAATAATAACCCAAAATATTAGAAATGAGCTGATGTTAGAATGATAGTACTTTACTTAGGCCTCAATTTCTTAGACAACCAATCAGTTAAGAAAGTTGTTTGGAGACTAGTAGATTTAATGACTGATTTATAACAAATAGCCGTTTTTATTAATCAATCAAAATTTTCATAAATTTTCATAGATGATGAAACAGTACAGGCAAACATGAATTCTTTAAAATCTAAATTTTTATAAGAATATTCAACGAAATACTAACATATATAATATTTATATCTTTATAATATTTTTTAAAATCGTATCCTTATAAATCATTTTATACATAAATAGTTAATATTAAACAGTTAATTTTACTAAACATTTTTAACAAATAGTTAATATAATTTACTGATCAAATCAGCTAATATAATTTACCAATCAGGGCCTTAACCCAAGAGTTAGTAAAAGATAACAATCAAATCAGGCTATCTTTACGACGTAATCAAATTTCCATAAATTTATACCTAATAGTGCGTGGACAACTTTTCCACGCTTGATAATTACGGAAAAAGCCAGGACTCATTTAACACGTCATCAGGTTCCCATGAATAATTATAAATCTCAGGTCTCTTTCATGTTCTATACAGAAAGAAAACTAGCCTGAGCGTGTCCGTTTGTCTCGTGCTTGCTTTCGCCAGAAGTCCATCAGATAGTTTCTTTTCTATACATTCCCACCTTCCTCATAAAACTAGGACTTTGGTTTTATTGCTGACGGTTAGGTAGAATAAAACTGGGACAGTGTCTTGCCACTTATATAAGATTTGATCAGTTGAATCCGAAATTGAATTTAAAGGTATGTCTACAATATTAAGGATTCTTACTGTTCCCTTTTTCGTTTCAAGGATAACTAACATTAGCTGTCCAGCAGTTGAAAGTTTTGAACAAGAAATGTGGGATGATTTTGAAATATTCTAAACGGTGAATAACAGTGAATAGTGAATAATACAGTATAATATATACATACTTGATACGGAGGACTTCATTTCAACCAAAAGTGGATTCCTTTTCGCTTCTCAATGTGAAATCACTGTATACATGTAGCCTAACGAACAGAGACTGCTCAAAACATTGAAATCGTTTTCATTTATTGTGAAATGGGTCCCAAAAAACTCGCAGCTTCACATCACAATCACATGCCTAAGCAGTTCCGCTGGTGAAGGCCAGTCCATGTACTACTGGCATTTGTACCTCGTGAAATAGAACACAAAGAGAAGGTGATCAATAGAACTTATCCTTCAGCAGCCACGAATCTTAATGGGATGGTAGTGGACACCCCATGTTCTCTTATAACTTCAGCACCACGGAAGCAAGCATAAAATATATGCCCGAGGCTTTAGGCATATCAGGAGGAGAGGGTTACTTTGTTAACAATTGTGCAGTGAAGAGAAGGGATGATCATAAGGTAGGTGGTGCTCCCAGCAAACCGAACATGATGGGTGGTTGGGGTGTCTCATTGATTGGTGTACTCAAAAATTCCAATCCTGTCTTTTCTTTTCAATGTCTTTGCTTACCTATGCCCATCTAGCTGCTGCCTTGTTCCCTCACTATAATTCTTTGGCTCCACGCGCTTTTAAACAGTATTGCAATTTTGTTTCTCTTAATTAGTTTAGACCAGTAATAACTAAAAGACATTTATAGTAACAATTATTTGTAATTACATTTAATAACCATCTTAAAATTCTGCATTTTTAGTGCAAAAGGCTCTATATGATTAAGCCTTTCCAAATATGTGTATATGCATTTTTAGGCAATATGTCATCGTGTTAGTGAGTGCAAAATACAAATTGTGCAAAAATTAATGCACGCTTTGTTGTCTATACCAACTTTAACATGTGTTTATATGCAATTTTTTTTAATCTCTAGCATATGTTTATGAAACAGCTGTTAGAAAGTAAACTTAGTTTTGTATTTAACCGATAAAAAAAAACAAGCCAAATTGGCTTTCTGTCCATAGACCATATGGACTGCTTGAATGAAGCTGTCCTTATGGTTTTATCGGATCTCCCCGAAGGGACAAGCTGTCCTTATGGTTGGTTATATCCGACTCTACCTTCTTATATATATGGCCATTTGGCCATTCCATTGTATTGTACAAAAACAAGAAGAAAAATGAGTGAAAAGAAAGGCTGTGTAAAGTGTGAAAGCTTTGTAAGATTCTCAACTCCAAGTAAGTGTATGTTCTGTTAAACAAGTTTATTTCTAGGCAATTTAATTGCCAACATCTACAAAATTTATTCATATCAAAGTTAGAATGCGATAAGGATAATAATTTATTTATATAATTAAAATATTTAATGAGTATATTATAAATTTCATATTAACTAAAGTTATTTTGTAAACATGTATTAATGTTGAGAATTGACTTCTCGACTAAGGAAATATTATATTTTATTTAAATTTTATAAAAATTAATAAAATAATTCATATATTTTGTCAAAAAAATTTATATATTTCGAGTTTGAGAGTTCACCCCTATCTTCGTATACCTCATTATGTTTTCATTAATTTAACGAAGAAAAATATAATCTGTGGCAACTAATACATGATATATAGTCAATGTTGCATTTAGAAAAAAAAACTCAATAAAATTTACATCTAATTATTTATAGGTTGGGTTTAAATTTAAAATTTTGAATCAATTTAATTTCATTCGAAATTCAATTAAATTTAAACAGATTTGAAAAATCATACTCTTCAAAAATCTGGAAGCAAAAATGAGAAGGAAATAAAAAAATCAAAACCACACATCAACATTTCCAGTTATATATGAACTTCCGCAACAGGCTAGTTTGGAACAATCTTAAAGGAGTTGAAAAGAATCTTTAGTGTTGAGACATTTTACAAAATCAAGAAAATTTTGAAATTAAATTCCTATTTTCTTAGAAAATAACCTTTAAAAATTCACTTTCATAGAAATAGGAATAAAGATAGAAGAAAAGGCACAAATAAAAATTAAGAAAAAGACCACTGGTACCGACCTTGATTGGAATAAATGGATGTGATCACATCCTCTCTTTTCATCATTTTGGTTGTTAATATGTGGTGTATAAAAGTAGTATTCTCTGATTCAATGACTCTGTTATGACCTAATACAATGGCATACCATAGTTTTCACATTGATTGGGGATTGAGGCTGTCATTGAAAAGTGTGCCAAATGTGCGAAACCAGCTGCCCTGCGTAGGTTTTGCGGCTAAAGCAAACAAAAAATCAGGCTAAACAAGACAGCTATCCAATTTCGTTGATGAATAAGAGATAAAAAATGTATGTAATAAGCATGTTCTCAGACAAGTTATTCGGTGGAAATATTTTAACTTTATATTCTAGGTCAGAAACCAAGCTTTCTCTAACATGACTCGTCTAATGTAACACATTGATATTTGTTTGCTATAAAAATATAAAGAGAAATTATTATACCTCTTTTGATGTTGAGCCAAAACATTTGATAGTCTAATAATTACCTTGCATAATTTTCCAAATTATTTTTAACCAATGGAATGGATAATGAGGTACAATCATTCCTTCATTTGCAAGTGTAATGTACCAAATGATATAAATTTTGATGATAATGAGGATATCTTGCCTTCTAATATCCCGAACCCTGACTGATTCATAAGCGTGGATGACAGAATTCACATGTTTGTATTCATTTGGTTGGTAGTCTGGCCACCAACATTTCCATTTTGATGTAAACCCCACTTGATCTCTGCCTTGCCCATTAAAGTTTTGTCGTTAAAGGGGTATATTTTCTTTACCTTTATTTTTATGCGGTTGTGCAGCTACCATCTGGCTTGCAGAGGCCGAGGAGAGTCAGTACTCAGTGCACATTTACTCTTCTCTGGCTCTTTCGACACACTTTAATGGCTGTAGAAGATGAAGATATTAATGGCCTAACTAATATTTCTTGTAGGGAATGGAAGTAAACCATACAATTAAATACGTTGGAAAGCATTATATAACTCCACTTGGATCTTATAGCTTATAATATCCGACCACTACAAGAAAAATGAAATTTTGCGATGAAAATTACCGACGAAAACTTACACATTCCATCGGTAAGTTAAGTTAGCGACGGAATTTATCGACTGATGCCTTCGTTAGAGAAACGACAGTAAGTAATAATTTGCGACGAATCACAGAATGT
>JANIIA010000003.1:40862311-40893896 GCA_027478495.1 Erythroxylum alaternifolium | reverse complement strand
TACACTAATACCGGGAATATGTCATGAATGCATGTACCAATATTTTCATGTGCACGAATCACATTTTCACAAATGCATGAGCATGAGGTATGTCTGTCCTTACTTCTCAAATGGGTCTTCTCGTAGACCCGTTTCTCTGATCCGACCCGTTATGTGGGAACGGGATGTTACATAAAAGATATCATCTACCCATATATTAAGCATAAATTGATAATGGAGAGAAGATTTGTGTTTGGATTAACAACTGGTTGGTTAGTAGCCCTCTCATTCGTTCTCTTAACTTCCTAAGTCTCAGAAACAAACTACCTCTTGAAGTAAAGGTTTCATCCTCAATTGTTAATGGTGAATGGTAAGCAAACTTTAGAGGTTTTCATTTTCTTATTGACCACTTTTTGAGCCTTCAAAACACTATCTCTGAAGATTTTGTCTCTTAGGTTTAGAACCCGAAAGATGCTTTTACCAACCAATCTTGCTATAAACTATTCATTGCTTACTCCTAAGATGTTCCCCGGTACAACTTACTTTGGAAACACATTATATGTCCCAAGGCGTCCTTTATAATATGGCTGGCCATTAAGAATAGGCTTCAAACTAAAAGCCAATAGAAAGGTACGATGGATGCTTCATCCTTATTATGTAGCATGGCTATCAAGGACAGGGACCACTTATTTTTTCTATGTAGCTATACTAAAACTATTTAAAGTAGAGTCTTGCATTTATTTCCTATCCCTCACTTTAGTTATAACTAAGAGTATGTCTTGAGTTGGGTTATTTATAACATAAGGAATGAGCAACCACACTCAACTCTGCTTAAAGCTACCTTTACCCTCACCATTTATTATATTTTGCAGGAAAGAAATAATCGAAGATTCACATATAAAAAGGAAGACAAATATTTTACTGCTAACAGAGTTATCATCATAACCAGATCATATATCTATGCTAAAAATGGTCATCTATCTCTTATTGAAATATGAAGAACCGATGGCAACTCTAAGTGTTTTCTTTTAGTTGCACTTTGTTCTTATCACTTGTATTTTTTTCTTATAATATTTTGTAATGTTTCCCAAAGGCTTCTAAGTCATGAACTTGTTATTATGTTGTATTAGTTCATGCTATAGTAATATATTGTTCAATTTTTAAAAAATATTATTTCTTCAAAAACTATGCCTAGTACAATGACTTACCTTCATTGGTTCTAATTAAATCAATTACCAAGGTTTCATATTAGATTTGAAATGCTAAGTCTTTGAAAGAGTCAAAGTTAATGATTTAAGGATGTAATGCTTGGTTGAAACAAAAATTATCTACTAAGTTTAGAACTAAATAGTATAATAAAAAGTTATAAGATATTCAAAAGTTTGGATGTATTCTTACAGACCTATTGAACAAATTGTTTGTTTTAATATATACTTATAAGAGAATGGTCTTTAAGATAAGCAGTATGAGTAAGATGAAATTTGAAAAGTTCAAATCTCTTGAAAGTACATCCAATTGGAACTAATGTCTTTGTTAATACATTTGATGTATAGCTTAAAGGCTACGAGACTTCAAAAGATTAACTTTCATGATGGATTCAAATAGTTTGTTTTGGAAATGATTGTGAATTTATCATGTTTACAAGAAGGTTAGTGGGAGTATAGTTTTTCTCTTTAGTAAAAGTATGTAGAGACATATTGCTTATAAAGAACAACAATTCTAATTTTCAATTGTTGAAATATAATTATCCAAGAATAACTGTTGTTGGATATGGAAAGATAACAATTTAATTCTGGGAATTAGATCTATAGAGATAGATTGGAAGTTGTTCACCTATTCTAAGTTCAAATACATAGATAATGTAACTAAAGATGTTTAGTATTTGAGATATCATATACTTGTCAAATGTTAAAGATATCCATTATTCTATGTATGAGCTTGTATTTGAGTTCAAAGAGATAAGGATATTTACTTTATAAATAAATCCTAATTAAGCTTTATTTTAATTGGAAAATTTTCATTTTAAGATTGAAAAGGTTGTAATGTAGCAATGGCTGCTAATTTAGCTATAATACATTTTTCATTTTACGGAAATGATTAATTAGATCAATAAGTTCTTTAATGAACTTAATATAGTTGCTTGCGTTGCTCAAGACAGTAATGTACTATAGAATATTAGAGCCATTAGGCATGTAAAAAGAGCTAAGGTCTCATCAAAGATTCAAGAATGTATATAGTTAATTTTTCTTAATTATGATGATAATTAAGATGAAAGTTGTAAGATTTAAGCAGGTGCTCACTATAGAGAATCTTGTAGAGTTCTCTTATTAAGCCATTGTCCAAGTAGTAACATAATTGTCATATGGTAATATGATAATACTTAAACGATTAGCTTAGTGCAAGTGGGAGATTGTTAGTTTATGCCCTACAATCAATCGATTGGTTGTAGTTTAGTGATAAAACAATTTAAGGACATTTTATATCTTGTACATGTTTAAATATCTATGATAACGTCCGTAGGATAATTATACATTGCAAATGAAATTATAATAATATTATAATTATAAGATTTATGTTGCATTTATGTATTATTCCTAAGTTGTTCCTAGTTATTGTTCAATTAAGACTAGACATTAATAGAAATAAAAAGATTAACACAATTTATGTTTCCTTATGAAGGAAGTAGTCGATCTCATAGACTAAAGTATAGAGATACTTGAACAAACGTGTGGGTGCTTGTTAAAGAACAAGTTCACTAAACTAACCCGATATAAGAAATCCATTTGAAACATTACTTATCTGTCTATGAAAAATCTCATAGTAATAATTGTATAAGTGATCCTTTAACTTGAGGTCTCCAAAGTTATCTTGTATAGGGATTCTTATGTTTTGATACTAATTATGACCTGTTCTAATCATAGATAGCTCATTCAATAGTCATTGGATGTAGTATAAATTATTTGAAAGTAGTTGAGTGATCAAGATAGAATTTATCATCTTAAAGTAATTAGGAAGAATGTTCTGTTGTTCTCAATTAGTATTTATTCTAAAAATTCTTGACCAAAGTGGAATGAAATTTTATAAATAGCTTACAAATATCATTAATTGAATCAATAACTAGTGACAAAGATTTTAGTTGATTGGACCTGAAGTAAAGTAGACATTAATTCCGTATTCTATGTCTAATCAAAACATTATATGATGAAATAATTGAATTATATAAAAACTCATGCACGAAAAGGTTAATCAAAATTACTTTGATATTCCTAAATATTTAGGTAGTCATGATAAATTGCTAGATACCAATCTTGATTTATGGTTATAACTTGTTTAATTGAAGAATTAAAAATAATTTAAAAGGAGTTTAAATTTGTCTAATTATAATTATGAATTATAATTATAACTTAGAATCATTGCTAACATATTTGGTAATCTAATGAGTCTCACATAAAGAATAAGTTGAAGAGAGGAATAAACTAACAATCCCCCACTTGATATTTAATTAAAAATATTTTTAATTAGAATTTTATTGTAAATTGTTTCGTGTCATTGTATGAAAAGAGCAAACTAATAGCATATTAGTAATTACGTGCCATGGAAATGTAAATTACTTCACGTCCTCATAATTCTTTTTAAAGTGGGAATTTGACATCCCATATAAAACGTTACAAAAAAGTCGGATACAAAAATTTATACAAACCAAATTTAGTCTTAACATTTAATTTGTTAACTTATTCTTTAAGTTCAAACTCTCATTTACGTCTTATTTTAAATTTTAAATCATTTATTTTTTGGCTTGACTTATAAAATCTAAAATGTTGAGTCAATTCGTAGACTTTGAAAATTTCATGTTTATAGGAAAAAAATGTTTTGACTGTTTGAACCTGGTTTTATGAGTTGCGTGAGAGTAAGGTGATGGAAGTGTTGTTTGGCTACAAAACTAGATGACAATCGGAAGTGATTAACTGACAGGCAAGATTATGATATTATTTGAGTTGTCTATGCTACAAAACTAGATGACGGTCCGAAGTAATTACTAAGAAGCAAGATTATGTTATTGTATGACTTGTCTATTTCTTTCGTCCATACATTATGGTCCAAGTGATCTGGTATTCAATGCCAATAACTTGGAATAAGTGAATAACACATGACGCTATATTGATATTCCTATACAACTTTGACTCGTACGCAGAAAATGTCTTTTTTTTTTCCTTCTTAAATATCGTGAATTCAAATTCAAAGAAAATCACATGCCAAAAAATGATAAATAAATTAATTAAAAAATTGTTTATTAACTTTTTTATAAGCTTATAAAAATTTTCACTTCTCTTTTTATAATACTCATTCTCGACGTGAGAAATACCAAAACAAAAAAATCAGATAATTGATCAATTTCTTTTTGAAGGTACTTACTAGTATTATCAAAGCATCTCTATTAGTTAGCGGTAAAACTATGTACTACTGAACTTTCTCAGATCTTCCGTCTCAGTGAGATTTTTACTAAGTATTGTTGTTGTTATTATTATTATCAAAATATATTAGTAAAATTTCATGATTAAATATTTGGTATGTAGTCGACAAAATTCTTAATTACGTCGGTCTTATATATAAACCTGTTAACAACAGTCTTAATTATACCGTTCTTGTATATAAACCTGTTATTTTTTAATATCAACACATTATCTAATTTATTGCAATTAGTTTATAAAGTTCAACATCTCTGGAATTTTTTATATTCTTTCAGGCACAAAAATATACATGTGAACCATGTATAAGGATATTGAATTTGTGTAAAAACTTGTATTATTGACTGCCAAAGTGGTTACAATTTATTGAAAAAAGATTACAAGAATATAAGAGATACAATAGCATATAGTTACAATAGTAAGATTGAGAAAATGATCGATATAATCTAAGTTGTTACAACTGATTACAACAACTAGCTTAGTTGTTATAGATTTGAATCAAAGTTTATTGATGACATGGACTTAGTCTCTACACGCCCCGCAAGATGGAGGATCCATTGGAGACTCCAATCTTGGAACAAAAATGAAGAAATTGATCGTGACCAAGAGCTTTCGTAAGCATATCTGCTAATTGATCCTTCGAGCTATTGTGCAGTACACATAAGGAGCCATTGGAGACTTATTATCGAACGAAATGATAATCAAATGCCAAGTGTTTCATTCGTGAGTGATATACTGGATTAGCACACAAATATGTTGCTCCTGTATTGTCACAAAATAAGCTCGATGGTTTTGGAAGAGAAACACCTGATTCATGCAAGAGATTTTGAACCCAAGTAACTTATGCTGCTGCATTTGCAAGAGCCTTGTACTTAGCCTCTCTAGATGGCTGAGAAACAGACTTTTGACAAGTTGACTTCCAAGAGATGATATTAGAGCCCAAGTATAACACATACGCCGTAGTTGGACGACCATTATTAAGGGTACCAGCCTAGTCGGAATCAGAGAAGGCTATAAGATGTTGAGAAGAATCCCTCTTGAGAAATAAATCATGATAAATTGAACCTTTTAAATACCTGAGTGCATGCTTTAAAGCTTGTAGATGCCATTGAGTTGGAGCATGCATAAACTGAGATAATTTGTTGATAGCAAATGAAACATCAGGGCGAGTAACGGCAAGATATTGTAAAGATTCAACAATGCGATGGTAGTTAGTGGCCTTAACTTGGGAAGAACCATCAATAATAGAATAAGTTTCAGAAGCCATTTTAAATTGATCAAGTAAATCAACAATAAGTTGATGTTGAGAAAGAAATAAACCCAATGGAGTAGAAATAACCTTAACACCCAAAAAATGATGCAAGGAACCCAGATCTTTAATTGAAAACCGATTGCCTAGCTTATGAACAAAGTCATCAAGAAATTTAGAATTGCTACCCGTGAGGACAATATCATGAACATAAATAAGAAAATAAAGCATGATGCCATTACGGTTATAAATGAATAAGGACACATCAACAAATGATTTGTGAAAACCAAAGGCAAGTAAAAAATGTTGGAGTTCATTGTACCATGACCGAGGAGCCTATTTGAGACCATATAAGGCTTTATAAAGCTTGTGTATGTGATTTGAATATTGAGAGTAAACATAACCAAGAGGTTGCATCATGTAGACATCTTCGTGCAACGTGCCATGCAAAAATGCATTGTTTACGTCCAATTGACGTAATGGCCAATTTTGAGATAAGGCAAGATATAAAACAATGCGTATTGTAACAGGCTTTGTGACAGAATTGAAGGTTTCAAAATAATATCTTCCTACTTGTTGGAGAAAACCATTCGCCACAAGAGAAGCTTTGTACTTGTTAATAGAACCATCAGATTTCTGTTTGATACGGAAGACCCATTTGTAACTGATTGGAACATGATATGATTTAGGAACCAATTCCTAAGTACCATTATGTAACAAAGCATTAAATTCAACATCCATAGCTGTGCGCCAAAGAGGATCTTTTATTGCTTGTGTAACAGTGGTAGGTTCAAGGGGAGGAGGAAGTGGATGTTTGGTGGTGAGATTCACAAATTTATCATTATAATATTTGGAATTTGGGTTTCGTATGTGAGCTAGACGTGGGGAAACAAATGATGAATTTGGTGGTGATGGAGTAATATGTGGAGAAGAGATGGTAGAGCTAGATACGGAAGAGGGAGAGTGTATAGGAGAGTGATGGTCAATAATGAAAGTTGACTTAGCAGTATTTGGAATGAGAGGTGAAGAAGGAGTAGGAAAAGGAATATTTGGTGATATTGGTGCCATTGTAGGGACGAATGGAGTACTATCCATTGGAGGGGAAGTATTGACAGCTAAAGGGATCCCATCTGTTTGCTTAGAACTTGCCAGAAAAGCATCTTGAATACCGTCAGAGAATATATCTGAGTTATTGTCAACTTGACGAGGAAACACATATTCGACAAATTGGACATGATGAGATAAATATACACGATTAGTGGTGGGATCAAAACATTTATAGGCAGATTGCAAAGTAGAGTAGCCAAGAAAAAAAGCAAGAAATGGATCGAGGCTAAAGTTTAAAGGTATTATATGGGCGTAACTAAGGAAAACACAAACATCCAAAAGGTTTAAGACGTTGATAATTTGGAGACCGTTGAAAAAGCATTTCATAGGGACTCTTGACAGACAACGCTGAGGAAGGAAGACAATTGATTAAGTACACAACAGCTTGAAAAGTATGAGACCAAAAATGTAAAGGAAGTGATGCAAAGTGTAGAAAAGAAAGACCATTATCCACAATGTGTTGATGACGTCGTTTGGCAGTGCCATTATACTCAGGTGTGTGTGGAGACTTTGTGAAATAAGAAATCCCACAAGAGTTGAAAATGAGAATAAGCTTTTAGTACTCCCCTTTATTGTCAGAGAAAACTGAAATAATTTTAGTTTGAAAATAATTTTCAATTAGTTGTTGAAATTAAGGGAATAAAATAGAGGTGTAAGATTTTTTTTATAGAATATAACCAAATATACTTAGTATAATGATCCATAAAAATTATGTAATGTTCATAACCATGAATATATTTTTTTTGTTGGATCCCAAACATCAATATAAATAAGTTCCAAAGGCTTTTGACTGACTAGAGATTTGCCAGAGAAAGGTAGTTTTTTACTTTTATTAATAGAACAAGAAGAACAATGAAAATCAAAAATTGACGTGGATGAAAAGATTAAGTCGTTGTGCTTAAGAACAAAACTAAGAACTTTATTAAAAGGATGACCAAGTTTGTGATGCCAAGAGGACAAAGAAGTTTTGGTGGCGATATTGACTTGAGGATGACATGGAAAAATTGCACAATAAACGTCATCATTGTTCTTTCCCTGCATTAAAGGTTCTCCCGTGTAAAGATCCTCATAAGAAAATGAGATGATAAAATTTCAACAGAAACCTAGTTAGATTTACATAATTTTGCTATAGAAATCAAATTTGTTTGTAAATCCGGAATACACAAGACATTTGATAATGTAATTGGTTTGGAAGGTGTATGAATTTGTGTGTGACCAGTTTGAGAAATTGAAAGGCCTTTACCGTCACCTAAAAATATCTCTTCTAGACCCCCATAGTCAGAGTAAGTCTATAATGCAAATAAAATTGATGTCGCATGATATGATGCTCCACTATCAAATAACCAAGGTTGTTGCGACATAGCTGGAAAATTGATAGAGGTGGTAGCATTGGCTACTAGACTAGGAAGTTTCTAGGAAGACTGAGAATTGATAACATGAATGTTGTTTTCTTTTAGAAATCTGGCAAATTTCGTGCAGTTAGGAGTGTCATGACCTGTAATTTCACATAAACAACAAAATAAATCTTGTTGATATGACCGATGGCCATTCTGATTTTGTCGAGAATAATTTCCTCCGTAGCTGCCACAGGACCTGCGAGAATTAGAATTGTAACCTTGAATGGATCGGTTGAAATGTTGAGTTTGAGTAGTTTGCTTTTGAGCAACATTTGCTGTGAGAAGAGTAGGAGGAGAACTCGAGCTTTTATCTTTCAATGTTCTTTCAAAGTCAGTTAACTTATCAAATAACTCTGAAAAGTCAATAGACGATTCACAAACTTTGAGAGTTGCTACAATAGGTCTGTATTCATCCCCAAGTTAAGTGATGATGTGGATAATGAGATCTTCATCACTTATAGGATTTTGAATGAGAGCTAGTTTATCTGCAATAGATCACATTTCATTGAAAAATTAAGCAACTGGCCCTTTGAAGTTTGAGCAAGCTTGGCTTTGAGAGAGATGATTCTGGATCATGAAGAGTTCGTATATCTATGAAGTAGCCTCTCCCAAGCTTCTTTGGAAGATGCGACTGAGGTGATGATTAGTTGAATGCTTTCTGAATAGCTACCAAGAATTGCATTAATAAGAATTTGATCTTGCCGATACTAGCAAGTGTAGGCTGGATTACAGGTCTGTTTCTCACTATCAAGAAATTGTGATGGTGAAATTAGAGCATCGTCAATGTATCCTAGCAGATTGAAGCCAATAAAAGTTGGTTGAATTTGTCTTCTCCAAACAGGAAAGTTGGTAAAAGTAAGTTTGATAGGGAAATTGGTTGGTGCGTTTAATTGTACAATAGATGGTATTGTTGAGCTATACATAATCGGATCAAAAACAAAAGTCGTTGGAGTATTTGAAGCTTTGATACCATATAAGGATATTGAATTTGTGTAAAAACTTGTATTATTGACTGCCAAAGTGATTACAATTTACAGAAGAGATTACAAGAATATAAGAGATAAAATAGCATATAATTACAACAATAAGATTGTATAAAATGAACTGCAAGTTGTAACTGATTACAACAACTAGCTTAGGTGTTATAGATTTGAATCAGAGTTTGTCGACGGCATGAACTTAGTCTCTACACCATGAACTTATAAAGGATTTATATCTATCTGATGCATGTTTTGATTTTGACCAACTTTTCATAATTCTGTCTTCATAGATACTTCGGTTTCATAGCTGATAACGGAAATTAACTAGATGTCGTAAGCTAAAATCTTTTGGAATTTCAACAACATTTAAACAAAGCACTGGTTAACGATCGATGCTAGCGACATAGATAGGATAAATTACAGCAAAGATTTAATTAAACTACCATAACTTTATTAGTTTTGACAACCATCCCACCGGAAATAATATTCTTGCTTATATTTTTAGCTACATTTCATTCGGAAATGACTGTCAATTATCTGTTATTCTTGAAAAAAAAAAACTTGGTATCGCTGCATATGTTCATCCATACACAGCTGCTATCATTTATCTACACCTTGAGAACTGATTGATCAAGAGCTTGTTTCTTGTCTTTGGGTCTCATGAGGATCAGACTCCTTAGCAGTGTCCGTAAAGGTATATGACGCTTGAGCAGCATGGCCAGCGACGTGCATCTCCCCTAACGGCGGGCAATGGCCGCTGCCACCGCTAGGAATATGGGTGCACCCGGAGGGTCCGCTCGGTGGCACGTAACCCCTTTGAAGGGACTGGGTTATGACCAAGTTCTTCTCTAACCATTCATCTCCTTGTAACGGCCTAGCTGATATGTTATCACAATGAACAAAGATAAGAATGGTGATCATGACAATTATAGCTGTCGACTGCTTGTTTATGTAAGAAGCCATTAGTGAGATGAAACTGGAAAAGGTGTTGGGGACTTTGGTTTTTTTTTTTTTAATGATGTGATCAGGGAGCTTGAAGATGGTCAGTAGGGTTTTTGAGATGGCTTTTTGCATAAGGTTTATGAATGTATTTATAGCCACATGAAATGTACGTACTCCGAGTTAATCTTTGTATTTAGTGGGAAATGAATGCTATGTCTTGACTTGACAAAAATGGCCGCGTAATTGAACTTTGAATCAAGAATACGGACCTTGAAAACCTTAACTTCCTCGAGTTGACAAATGGTTGAAGTGGTCTTACACGGAGCTTAGAGGGCAAATTCTGGTTCGAGCCATGTGGTAGACCGGATTTGGGACTAGATTGGGCCTGGTTCTGGACTAGAGTTGATACATAAAACGATTCATATTCCCTAGCTTAGGTCCTAATCCCAGTCCTAATTAAAGACAAAAAGAATAATTTTGTAGACAACTTAGATTGCGTAAATCATATAATACCATATATACTAAAATTTATGTATTTCTCTTATTTTTACTCAAAAAGAATTGATTAAAAAATAATTATTAATAGAAGGACTTAATTAAAAATTATTAAAATTGGTCTATATCATAAATGTGCCTAAAATAATAAACTATTAATCAATAGATATTGTTAGATTGACGGGTGTAAGTTTGTTGAATATCTTCTAAAACGTTTGATTTCAGTGTCGATAGTCATCCACTTCCTGTCACAAATTTTCAATTGCATTTTACGTTAAACCTCCCAGTTTCATTCGTCTCTTGACCCTTCATTTGTTCAAACTTCATTGGGTTATGAGAAGTAGAAAGCAGTCTAGTCTTCAGGGGCAAGAGGATGGAAGCCGAAATCGAGGAACCAACACCTTTCCGTATTGGACTTTGACGAATTGGACTGTTAGCCTCCGGCTTCTTCTCTGGAAAAAGAGTGATGACTCCAGGACTCTTCCTAACTTAATTATAAATCCAACACTGTAAGATGTTATTAAGTCAATTCCTTTGAAAGGAGCTCCATATGAACCCAAAAAAACGAAAGAAAATAGAGACTAATTTCCATGGAAAATATAGAGGGGTTTTAGTGTTTTACTCTTCTACTACCTCTAAGGCCTAAAATGACATATTATATTAACTATTCTTGTACCCTTCATAAAGGTTAATTAGCTCTGGCTAATAAAGGACCCTTATTAGGTCTAATTCCTATCAGTAAGAATCTTTAACGTGCATTTGGAATTGATCTGATACTTTTATGAGGGTTAGGCATATGTGAACAAGAGTCAGCAATCTATTATTGCTTTCACAAAATCAGATTTCGGAAGTCCCAATGACCGTCCAAGGCAAGGCTTTTTATGGCCAACTGAAGTGAACAGAGTAGCCTTAATTTCGCCAATTACAACCTCAAGCAATTGACGCTGTACCTTGGAGTGACTGAGAGTGCAACATACTTAAGTAAAATGCAACAGCTTCAGATTGTATCCATTGAATGTCATGTCGCAGACCCTGGTCCATAACATTGAAGCTCTGTATCAAAGATCATCTAATAATGAGTGTTAAGAGTATTTTATATTCATTAAACATAAAAATGTTAAAGAATTTATGGGTGGTAAAGGTTAATTATTCAAATGACTAGTTCGAATCATTTAACAATGGTTGACTCAAGCTTACTTCTTGTTATTGACTCTACACTCTTTTCGTATTAAAAATTATAATATGATATCAGAGCAGGTTTGGTTTAAATTATTAATTTTTTAGTTGTCCTTCTGGATGTTTAGTTTTAGCGGCTCGGTCCGATTACTGCTGCTTTTATTTCAAGTCACAACTGAATGTCTAGTCCTAGTTACACTTGAGGGGGAGTGTTAAAATATCTCATATTGACTAAACATGAAAATGTTAAAGGATTTATAAGTGGTAAGAGTCAACTATCCAAATGACTAATTTTAGTCATTTGACAATAGTTGACTCAAGCCCAATTCTTGTTAGTGAACTCTACACTCTACCCATATTAAAAATTCTAATAATAAAGTCTAACATAGATACTATTATTTTCACTTTTATTCTTATTTTCAAAACAAAAGAAAATTTTGGTTGATCCTGTGTTAATGTAGTTGTAATTTTTTTACTAATAATAACTAAAATATAAAAAAATTTAGAGATAAATTAATTTTATAAATTAAATAAATAAAATATCTGTTAATAAATACTATTGTATTTTATTTAAATAAATAATTAAAATTTATAGTTTTGTTGAGTTATAAAACTTAAAGATACTAAAATTAAAAATTAAAAAACAAAAAAAATTCCTAAATTTGAAAATAAAATCTAAAAACTAAAAATTGCAATAGAACCAAACAAGCTTTAATATAATTTCTCTTTATCTAACAATAATTATGATGAATATCGTGCTAAAAATTTGTTTAGGCCCATACATTGTCTCGTACTCCTCACTTGTAAATATAACTGTAATAATGTAGCATATATCAGGAAAACAAATAACCTAAAAACCTTATTACTTATACCTAATCTTCCACCCAATAGAACAAATTGTTCCCTTCCAAATCCCCCGTTATAAATCTAAAGTCCTATACAAATGTTGCCAAAAACCACCCTAATCGAATCTTAAACTTCTTTGGTCATTACTAACACTTCCTCTATACAAAACCGTTTAACACACCGAACAAATTTTCCCATTTAGTAATGGGGGTGAATAAAACCTCATTTGGTCAACTTATCCTTAATCTTTTAGAATGTAAGAGGGATCAATATTTCCTATAAATAACAAAAGATTACAAAATTTTTTTATATGATTTCCTTTATAAAAATAAAGGTTGAAAAACACGATTTCTTATAAGTGTGCAAGTCCTTATTTCACACTTGGCCAACCCCAGACAACATAAGTCAATTTGTATAATGTAATGATTCGTGATGTATGGCATCCCTCTAAACTCTCTACCACTCTTAAAGAATTCTTTGTTAAATTCTTACACTTTAGGGTTCTTGATTTTCATTCTAGAATCTCACTAAAATAGTTTATTCCTCAAAAAATTTTATCACTAAAAAATAATTATGGAACACTTTTAGTTTGCTCTCTCTTAGTTATAGCTTTCCTTAGCTTGCAGAAGGAAGTGATTAACTCATCTTCATTAGGATTGTAATTATCCTCAATAGGATCTTGATCATCTTGGAAGATAGAGTTATCAAGCTGAGAAGGTCTTGCAATATCTGAGATTGTTTCTTCTGTGTCATAATGAGAACTATTGGAATCTAGTATGTCAACTTCTGGTTGTTCTGGTTCACTGGGAACAAAAACTTAGAATGATCTACATAAATGGGATAACAACAAATAAATTTTATTTAATTATATTGACTCTTATAATCTTTTTTTTATATATATTTAAGATTCATCTCCACTTTGTTTAACAAGCAATAAGGGAGAACTTTCATTAGGAAAAAGTTAGACAAGGTTTTATTAATTGGGAATTGAATAGCTACTCACCAAGCTTCTTAAACAAACTTCCTAATGCCCAATACAATTGACTATTCACTATGTGTTGTCACTATAGGAGGGAAACCTCTTAAGATATCTACCCCTTCATATTTTACAATTTTTTAGTTGATTTGTCTAAGTTTTTAAAGAAAGCAAGGCAAAGATGGAATAGTGAAATCAAAGGCTTTCTTTCGTTCTAAATCATTAAGAAACGAAAGGTAATGCTTAAAGCTCTTATTGAAGACAACCTATGCAACTAAAATTCATCAGTAATAAAGTTAAACCTTAGCTTAAACACATCAACCAACTATCTTATTCCTCTGGTCATGATCCTTTTTGCATTGCTAAAGAAAAAATCAATCTCTAAGTATTTCTTTATGCCTATGCTACAGAAAATCTCTTATAAGAAAAAAATAATTAATTAGCTTAAAAGAGAGAATAGTAATACTATCTTTTATTTTAGATCCTTGCAACTCAAAAGGATCCATAATAATTTCATTCTTCTCAAACATGAGCGAACAATGAATTAGTAATTCAAAGCTCAAATATTTATCTAACAACTACTTCCTTAACTAGGAAAGGCTAGACATAATATAACCTTAACCTCTATTATTCAAACTCTTCATATAAAAATCCTCATTAATCAAGCTCAATCTAAGCTCTACAAACCCCTCATAAGTCAAGAAATTAAAGATGTTATTCTACCTTTAATGGGGATATACCCCCAGACCTGATGACTTTAATTATAATATTTATAAAAAAACCTATTATTGGTCAAGATATAATCTTGGTTAACCAAAGTTTCTTTTAAAAGTGAAAAAAAAAATTAAAGAGATAAACAATACTTTCGCAATCCTTATTCTAAAGAACTCTAACCCTACTATTTCGTATGTGATTTAAAAATTAATTTTTAAACTGCTAGCATAAAGATATGCTTTTTTATAAATCATAAATAACTATAAAATAGCTTTTCTTCAAGGAAGAAGAATAAATGACATCAATCTTTTAGCTCAAGAACTTATAATAGATTACCATATTAATAAAGCTCCAAAAGATGTATAGTGAAATTTGACTTGAAGAAAGCTTTTATTTCTATTGAATGAGATATCCTCTTAAACTATCTTCAAACTTCTTAAATAAAAAAAATGCAGAACTAAACCTAATATTGCATCAAATAACCATTTTTACTCCATTCTAATAAAAGAGAGCTAACAATTCCTTTGTAAACAGAGGAAAATATTGATTTCTTATTGTACGAAAAGTTTATTACTTTGTCATTAAAACACCACAACTTATGGAGTCACCCTATGAATTTAGGACTCTTTTTGGCTAAGGGTTGTACAAAGATTATCCTAATGATGTTTCTAGACTTCTTCCAATTGAATTTTTCTTAGTTCCTAAACTTCCTAAAAGCATTAGTCCAGTATATGAACTTG
Source organism: Erythroxylum alaternifolium (assembly GCA_027478495.1). Lineage (NCBI taxonomy): Eukaryota > Viridiplantae > Streptophyta > Magnoliopsida > Malpighiales > Erythroxylaceae > Erythroxylum > Erythroxylum alaternifolium. The sequence goes on along the minus strand of JANIIA010000003.1, from coordinate 40,878,829 downwards.
ATCAATGACTTTGAACTCATTCTCGTCAAAGTCCAATGAAGTTCTTTAATGCCATATATTTGGTTTACTTAACCAAACATATAAGGGTGGAAATTATTGATAATAAGTGAAATTCATCCTATTTAGCCCAAAGATGAAAAGATCTAGTTGCGTTATAACTTTCAGAAGTCAATAGATTATTTAGGGAATTCTTGAGTATGAGAATTAATATGAGAGCCAAGGATTTTAGAGTCAAGACGATTGAAACATGATTACATATGCTTTAAAAATAATTGTTCATTGATGGGCAGTTACTTAAAACTTGGCCATGATTGGAGGATAATTAGAGGTCGAATATGATTATATGAGAACTATTTAAGGGGGTTGAATTTGAGAGAGTTTTATAAATACACCAGTATCACAACACAAGGGAACTCAAACAAAAACACACTACTCAAACTTAAACCTTATCATTATTCATCTTCCTTTGCACTTTAAGTTCATTCTTCATTTAAATGAAATTATCCTTTTAACTTAAAATTTCAGCTTCAACACTATTTAGCATTTCGCAACTTAGTAACTAAGAATTCTATTATCTAAGTTTTTCAAAGACCACCCATGTCGTTGTTTCAAATTTGGGCATATTTTTGAAAAAAGTCTTCCCTAACACGCTCAAATTCTAAGTTGGTCATAAAAACAATCAACACAATGAAACCAAATTATTTATTTACTTTTTCCTTTCTCCATTTATTTTTATCTTCTATAGTTTAATAATTAACAAAATATAAAAAAGGAACATTTACATTATTTCACACTACATGAAAACCATATAATTTTTTAAATTATAAGTTTTGCTTAAGTTTAGGTATACTAGTTAAACATTTTATATTAATGAATACTAAATAAAACTTTCATTTTTAATCTAAATAGTGTGTCATTATTTAACTTCATAATTGAATCTAAATTAACATGTTAAAAGTGAACTTTTAAAGAGGTTAATTTTAATCAATGGAATCAGAGAATTGCCTATTTTAGGTTCTACCATGGGTAGGCTTGGCCAAGAGTAAAGACAAGAGGACCACTTGTCCAGGGCCCACTCCTGACTTATTCATATTGTACTTCATTTTATTTTTTACAAGGGTCCACTTTTGACATTTATAAAAAGTAAAAATAGACAAAATATGGTCTTTTTTTTTTTTTACTTTACCCAAAACCTAGGAAACATTAAGAAGGGGCTTGATCATGGATTGAAATATAATTTTGTTACATAGTTGCTGTTAACTACATCCAACTTAATCCCACCAAATAATAATCATCATACATAATTTTTGTAATTATTAAATCATATTTTTGTACAATTTGATAGTCATATTTTTATGTTTTGTTTATAACATATAATATCCTTATCATTAAATTTCTGTAGAAGTTCAAAATAAATATAACTACGATGTTGATAGATCTAATAAAAATTCTTATTAGTTATTCATATTAACCACATTTTCATTTTTAAAAAATCCTATAAACAGTTGTAAGATACATAAAAATATAACCTAAAGTAAAGAAACCAATACTTTAAGTTCGAACACATGAAGAATATAACTGTATGTTAATTTTTATATTTAATAAACATAATTATTTGTTAATTATTGAATATAATTTTTTAATCTAGACTCGCCTATAATTTTCATGGCTTAGAATAAGGCTTTTACCAACTTTATATATTCGTGTGTACACGTATCATTTGGCATTTGTTACTAGTGTCCATTTTGAGAATATGTTATAATGTTACCAGATGTAGTTATGATTAGTATTTAATTCTTAGTTTACATTAATATAATAGTAAACCTTAATGTTGGTCAAATAATTTTATATAACATATAGTTTATTTATGATATATGTAGTAGATTCTCCATTTCAATTTTTATTTATCCTGCCCACATATTTACATCTTCATGTATGTATATATCATCAATTTCTTGTGCATTCTATAGGTTATAGTCTCCATGTATATACATATCTCGTTGTACTTATACAGTGATGTACTTGCATTGGTCTGATCTGTTTGTTTTTTTGTTTGTTGGGTTTGTTTTTGTTGCTTGTGTGTGTTTGTATGAGTTTGTTTGTGTTGGTTTGTTTGTTGTTATTTGTTTTTACTCTTGCCTTAGCCGGGGGTCTATCAGGAAATAGTCTCTATATCTCTATCGGAGATGCGAGCATGATAGCGTACATCTTACCTTCCTCATACCCTGCTTAAGCTGAAATTTGAGTATGTTTGGTTTGGTTTGATATTGTCCAATCAAAATATTTATAAAAATATTTTTTGTTTAATAAATAAAAATTAAATAATTTTTATTTTATTAATTTCACATGAAGACTATAAAACTTCCAAATTATTTAAATTTTTGTTTCACTTTGTAAATCATGTGTTTTAATTCCGTAGAATGTTAATTTATTGGAATGGTTGAATATAGAGTAAGCCATTGGTTTTTGTAATCTTAAGTTATTATTATCAAACTTTAACTTCACAACTTAAGTTCTAAATTAACATTTATTGAAATTAATATTTTAATTTTTCAAAATCAGGCCTATCCCCGACACGATTGATATATAATATAAGAGTTGCTCAAAAACAAAAACACTAATTCCGAAAAGACCCAACCCTTCAAAATCTACAAACAATCGATAAGAGTCCATCGAAAACACTGATTCCTAAGGAACCCAGAGAAAAAGAACACCCTTGAAAATCTAGAATGCCCAAAACGCCCCCATCTCCTTGTAATCAGCTGTCTCTGTATTTCCCTTCTCAACCCTCGTCGCCCCAGCACTCCCTCTTCTGCCCTTCTCTCTAATTTCACTCTTCGCTCGATCAATCTTCTCGTTTCCCCGCCTTTTTTCAAATTCTCGTTTTCAATCTTACACTCCTATACACCGTACCTCTCCGTAAATCTCTGATAGTGAATTCCACTTGAATTGATGGATTCCACCGTGCTGGTCTGGTTTACTCTCCATCTGCAGTTGTTTTGATCCATACCCACTTCTTCTCTGGATATTAGTTCTTGTCGTTGAGGTCTCTCTTATTGGTAATTGCTACTTTTGGATATTTGTTGTTTCCAACTCTGACTGTTGAAAATTGTGTGTGCTTTTCTTTTCCCCGAGAATTGAACATTACCTATCAAACTTGCGTCTTTTTCTTATATATATATAAATTATTTATCAATCCCCAATTCTTAGTTTGTTTGTTTAGCTTTTCTGTGATTGGTTTTCGGGGTGTGGTCTGTTGTCAAGTTAAGGGCGTGCTCGGCTCTTTTTGTTGGAGTATAAGTGTTGTAGTTTGGAATTTGGCTTTCGTCCTCATCATTGACAACTTTGTTTGATCCTGTTGTGCTTGGTTGAGCTGACTAGCTGTGAAGTAAACTTTTAAAGTTAAAATGTTGTTAATTACTGGTGAATTGGAAAAAATTTATTGCTAAAGTAGACATCATTGCCTTTGTAATTTTCTTTGTTGTTTGGTTTGACCATTGTCCCCGTTTCTTAAGTGAAGATAGTTTTGCTTCCTCCATTCACTCTTTTATTATGTTAGATCAGTGTTCCTGAAAGTGATCTGGACCTTTTTGGTACACCATGTGAGTTGAACATGTGAAAGAGTGAGGATTTTTTGCTTAGCTTTGTGTATTGAGACTGATGAGCTTGAAGCTGTAATGATAGATGACATAATAGAGGAAGAATAGCTGAGCTTTTTATCCTGTGTTATAAGTTGAGATTTTTCATGTAACTGTTGCATCTGACTATTCATTTAGGTTTTTCTTTAATTGATTATTCATTTAAGCTGATCATTTCCATTGTGCTCCTTTTTAAGATTCAGAAGGAAAACATTTGCCAATAACTACTATGGGTGAATCTCATTTGGTTAAAATGAACTTGCTTCTGCATTTCTATACTTGGTTATGCTTTCACCAAGTTGTGTTGCTTCATGCTTTTAGTTAATGTCAAATATGCAAGGTGTATCCTTGAGTTTACAGTTGCGTTTTTCGTACTCCTTTTTTTGACAGGCATGTGGTGATGTTGATGACATATTAGAGTTTCTGGTAGCATCTGCTTCTCAGGGTGAAATTTTACTGTTGTTTATGTATAGTGATTTTGTCCAATGGCTAACCATGACTTGGTACTTGGACAAAGCCACAATTTGGGGCATGGACAGAATCAACAATTGGTCTTAGGCCATAATCACGATTTGGGTTTGAGTCAGGACCATGATTTGGAGCTGGATCAAGTGGAAGAGCACCATTTGGGTTTGGGTCAAACCCATGATCATGAGTTAGGCTTAGGGCATCATCATGACCATGAATTGGGTTTAGGACAGTGCCATAACCACGAGGGAGATCACAGTTACGTGCTTGAAAATGATTTAGGTATGGATAGAAAACCTGAACACATCCATCACGAATTGTCTCTTCCTGCACAGAACCATGACTTAGCTTTATCAGAAAGCCATGAACTGGTTGTTTCAGGAAACCAAGAACTAGATGAGAATCTTGAGTTGACTGTGGACCAGAATCAAGATATGTCATTGGACCCGAATCATGACTTAGATTTGCATGAATCTCATCTTGTAGTCCATACTCCTGTCCTTCAGGCACGTACCCTTGCTGTAAGTCCTAACTATGAGCTTTCAGTAGGGCAAGAGTTCCCAGATGTCATCAGCTGTCGCAGGGCTCTAAGGGATACAGCCATTGCCCTTCATTTTGAAATGCAGACCATAAAATCAGATAAGACACGGTTCACGGCTAAATGTGCAAGTGAGGGATGTCCTTGGCGCATACATGCTGCAAAGCTCCCTGGTGTTCCAACTTTCACAATCAGAACCATCCATGAGACCCATAACTGTGGAGGGATTGCTCATCTTGGTCATCAGCAAGCCTCTGTTCAGTGGGTTGCTAACTCTGTGGAACAACGTCTTAGAGAGAATCCGAATTACAAGCCAAAGGAGATTTTGGAAGAGATTCATCGTGTTCATGGTATTACCTTATCTTACAAGCAGGCCTGGAGGGGGAAAGAACGCATCATTGCCACAATGCGGGGATCATTTGAAGAAGGATATCGTTTGCTTCCACAGTATTGTGAACAGGTTAAGAGGACAAACCCTGGGAGTATTGCAGCTGTGTATGGAAACCCAGCAGATAATTGCTTCCAGCGACTTTTCATATCATTTCAGGCTTCAATTTATGGTTTTCTGAATGCTTGCCGGCCTCTCCTAGGACTTGATAAGACATATTTGAAGAGCAAATATCTTGGTACTCTGCTTCTTGCTACTGGCTTTGATGGTGATGGTGCTTTGTTTCCTTTGGCATTCGGTGTTGTAGATGAGGAGAATGATGAAAATTGGATGTGGTTTCTTTCTGAGCTTCATAATCTCCTTGAGATAAATACAGAAAACATGCCTAGACTTACAATTTTGTCAGACCGCCAAAAGGGTATTGTAGATGGGGTGGAGGCAAATTTTCCCACTGCTTTTCATGGATTTTGCATGCGTCACTTGAGTGAGAGCTTCCGTAAAGAATTCAACAATACAATGCTTGTTAACATTCTGTGGGAGGCTGCTCATGCTTTGACTGTCATTGAATTTGAAGCCAAAATTCTGGAGATTGAGGATATATCACAAGATGCTGCATATTGGATACGGAGAATTCCCCCGAGGTTATGGGCTACAGCTTATTTTGAAGGAGCTCGTTTTGGACATTTGACAGCTAATATAGTTGAATCATTTAACTCTTGGATATTAGAGGCCTCTGGGCTTCCTATAATCCAGATGATGGAATGCATTAGGAGGCAGCTCATGACCTGGTTCAATGAACGTCGTGAGACGAGTATGCAGTGGACATCAATACTTGTACCTTCTGCTGAGAGACGTGTTGCAGATGCACTTGAACTTGCACATACATATCAGGTTCTTCGTGCCAATGAAGCTGAATTTGAAGTTATGAACCATGATGGAACAATTATTGTGGACATTAGAAACCGCTGTTGCCTTTGTCGTGGCTGGCAACTGTATGGCCTACCCTGTGCTCATGCCGTTGCAGCACTTCTCTCTTGCAGGCAGAATGTGCATCGGTTTACAGAGAGTTGTTTCACTGTAGCAACCTATCGGAAGACTTATTCACAAACCATTCATCCAATTCCAGATAAGAGTCTCTGGAAGGAATTATCTGAGGGAGATCCAAATGGTAGCAAGTCTCTTGAGGTTGTAATTAACCCACCTAAGTCACTTCGGCCACCTGGTCGACCAAGGAAAAAGCGAGTTCGAGCAGAAGATCGTGGCCGTGTGAAGCGAGTTGTGCACTGTAGCCGTTGTAATCAAACAGGCCACTTTAGAACTACATGTGCTGCGCCCATCTAGGCTGTCACTGGTGATGGTTGACTATTGTTACCTTTGGGGACTGATCATTCTGTGCAGTAGTATGTTCTTAGTTCTAATTTTTATAATTTAATCATTTTAGAATGCAATTTATTAGATATGCAAGTAGTAGGCCTTGTTCATTCTCGTACACAGTTTAGTTAATTGACCATAGTGTCTAGTCACCTACATGTTTTGTTCAACTCAATAATGTAATATGACGGCGGATTGTGATTTTAGTTCTACTTTCAATGGGAAGATAGACTTATTCTATTGTCCATCTGGCATTGCTGCTCTCTTCCGTTTCCTGGTTTTCTATTTTCATTTCTTAGTTCCTACTTTTCTTACCTGGTTCACTCAAGTCTAATCATGTTTGTCCTTTGAAGATAGAAGTGGCAGTCTTTTCGTTCCAATTGTCTAGTTTGTTGGATTTATGCATTTGTAGGAAGATTTTACGAATGGCGTTTCAGTTCAGCCTGACATGTATGATATTACATTACAATCTAATACAATGACACAATTGAACCTATTGACAATGTGATTGTTTTTAATAAATTATCATGGTACAAGATCAAAGTTGATGAACTTACGATTCTTTTGCAATTTTTTAATAAATAAAATTACAAATATTGCAATAGATATTCTATACTAAAATAGCAACCTTTACAATTTTCTAGTTTCACAAATTGTATATTTAAAATATATTTTAACTTTTATCAAATCACATGTAACTTAAGCATCTACTCCGTGTATTTGCTATCATTCTGCGTACCAATGTCCTCTTTACCTTCTTGGTTTCATGATTCAACTTTATATTGTCGTAATTCAATCGATTAATAATTAATTTGGCCCACTCTTGTTCTAACATTGGTTTAGGAAGTTATTAAAGAGTTTTAATTTCTATATCAATATGCTCATCATGTTACTTTTTACTATGACTCTTTATTGTTGATTTAGAAGATTCACTATCCATTATTCCTTCCAAAGATCTATAAGAACCTAATGCTAAATATAAGTGTTTTTATGAGACAACAACATAATAAACTAATAAATAGTTAATAATATATGAGCCAAAAATTACGTTTACTTATATTAAATATATCAACACAAATACACTATTATAACGTAGAATAAGAGATGAAGATAGAATCCAAATAAGAAATTAAAAGTACATTTCAATGCAATTATTTATTAACAAAAAGAATGTGATGTATTTAATGGGACATGCAAGGAAGATTCGAAACCCTACTTTATGAGGTCTAAAAGAATGTATCAAATTTGTTCTAAAGTCGAATTGTATCTAAAACCTAAAATCTTGAGAGTGTGAATAATATTGTTAAAGCTCGTGCAATTTAAAGTTACCCACTACGCAATATTGCTTCAATTCCCTTTAAGACTGTCAAAGAAAAATGGTCATGAACTTGCTACATTTTATTTTCTTTAACTTCACCATTAGTACCATTGAGTTTTAATCTAACTGATATTATTCTTCTTACGATTAACTATCCACTCTTACTTGGATCACTCGTATTGCTAACCAAAAGGTGCAGGATGAAGCTATGTATAAAACATCTTTTACTACAAGTACAACTATTTACTCCCGGAAAGAAATAAGAGGATCTAGAGGAGTGAGGAAGTAAGCAAGCACCACTTAGCTGAAGATATCATCAATCGGATTAAAGTCATTATGATAGCTAAATTTGATCAACATGCACTATTTACATGAATGAAAAATAGATGAAATTCGTAACTCCTGTTGTTATATTTAATATGTTCTTATAATATCTTATATTTCATGAACTCATTATAATATTGAGTTAGCTCTGCTATAGTTAATAATAATCTTTATTCAATTTTCAAAAGAATAACTTTGGTTATTAGAAAGTTTTATTTCCATTTACTGGTTTAAATTATATTCATATTCTTACACTGAAATTAGTGTCTAAAAACCTATTTGAAATGTATAAACTTATATGATTTTTTTAATTTCCTTACTCATTCTTAATCATTAAGGTTCTGATTGAGAATGGTACCAAGTGTCCAGTGCTTGATCCTAATTTTTATCATTATTGGTAGGGGTAAAATTTGTACTTAAACCAAAAATGCACCTACTAAGCGCAAGTTGGTATAAAAAATTATTACTAGGATTTGTTTTTTATTTTTAATTTCTATTTTTAGTTGTATTTTTTTCTTATTTTCATAACTTATAAACCAGAAATTTGATATTTTACTTTTTGCTTTTATTTTTGTTATAATCTCGTTTATTATTAACTAACATATATGATAAATTTCTATATGGATTATATTTCTAATCCTATTGTTAATGCGTTTTGCTTGTCTATTTGAGATTTCTTATTGTTTATAATATTTATTTTTGTTTCTATTGTGTTTTTAGTTATTATTTTCCTTCTTGAGTAAACAGAAGAAAAATTAGGGTGAAATCAAGATAGAAAACAGAAGAATTGAGGATATTTTGGTGGTTGCCTGGTAAGTCTACACAATCGTGTGGCTGCCCGTGTAGCTCTTTAAGACCAAGTTTCTTCACAAATTTTGAAGATTGAGGGACATAATCGTGTGAGTGACTGTGTCCATTCTATGCACCCTAAATTCGAGCTATAAATGGATAAAATGAAGAAAAAACAAGGGAAAGTATAAAAAAAAGGATTCGTAAGAGGCTCAGAGGGCTTAGGAAAAGACATATTACTGGGCTAGATAGATAGAGAAAACAAAGAATAAGCAATGAAACATGTTTGGGGTGGATTTTCATTAATCTAAAGTGGATTTCATGAAGACTAAAAGGGATTTCATCATGGTTCTTTTAGTTTTTTTGTTTTCCTTTTGGTCTTGATGTTATGAATATTAGCTAAACTTTTATTGGTACTTAGATTAGATGAACCTTGGAATAGTCCTTGTAGTGATTTTATTTTAACTTAATTCATTTTTTTAGTTTCATTGAGATTCAATTATAGGTTCTTAATTATTCTTAAAGTAATATTGCTAGCATATTATTTTATATATGACTTCATGCAATTGAGATTGAGAAATCATTTTGTATGAATATATCTACCATAATTGAAAGGAGCTACATGAAAACCTAGAGATAGGTTGACATAAACCCTCTAAATTAGGGTCAAACCTAATAGTGAACTTGACAAATCGATTAATGCAATCTTAGAGGTTTTGACTAGAAAGAGGTTTTAGTTAACCAATTGAGGATTAGTTGTTAATAGTCTTGAGAAAGATATTAACATAAAATAGGAATTTCTACAATCCAATGAACTAAAGATTATATTGATTAGTGAAATCATGACTGCACGAGAAGTCCTAAGGGGATTCGAAAGCTAGGTACCAATGTTTTTCTTAATTGTTACTTAGTTTAATTTTTGTTCTAGTTAATTAATTATATTGGTCCGATTTACTTTATTGTTTTAATTGTTCATTTAATTTATCTTAAATACTATAATTTGTTAGGTTAGATAATATAAAGATGGTAAGTGCTAGTAATTCTAGTCTTCATGGGATCGACTAGTACTTGTCAGTACTAGTAAGAGCTACACCATGTACTTGTTGTTTAAAACAGAAAATTATATTCAAGTTTTTGGTATCTTTACCAAGTACTAGAATATTAGGAAAACCATATTTTTGTTACTCTAGTCATTTTTAAGTAGTTTTTATTTCTTTTCTTTTTATATTAATTTGTTTCCTTATAACTTTCTTTCTTGATCTTGTGTTTGTGTCTTATTTTTCTGGATTCAGGTAATCATCGTTATAGCCAACAAATATAATGGAAGGATGGAGAGGACAATATTCTTATGAAGATTATGGTATGCCATCACTTATCACAGTTTTGGAAGCTTGGAATGAGAGGCATGGTGACATGTATTTAGTAGCTCAATCGATATCCATGACACTTGTGACACTTATAGGAGTGATCACCCTAATCATGAACGTCAGACATCAAACTATATGTGGGAGCATTCAAATTATATGGAGAATTGACCTCATGATACCTTATATGAGAATACTTATAATCCATCTTAGAGAAGTTATTACGACTATGTATGGAATGATCATGCTTCATCTTTATTTCTAAAACAGCAGCAACAAGAAAAAGTGGAACATCTTAGACATGTCCTTGTAAAAGGTATTACTTTACAAAAGGTTACCCATCATTAGAGTACAAGAGCCACTTTTTCGTCTGAATATGTGAGCGCATTAATTTTCCAGAGTGAAGAGTAGCCAAAGGTTGAATACATGGAGAAAGTTACAGTTCAAGAAGAGAAGGAAGAAGATTCAACAGAGAATATAGAGGTTGAAGAAAAGGAGGAAGTTGTTGTTCAAGAAGAGGAGAACAAAGAGGAGAAAGAGGAAGTTGAAGAGGAGGAGTTAAAAAAAAGGCTATCAGGAATTATCGAAGTCATCTTGAGTACAGAGGGCTCCTATCAAAGTCAACTGAAGACCCAAGGAGTTTTTTTTATTTCTTGTTATATTGATAACTATTACTAAAAAGGACATTAATGGAGTTAATTGGTTTTATTGATTGGATACCTTATGTCCGTATTATCTTGCAATATATGACCTATTTATAGGCTACTAAACTTTTATATCATAAAATAAGTAGAAGCAAGCTGTTAATTATAGATCCAGCTTAAGAAGTTGCTTGTTGAGAAGTTCAACTACAAGACTTATAAAGAAGTGTTGGTTAGGAGGCAACCCAATAATTAGGTTTTTGCTTTAATTAAGTAGTTTATAGGATTCTCATTAGTTATTTACTTATTTTTATAGTTTTAATTTGATGGTCCTAATTTTGTTATTTCAGATTTGATGAAATTCCACAAGTTGTGAAGGCAACAACAACCATTGCTTTAGAGTAGAAAAGATTTCACCAATAGTCGATAAATGCTTATGACATTAGGTAATACTAGAAATATTTTTCTCATAGGAGTATCAGTTATCCTTACCCCTCCATTATTCATATTTTTTATTGTTCTCATATGTTATGTACGTTGAGGACAACGTATAACTTAAATGTAGGGGAAGGATTTAGTAGTCAAACTTGCCAATTTTATTATAATTAGCTTAATGATGAATAACTCAGGAATTTTTTCTAAAGAAGATGTTGATCAAGATGATTCATTATGAGTTTGGTTTGAGTGATTTGATTTTTTTAGGAAAATAGTTATGAGTTTGATGTAAGTTGATTTTAATTTAGTTCATTAATTTTGAGAATGCATACTTAATTTACATTATAATACTTTATGTATAATTTTGTAAATGCATTAAGTTAAATATGAATTCTTTTTTAGCATTTTATAAAAAATAAAAGAAAAATAGTAGTATGTTAATAAATGAGCATAAATAATTTCACTCTATTGGCTTTGTACCATAAAAAAGTTCAAAGTTAAATAGTGGTGTTAGTAACTATTTGAGATAGTGACGTAGTTCAGTAACTAAGAATATTCATGATAAGGTATTTATTCTTACATCAAAAGGCTAGGTGACATTTTAAACAAGTTTCTAAATGCTCCTATGTTGTTTAAATTTAGTATTTTTTTTAATAAAAGGGTATAAAGTGTTTAAAGATTTTATCATTTTTCTTATGTATGTTCACTTTATGCATTAAGTGGAAGGGTGTGAATTGATTTAAAATTTAAAGAATTTTGGATTTTATTGGATTAATTTGTAATTTGATGCAAGTATTAAATGCTTAAAATGTCATATAACATTGCAATTGAAAGAACAATGGAGAATCATGATGAATATCATCTTTTTGTTTAATGTTTTTTCAGAGTTGTTTCTTATTAAGTTAAGAGTAATAAAATTAATTTGGTTGAGGACAAGGGAATGCTTAAATATGGGTGAGTTTGATAAATGCCAAATAGAATATATTTTTAATCTCATATTTAATGCATTTTGCTTATTTATTTGAGAGTTTCTTATTGACTATAATACTTATTTTATTTCTATTATGATTTTAGGTCTTATTTGCTTTCATAGATAAAAAGGAGAAGAATTATGGTGAAATTGAGATAGAAAACGAAAGAATTGAAGTTATTTTGGTGGTTGCTTGTGTAAGTCTACCTAGTTGTGTGGGTGCCCATCTAAGTCTACACGACCTGGTGGCTACTCATGTAGCTATTTAAGTAAGTTTAAGTGATATGATCATACACACTGCCATGTGAGTGACCATGTCCACTCATAAACCCTAAATTTGAGCTATAAATGGATAAAGTGAAGAGAAATAAGAGGAACTGAAAAATAGGGTTCATAAGAGGCTCTAAGGGGCTTAGGAAAAGACATATGGATAGGCTAGAATGATAAACAAAATGAAGAACGAGTAAGGAAACATATTTGAGGTGGATTTTCATTAATCTAAAGTCGATTTCATGAAGATTAAAAGGGATTACATCATATTATTCTAGTGTTTTGTTTTTCCGTTAGTCTTAATGTTATGATTATGAGCTAAAACTTTGTTGGTACTTGATTTAGATGACGGGATAGACCTTGCAGTAATTTTATTTTAACTTAGCTCATTCTTCAGTTTCATTGAGATCCAATTATGTGTTCTTAATTATTCTTGATTAATATTGCTATTGTATTATTTCATATATGATTTCATGCTATTGTATTATTTCACTATTAGGATCACACTTAACAGTAAAATTCACAAATCGATTAATGCAATCCTAAGGATTTTAACTAAAAAGATATTTCAATTAATCAATCGTGAATTAATTGTTAATCGTCTCAAGAAAGATACTAACATAAGATAAGAATTTCTACCGTCTAATGAACTAAAGATTACATTGACTAGTGGTATCATGATTGCACGAGAAGTCCTAAGGGAATTCGAAATCCATGTACGAATGTTTTTTTAATTGTTTATTAGTTTAATCTTCGTTCTAGTTAATTAATTGTGTTAATCTGTTTTACTTTATTGTTTTAATTTTACATTTGATTTATCTCAAATACCATAATTTGTCAAGTTAGATAATAGATAGATGGTAAGCACTAGTAACTTTAGTCCTCATGTGATCAACCCTACTTACTACTAGCATTAGCTATAGCTATACTATGCACTTGTAGTTAAAAACGTAAAATGATGCATCCATATAATATAATTATTTAATATTATTTACTAATAAATATAATTATTTTATTTGATTTAAATTTAAATTTCATCTTGCCATAAAATTATATTTAAATTAAATAATTATTTAATAAATAAATTATATTTAAATATTTTAAGATGGATAAAATTTAAATAACATTTATTTTAATAACTACAATATATGTTAAACAAAATAAATAATATTTAATAGTTTTTACTTATTTGATTATTTATTTTAATATTATATAATAAACTTATTATTATTTACAAATATTTTAATATAAAATATTAATAATAAAAGTATAATTATATTGACGCCAATAATTAAATAGATTTTCACATTTTATTCGAGAAATAGAAACTGAATGAAAATTAAAGTTTAAAGACACAAAAAAAGTTAAACTGATTACTTTTCGTGTCTACACCTATCGAATCTTGCATCGTTACTTGAAGAAATATATGATCATTGCTCCTTTATTAATCTCTTTTTGTATTTTATGTTGAAGATATTTATCTTCTAATTAGGAATTTAATCTGCAATTCTTACTTTAAGCAAGTTTTAAATAATAATTCAAGCTTAAACTTAACTTTTCACATTAAAATTATCACCAACTGAGCAATAAGAAAAATTATTCATTTCCTCTCAACAAAATTTTGTCAATATCATTAGTTATTATTTTCTTTAATTTATGTGGTGAATTATAATCATCTTGGAATGAATATTTAACTTATTTTTAAGTACTAATTTTAAGAGAGCTTAAGTTGACTCTTAAAATTTAATATACATCAAATAAGATTTTAAGTGTACTTAATAAGTTATCAATAATAAATTTATAATTCTCTAAATTACATCTCCAATTTTCAACTTCTTAAATTAAAGATTAAAAAAATTGATTTCAAATTACTTTATTTTGTGGTTGGAGTTAATACATATTCACGAGTAGTCCTTATTTTTGTGCTAGTATTTTTAAACAAATTTTGCGTGGTTAAGATTAAGGGGTGCTTGATTAATGGATTTAGGAATAAAAGAATGGTTAAGGAATGAAAAACAACTGCTTGGTAATATATTATTATTATATTTCCAAGTCTATATATAATATTATCTAAATATATTAATTTATTGTAAAATAATGAGGCTAAAAGCCCAAGTTAGAGGCTTAATATTTTTGAGTTTGATCATTTTAGAACTTAAACTTGAAACTTGCTCAAGAAAGGACTAAAATTTCGTGAGTCTGCTTAATTTAAGACTTTTTGGACGAAAATTAAGACGTGCTTACACGCGCTGTTACATGCAACAAAGTGGCACCATTACCTTTTTTTTAAATGCCACATATAAAAGAGTAAAAGGTTTTAAGTTTTAACCCTAAAATTTTGTAAATTTTCGTAGATTTTGTAAATTTCGTAAAGTAAAAAAGGAGAAAGCAAAAAGTTACAAAAAACCTTAAAATCCTATCATTGCTCCTCTCTTTGCCGCATCTTCATCGTCTGCCATTCCACTCCAGTCTTCGTGCAAAGGTTGTCTTTCTTGGTTCACACATCTTCACCAAGGGTTGTCCTCGCCAGATCTGCGCTTTATTTTTTGTTGAAGGGGTTATGTTGGTTGGTTGACGCATCTTCACCGTCCCTCGATCCACACTCCAGTCTTAATTGAAAGGGTTGGCTTGCCTGGTTCACACGTCATCTCTTGAAACTAAGGTAAGTCTTAGAATTAAAGTATTAGCCATTAGACTTAAGAGTGGTAAACTTTTGATTCTGAAAGGTCTAAGGTTAGAGAAGTCTTAGGTTAGAGCGGTAAAAAGAAGTCTGAGGTTAGAGAAGCCTGAGGTTAGAGTAGTTTGCAGAAGATAGTATGAATGAGATGGGTATAAGCAAATTGATATTATTTTCATCTTCTACCGAAAATGGTTAATTACAGAATAGGTAGCTATTAGGACCAACTACTTTTTTATTGTGCTCTGATTGGTAGAAATTTTTTTCTACCAATCAGAGCATAATAGAAAAGCAATTGGTCTTACAAAATCTTAATTTGATGCTTTTAATTCTGTTGCCCTCTTACATCCTTTTTGCTTTACTAGTGGGAGTATTTTTCGTATGAGGATGTGTTTTTTTAATTGCAACTAATGTATTGTTTTATATTGTTGTTTGCAATACTCTAACTATCATTAATAATAATATAAAGTTCTGATTTTGTTATTCTATTAGTAACTTAAATCCGAAAGACTCTAAGTAACTTAAATCTGAAAGACTCTAATTACTAGTAACGTAAAGTTAATGTAACAATTGGATTGCATAAGGATTGCATTTAATATGGATATTTTTTAAACAATGAGGCTTAATAAACCATTATATAGGTATATAGGTTGGAAACCAGTTAAGCAGCTCCTATGAGGCTTATAGGTGAAAAATTCCATGAGCTTAGGAGCTACAGCAAGAACATGTTTCTCGATTTACAGGTGTAAACAACGTCATATACCTTAATTAATAGAACTTAGTAAGTTGGTTGGTGGAATTGTTATGAATATGTTAAGCATCATGTGTTGTGCTAGTTTTGAATTTTTTACTTTTACTTTAGTGTTTCCTTTCAACATTTTGATTGAGTGTTTTTGTTTTCCTAGAGATGGTTTTTTCGGTTTGTCATAATGACATTTGATGAAGTAACTCTAAAGTTTTACCATGTGGAATGTTTTGTTAATATGGGTGATAATGTTATGTATGAGGGTGGTTTTATATCTTAACTTACTAAGCTATTTTGAACTGGTTGATGTATGTAAGAAAAGTAGGTATAACAATGTGAAAAAGATAATTTATCTTATACCTGGTTTTGAGCTATATAATGGTTTGAGAGTTGTACAAGATGATGCTAGTGTGTTATATATGGTTACTCAGATGATGGATACGAGTGGTATTGATATTTATGTTGAACATGATGTGAATACCCCTGTTTAAGTGATTGAGGATGCATGTAATGAGGTTAATCAAGGTAATGTAGTTGAAGATAATGGTGAGGATGTTAATAATGAAGGGTTTGGAGGTAATG
>JANIIA010000003.1:40848702-40862211 GCA_027478495.1 Erythroxylum alaternifolium | reverse complement strand
TTTTTTCCTTAAAATAGCTTTTGCGGTGGAAAAAAGTGCTTTTCCACCTGCCAAAAGCTGAACCAAACGGACTCTAAGACAACTTACAGGTATATCACCGTCAAATTTTTTTTTAATTCTCAAAATAAAATGTGATCATCAACTTAAACATTCAATCGTGTGAAGGATCAAACGCAGCTAAAAAATCCAAGATTAAGTATCCATTTCATGTTTTACTAAAATAACAACATCAATATTAATCAGTGAAGACTGATAGATTATACGTATATATTCAAATAATTAAAAAATAAGTAATAAAATATACATAAAAGATAATAATAAATAAAATAAATAAATAAGTATAAATAAAAATATAAAATAAGTAATACAATAAATATAGGAAGGTAAAGAATAAAAATAAAAATAAAAAGGAAAAAGAAAAAAATTTTTTAAGGTAAATAACTAAAAAAACTATATATTAAATATTTAAACTAAATATAATATGTGTTGCAATCTCTACCGTATCAACAGAAAATCTGTTAAAAGCCACGATATACGCTAGAGAATAGACACTATGAAATTTGCTTTCATTATGGCAGTTGTTAGTTGGCAGTGTCGGTGGAGCCAATGGACTTCTCTAAAGGTATGTTTATTTAGGGGTATATTAATGGAATAAAATGAAATGTAATATTATTCCATCGTTTAGAAAGAAGGTTTATAATGGAATGGAATGAAATAAAATGGAAGAGGAGGGTTTCATATTACATCTCATTCTATAATAAACAGTAAAAATGAAAAAACTCCAATTTAGGGAACTTACGATGAAATGTGAAATGATAAACAACTTTACACTATATTACATTATAAACTTTTCATTCAAACAATATTTCACTATATTATATTATGAAGCCTTCCATCTCTCTTAAACAACATTTTTCTAATATTACATTTATGGCTAAAAGCCCAAATTGGGGCTTAACCTTTTTAAGTTTGATCATTTTGGGGCTTAAACTTGAAACCAGCTCAATGAAGGGCTAAAATTTCTCGAGTCTGCTTAATTTAAGATTTTTTTGGATAAAAATTAGGATGTGTTTACACGCGTTGTTACTTGCAACAACGTGACACCATTACCCTTTAAAAAATGCCACGTATAAAAGAGTAAAAGGTTTAAAGTTTTAACCTAAAATTTTGTAAATTTTCATAAATTATGTAAATTTCGTAAAGTTAAAAAAGAGAAACCAAAAAGTTACAGAAACCCTAAAATCCCATCGTTGCTTCCTTCTCTGATGCATCTTTACCATCGGCCATTTCGCTCCAGTCTTCGTGCAAGGGTTGTCTTGCTTGGTTAACACATCTTCACCAAGGGTTGCCCTCGCCAGATCTGCACTTTATTGTTCGTTGAAGGGGTTGTGTTGGTTGGTTGACACATCTTCACCATCCTCCGATCCGCACTCCAGTCTTCATTGAAGGGGTTTGCTTGCCTGGTTCACGCATCATCTCTTAAAACTAAAGTAAGTCCTAAAATTAAAGTATTATCCATTAGACTTAAGAGCAGTAAACATATGATTATGAGAGGTTTGTGGTTAAAGAAGTCTAAGGTTAGCATAGTATGAGGAAGATAGTATGAATGAGATGGGCAGAAGTAACCTGGTAGTTTCATCTTTTACCGAAGATGGTCAGTTACAGAATGGGTAGCTGTTAGGACCAACTGGTTTTCTAATGTGCTCTAATTGGTAGAAAAATTCATCTTTCTTAACAATTAGAGCACAATAGAAAAGAAATTGGTCTTATAAAATCTTAATTTGATGCTTTGAATTATGTTGCCCTCCTATATTCTTTTTACTTTACTAGTGGGAGTATTTGTCATATTAATGTGTATTTTTTTAATTGCAACTAATGTATTGTTTTTATTTTGTTGTTTGTAATTCTTCTACTTTCATTGATGATAACATAAAATTTTGATTTTGCTATTCTATTAGTAACTTAAATCTAAAAGACTCTAATTACTAGTAATTTAAAAAGTTAATGTAACAATTGAATTAAATAAGGATTGCATTTAATATAGATATTATTTAAACATTGAGGCGTAATAAACCATTAGGTAGGTATATAGGCTAGAAACCAGTGATGCAGCTCCTATAAAGCTTATAGGTGAAAAATTACAAGAGCCTAAGAGCCACAACGAGAATATGTTTCTCGATTCATAGGTGTAAGCAACGCCACGTACCTTAATTAATAGAACTTAGTAAGTTAGTTGATGGAATTTTTATGAATATGTTAAGCATCATGTGTTGTGCTAGGCTTGAATTTTTCACTTTCACTTTAGTGTTTCCTTTCAACATTCTAATTAAGTGTTTTTGTTTTCTTGGAGCTAGTTTTTTCAATTTGGCATAATGACATTTGATGAAGTAACTCTGCGGTTTTACCATGCGGAATGTTTTGTTAATGTAAGTGATAATATTATTTATGAAGGTAGTTTTGTGGTTGAAATTGAATTTGATCCTGACTTACTGAGCTATTTTGAACTGGTTTATATATGTAAGAGAAGTGGGTATAACAATGTGAAAAAGATATTTTATCTTTTACCTGGTTTTGAATTATGTAATGGTTTAAGAGTTGCACAAGATGATGCTAATGTGTTAGATATGATTAGTCAAATGATGGGTACAAGTGGTATTGATATTTATATTAAACATGATGTGTATACCCCTGTTGAAGTAATTGAGGATGAATGTAATGAGGTTAATCAGGGTAATGTAGTTGAAGATAATGGGGAGCATGTTAATAATGAAGGGTTTGGAGGTAATGTAGGTAATTTAGACAATGTGCCAAATATAGAGGATAAAATGATGCAGATATGGAGAATCAAGATGATACAAATATGGAGGTTGAAGAGGATGATGAGGATTTAGAGTAAGGAGATGAAGGTAATGGTCCAGATGAAGATGTAGACCATATAAAGCTGATGCAAATGATGAAGATGAGGTAGTTTTGATTGACTATTATGATAGTGATAAATATGGAGAACTAGTTAGTGATGTAGATGATATGGTAGATGATGCTACTAGGAGGAAAAGGAAATGACTTATTTATTATGAAAATTTACATTGAATTAGGGATGATTTTTCTTAATCATTTGTAATTTAAGTGAGTAGTTAGTTTGTTGTCCATCAAAACAAAGAGGGCTGTCATGTTTACCAAAAATAAGCTCAAGTTTGTCCAAGGTAAATGTAGGATAGAGAACTGCCCTTGGTATATATACGGAGCATTTGATATGAAGCTATAGTCATTTCAAGTTAGGAAAATCAGGAATAATCATGACTATAATAAGGCATATACAAATCCTAGGATGAACACCTTAGCTGACTTGTTGAAGGATAAGCTTACAAGGGAGCCATTTTTTAAGAATGATGATATAAAATTTTATGTTAAAGACTATTTAGGCATTGAAGTGTCCATGAGTACAGTGAGAAGAGCAAGAAAAAAATAGTAAACAGTGTTGTGATTAATATTAAAGAGGAGTTTGGGAAGCTTTGGATTTATGCTGAAGTGATTAGGCAAACTAACCCAAGAAGCACTGTTACACTGGCAATGTTTTGACCAATTCCAACATCTCCACCTGTATTTGGAAGAATATACATATGCTTAGAAGCTATTAAATATGGGTTTAGGCATGAATGCAGGCATTTTTTTAGCCTAGATAGATGTTGGCTGAAAACCAAAACTAAGGGTGAACTTCTATGTGCTATGGGAAGAGATGGAAACAATCAAATGTTTCATGTTGCTTGGACTATAGTTGAAGTTAAGTCGACAGTCACATAGAAGTGGTTCATTGAAAGGCTGAAAGAAGATTTACCTCACTTGGGCTCCGAAATTGGTTGGACTATAATGACTGACCAACAAAAGGTAAAAGTTTCACATCAATCTTGTTTTTACTTTCATTAAGAGTGTAACTATTATGAAATATATCCACGTGCCTATTCAAATGATTATGTTTTCTATTGTAGGGACTTGATAGAGTCATTGTCGATTTGTGTCCAAATACTGAGCACATGTTTTGTGCTGGCCATGTTTATGTCAATTGGCATGGAAAAGGAAATAAAGGGGAAGAGATGAAAGAGCACTTTTGAAAATTTGCAAAATCCTTCACTATAAGGGAATATGAAGAAAATTTGAATAAGCTCAGAGCCAAGAACCAAAGGGTAGCAGAAGATATTGAGAGTTATGCACCAGTTCAGCAATGGTGCTAAGCTTTCCGGAGGGAAGATTCTATGATTGAGTTGGTTGACAATAACTTATGTTAGGCCTTCAATCAGAGTATGGTTGATGCAAGGAAAACGTTAGTTTTAAGGTTATTTGAGCATCTTAGAAGAGAATTGATGAAAAGAATTGTGAGAAAAAGGAAAGAGGCTGCCAAGTGGAAGAGTAATTTAGGGCTAAGAATATGGGAAATAATTGAGAAGAGTGTCATGATTGCTCAACATTGTTCAGTGCATCATAATGGAGAAGGAGGGTATAAGATTGATCATGTATAGAGCAGATATGTGGTGAGACTTTAGAACAAAATATGTTCTTATAAGAGATATACGCTATCTGGCATTCCTTGTGCACATGCCATATATGCTATTACAGACAATAGGGTTAATATTGAAGAGTACACTTCTAGTTGGTTATGGAAGACTGAATATGTGAAAGCATATAGGAAGGCAATTCAACCGATGCCTGGTATGAAGGATTAGCCCAATAGCAATGAAGAAACTATTAAGTCACCAAAATTTAAACAAGTGCCTGGTAGGCCCAAAATAGCTATGAAAAAAGGCATTGATGAGCCTCAAAAGAATACAAAAGTAAATAAAAAGCAAATTGTTGACCACGTGTCTAGGAGGGGCATAATCATTACATGTAACCACTACTATATAGAAGGACATAACAAAAGAGGTGATCTTTAGAAGGGTTGAGAGGTAATTTCTAAGCTGTTTTGTCTTTTTATGGTACAGCTAAGATTCTCTTTC
Source organism: Erythroxylum alaternifolium (assembly GCA_027478495.1). Lineage (NCBI taxonomy): Eukaryota > Viridiplantae > Streptophyta > Magnoliopsida > Malpighiales > Erythroxylaceae > Erythroxylum > Erythroxylum alaternifolium. The sequence continues at coordinate 40,857,220 of JANIIA010000003.1, read as the reverse complement.
ATAATAGTGGTAATATTCTAGGTTTTTTATTCTGTTATCATTATTATCAATGGTAGGTTCCAGCCCAGTTTCAAAATCTCCAAACCAGTCAACTGATTTCCATATGGAGAAATACATAACGAACTCACCATCAACCCTAAAAAACATATCCACAATTGAAACCAACACTAACAACTCAATAAGTGCCTTTAAATCTGCATCCAACACAGAAAGGGGAAAGAAAGGCAAAAGAAGAGTAAAAGCCTCTGCTTCTACTTCTGCCTCTACCTTTGCTACTGTGTTGTATCTTTTGGTGTCACAACTACTTTAGGTAATGCCAAAACCTCAAGTATTGCTCATATAAGTGGGAGTGCAAATGCAACAGACTCAGTTGTTCTCCCAACATATGGAGGTGCTTTAGAAACAACAACAAATATTTGTACATCTTCAAAGGCCATCGCCGAGAACCAAACCAAAGGGAGAAGAGGGCTTGGTTATGGTACTGCAGATGATGGAAGAAGATTGAGAATGTTGGTAGTGTTAAGTCAAGAGGACTTTATGATGATTAATTTTGATGACAATCAAATAATAATAATGTTATAAACAAATGAACGTTTTTTTGACAAGTGTGTTAAGTGTGCAAACAAAGTACAGAACACAGACGTAGAAGGAAACATAGACGCAAAGACAATATAAACGCAGACGCAGACGCAAAATCAAAACGCAGACGTAGACGTAAAGTCAACATAGACGCAAGGGCAACACAGACGCAAAGAAGACAAAGACGATACCATGAAGATTCATTAGTACGTCAGAACAGTTATTTAGTTAAAGTTAGTTACAGAACTCAACTAAATGATGGTTATCAAGAATCAAGAAGTGGTTATCAAAGATCAAGAAGCAGTTAGAGATGAAGGCTATAAATACTAGTTGTAGTCCAAGATGTTATAATGTTAGACAAAAATCTTACAAATCTTACGGTTTAGAAAATAGTGATCTTTGAGCGTTCAGTACTAACTTAGAAAAGAGAAATTCTGTAGTGCGATACGAAGAGAGCTAACCTTACTGTAACAAAAGCTCACAATATTTTTCTAGTGAGAGAAAGAAAAGGCTAATAGCCTGGAGAGGCTAAGATAGATGAAAGAATACTTTCTAAGAGACCTGAAGAGGCTCTGGAAGGAAAGAAAGAATACTCGTAATCATTTGGAGTATAGTGAAACACTCAGATGAACTCTGAGGACTGGACATAGCCCACAATTTGAGGTGAACCAGTATAAAAATCACAGTGTCTATCCTCTATCCTTTACTTTAGTTTATTTTGTTGTTAAACAATTATATAGAAGTTATTTGCGATTTAACTAAGTAATAAATTTCGTATAAATTTTGTGATATCTTTTTAACAAGAAAGAGAAGTTCTTAGCAAGATTTTATATTCACAAAAAGGATATCCCATTCAACCCCCCTCTTGTGTATCGAGTTTTTTGTACGTAATGTCTATACTAACGTGTGATTTACTTCAGCTCATAGTGCATCCGGCACTCTCCCACGATAGTTTGAGATGTTGGCAACGTCCTACATTTCTCAGGATGAGACCTGGGACATCAATGTCTTAATTTCTCAGTGTGCTGCAGCTGAAGAGAAGATTAAGAGTTCTCTTCATACAACCTTGTATGCAGTTGCCAAAGGTAAGGGAAAGCCTAAGCCCCAACAACCTAAGGGTAAAGGTAAGAAACTTAAACCCTCTCTATAGATTCAGACTGGATAGTCCAGCATTCCTAAGGCCCATATGACATAAAGAGTATGAGGTGCTTCTTCTATAAGAAGAAGGGGCATAAAAAGGCCGATTGCTAGAAGTACAAATTGAAGCAGAAACTATCAGGTAACTCCTCGGCCAATATGATTCATGAATCCAATGTAGCTATAACCACATCAAGTTTTTGATGGTTAGATAGTGGAGCTTCTAATCATGTTGCTTCCATAATGCAGGGGTTCAGATCCAGGAGAAGCCCGACTAAAGGAGAGGAGAAGTTGATAGTCGGCAACAATGAAGAGGTGAATGCTTTGTTTGTAGGAGATGTAGGCTTGAACCTTGATACAGGGTTTGTATTGGTGTATGAGACACTTTTTATATACTGTCTTTTAAACGGAGCTTGAACTCTGTATCAGTTTTGGATAAAGAGGGATATCGTTTTGTATTTGATACTTTGATTGTAAATATTTCTATCAATACAAGACATATCGGAACTACCTTTGATCATGGTTTTTCGATGTATGTAAGTTTTAGTTAGTTAACCTCGATAATCGGCAAATACATAGGTCATTCATGTAGTACTTTAGGTGTCAATCCCACGAGAAGGGATAATTTAGTCCTAAAATCTAAGGCCTAACACAATTAATAGAATAGCAAACTAAAACAAGAATTTAATTCAATCACACAATTTAATTTAAAAATTGATTATGAAAATATTAACAATTTAACTATTGCAACATACTCAAGAACTAACCTAAAACAATTGATTTAGAGAAAGGAGAATTTACCTATCTTTAATGATAATATAATCAATTATAACTTACCAGATTATTGATTCTAGACGATCCTAGGATTTATTACTCTCTCTAGAGTTATAATCATTAACCTTAAATTATAAACCCTAATCAGATTATGAAAAATTGCAATTTCTGAATCAACAACCTATCCAAAACCTTAATTAGATCTAAAGTTATCCAATAAACTATTGGGAACCTAAGCGAGATCTTTTTTCACATAATTACTGATTTGATTAATTTCTCATTCTTATTAAATCGCCTAACTCTCGTTAACCCAATTTAATAATTTTTCATTGGATTCACCCTCTTAGTTTATTACCGAATTATGCAATAATAGAAATCATTCACAATTAATCTAATAAACATAAAAATAACCAGATTTCATTAAATCAAAGATAAAAAAACCCAAAGGTGAGTTTAGAACATCTCAACATTCATAAATCCTATCATCAAACTGCTATTTCCAATTGTATACAATAATAAAAATGGAAAATAATAGGAAATATGATCTTGGATGGAGATGGGAGGTAGCGACGTTGGAAACTCATGATTTGGGAAGTACGACAATGTCAGTTTCTTCTCCACTTCTCTCTTCCTTCTTCTCTCTCTCAATCCCTCAACAATTCTCTCTAGGGTTTCTCTCTAAAAGTGGCTAATGTAAAAGCTCCTTCTTTATGTTACTATTATTCTATTTATGTTCTATTGTGTTTATGGTTGAGCTAGGATTTTTTTTGGGTCCAAAAGGTCCTAAAAATTCCTCGAAATGTAAAGTTTGGAAGTGGTTGCGCATCTGCTCAACGTAGGCCATGACTATGGCCCTGCAGGCCACAATCGTGGCCTATGTTAGGCCTTTCTATCACAATTGTGGCCTAGGCCATGCAATTGGCCCCATTTTGCTCCGAAACTCCTCTATTCTTTTATCTTTACCCTGAAATACTAACAAATATAGCAAGGTACCTCAAAAACATCATATTTAAGCTCAACGAATTGTTCTAACCCATAAAACACTTAAACACAAATAAATTATAATCTAACATAATTCTACCCTAAACTCATACTAAACAATTGAATAAATGGCTAAACTCCTATCAAACTATAACTTAATATATGATGCATTTCACATTTATCAACATCCCCAAACTTAAACGTTTGCTTGTCCTCAAGTAAACAAAACAAAAAACAAAACAAAGCACAAAACACATAATGTAACAAATGAGACAATGACTTAAACTTCACAAAATAATTTAACTCTAAACACAATCATTCAAGTTGTTCCACGTTTAAAATCTGTGTCTAAGCACCTTAGACTCAATATACAAGTAATCAAAATTTTAATGTTGAGGCTATTCACCTATATCACTTGCACACACACATTGATAATCATTCAGTCAAAACAAAAATGTAGCTATTCCTCAGTAGATTTTCATGAAAAATCAAGCTACTAACAAGTTTGGTAGTTTTTTTTTGAAAATATTCTTTTTGTTGATTTTTCTTTAAGGACATAAAACTAGTCTTTTACGCGAAGGCAAACATTTGTGATGAATGTCAATCCGGTTACTCAAGTAAGCCATGTTGTTATTAATATGCTTCGTTGGACTGCCACTATAGCCTTTCTATATGAAGGCACACATTTGTGATGCATGTCGATCCGATTACTCAGAGACATCACATTCTCAACTGGCTATTAGCTATATTCATATCCTAAAGGCTAGTGGAATAGTTATTTTAGTTAAAATTATAGAACCTTATTTTTTTAACACAAAAATTTGCCTACATTATTGCTTTAACTAATCATTCTCATGAAAGTTTATTAATAACGCCACTTATTTGATTGGCCTAAAATTATAAATGAATATGGAAAATTCCTAGGGTGAATGGACTAACATCGTATTGTTAAGTCAGGAGGACTTTACGAGAATTAATTTTGATGACAATCAAACAATAATAATGATAAAAATAAATGAACTAGTTTGATGAGTGTGTTAAGTGTGCAGAAGAAAGCAAAACATAGAAGCAATACACAGAAGAAGCGGAGTATATAAAAGAAGCTCGAAGACACAGAAGAAAAATACAGAAGAAGTAAAGATACAGAAGAAACAAAACACAGAAGAAAAGTATAGAAGAAATAGAAGCACAGAAGAAGCAACATACAGAAGAAACAAAATACAGAAGAAGTACAAACACAGAAGAAAAACACAGAAGAAGTAGAAGACAGAAGAAGCGAAACACAGAAGAAGCGCAAAGTACAGAAAAAGTAGAAGCACAAAAGAAGCAACATACAGAAGAAACAAAATATAGAAGAAGTACAAACACAGAAGAAACAAAACATAGAAGAAAAGCATAGAAGAAGTAGAAGGTAGAAGAAGCGAAACATAGAAGAAGCACAAAGTACAGAAGAAGTAGAAGCACATAAGAAGCAAAAGACATAGAAGAAAAACACAAAAGAAGTAGAAGACAGAAGAAGCAGAGAATACAGAAGAAGCGCAAAGTACAGAAGAAGTAGAAGCACAGAAGAAGCAGAAGACACAGATGATACGAAGCAAAAGATACACTAGTACGTCGAGCAGTTAGTTAGTTGGATTTAGTTATAAAACTCAACTAAATAGTGGTTATCAAGACTCAAAAAGTAGTTATCAAGATTCAAGAAGTAGTTGGAGACTTAGACTATAAATAATAGTCGTAGTCGAAGAGTGAACAACTTTGAACTTTACAATTTTTCATCCTTTTGAGAAACCTTTGATCCTACAACTTTTGATCGTTCAAGTGCATACTTAGAAAAGAAAAATTATGTAGTGCGATATTGGAGAGATAATCTACTGTAACAATAGCTCACGATATCTTTCTAGTGAGAGAAAGAAAAGGCTAAGAGCCTGGAGAGGCTAAGATAGCTGAAAGAATACTTGATGTAAAAGACCTGAAGAGGCTCGAGAAGAAAGAAAGAATACTTGTAATTTGTTGAAGTATAGTGAATACTCAGACAAATTTTGAGGACTGGACGTAGCCCACGGTTTGGGGTGAACCAATATAAAATTGCAGTGTCTATCTTCGATCCCTCAATTTATTCTATTTTGTTCTTAAACAAGTATATAGAAGTTATTTGCGATTTAACTCATAACAATTTTTGTGTAACGTTTGTGATATTCTTTTAACAAGTTTGAGAAGTCTTATCAGAAAAATTAAAGATTTCATATTCACGAAAAGAATACACAATTCAACTCCCCCTTCTTGTGTATTTTGTCTATTATAAGTAATTTCTATATTAACGTGTGATTTACTTCAGTAGTAGAAATAAACTTAATAGCATGTAACGATGATATATGAAATAATATTTATACATAAATAAAGTGCTCCTGAATTATCAATCGCCAGCATTTTTCTACACTACATCAGATCTAATCATATTGCTTTTGGTTGATTTGCTAGCTAAATAAAGATGCTAATAAAATATTTTAAACTGTGTAATCAAACCGTAATGGATGGAGGACAAGACTACTCTAACCTCATTTGGCATTAAATTATTAGTTGCAATAATAGTGAGGCGACAAACATTATGATAATGTTCATAGGCACATGACATGAGCTAATAGACTTTTGAATAGTATTTAGCTAGTTTCCTTTCATATGGAGCCACTGAAGCCTACAACAGAAAAGAAATGGTTCGATAGAAACAACAGAAGTCAGCCAAATTACATTATAAATTAAGTTATTTTGGACGTTTCATAAATACAACATGGAAGATTAGCAAATAGATAAAAAGGTTGCTAACATCCTATCAAATATGCATTAATAATCAAAGTACTTTAAATGTAATTGTATATGTTCCATGTCAAAACTCAGAAGTTTAACAAATCTTGGTTAAATCAATCATATTTATTTACATGTTTATTATCATGAATAATGTTGTTGTTACTTATTTATTTACTAATTTTCATGGAACATGTAATTGCAGTTTTATACAAATTATAATTATATTTGATAGGGAATGCAAATTACAATTGTATTTGATATAGAGAAACTTCTAAACCCTACTTCTTACCAAATAGAGATTAATGGAACATGTCCAAAAGGCTATTTGAAATCTAAGTCACAAGTAAATCAGAGTAAAGCATTAGTTATATATCATACATACATACAATAAGGAAGATAAGCAAATAGATGAAAAGGTCACTAACATATTGTCAAATATTCAATGACAATCAAATAGAGATTGATGTTCACTAATGCCAAAACTTATAAGTTTAATAAACCTTGGTTAAATCAAAGTACTTTAAATTAACGAAACTTTATTATAAGTTAATTATTTTTAACCTCAAGTATTTATATGTTTTTTGTCAGATGGATGAGCATATTCCTTTAGTTGAGAGTTCTATTCCAGTACTAGAGATAGGAGTGGAAACTTCTATTTTGGCACCAAGTGAGGATAGAATTTCCACTAGAAATCAAGTTACTCAATATAAAAGTGAAGTTTGAAATCACTTTAACATGACTATATCGGCTGAAGGAATTGAAAAAGCAGAGTGCAAGTATTGTCAAAAGTTGTATTTGAGTGGTTCGAAAGGTGGAATGTCTCGTTTAAAGAGACACATAGAATCATATACTAGAAGGAAGATGGTTTTAGGAGGTTAAACATTTTTTACCCATAATGTTATGAAGGAAGATGGCTAATATGATTATTGGAGATGAATAACCATTGTCTACGGTTGAAAGCAAAAGATTCAGGATATTTCTTAATTCACTCCAACCGACTTTCAAGGTTCCAAGTCAGAATATATTGAGGAAGGATAGTTTCAAAATTTATAAGGACAATAAGAGAGAGACGTTAAAAGCATTGTCTAGTGTTGAAGGACAAATTGCCATAACAACGGACATGTAGACAACTGATAACCAAAAAAGGGTTAAATGGCGGGGACCGCACATTATATTGATAATGATTGGATATTATGCGATATACTTTTAAGGTAATTTATATTTTTTAATATTGTTATCATTTACTTTTTTCATTATTTTATAAATTTATGATTAATTTTGGTAATCTTTATATAAGATAGGATCATTTATATGCCGGCACAACATACAAGTGAAAAATTGGTAAATGTGTTAAAAGGCTATTTGATGAATTTGAACATCGACAACAAAGTATCCATCATCACAATAGCACGAATGATGCTATGATTGAGAAGTTGAAGGGTAAGATGCCGGTTGAGAGCTTATTGGTTAAAGGTAAATTATTTTATATGCGTTGTTTTGTGCATATTCTTAACTTAATTGTGAAGGATGTCTTAGAGACGATAAAGGAAGCAATAGATTGTATTCGGAATAGTGTTTTATATTGGAGTGCAACTCCTAAAAGAGTTAAAACTTTTGAAAATGGTGCATAAATTTTATGCATTCTGAGTTCAAAGAAATTGGTTCTGGATTGTCCAACCAGATAAAACTCAACCTTTAAGATGTTGAAGTTGGCAATCCTATATGGTCGGCTGTTTATCAGACTAGCTGAAAGGGATTCTCAGTATACTTGTATGCCAACAGAAGATCAATGGGACTTGGCTTAAGAACTGTGTATAAAGTTGGAATTATTCTATAATGCGACTGAATTGTTCTCAAGAACAAAATATCCAACTTGCACAGTATCTTTAGCACAATGTCCAATATAAAGCATGTTTTATCAATATAGATGTTTGACTCCAATGAAGTTATTCGGATTATGGTGGAGCAGATGGTGAAGAAGTTGAATTCTTATTGGTCTAAGTTTAAAGATATTGCTGCAGATATGTTGGACCCAAGATACAAGATGGACGAGGTTGAATATATTTATAATGTATTGTACGATGATGAAGCTTAAGAGCACATACATACCATGACACAATTATGGTATCAATTGTTTAATGATTATCAAGTCAGAATGTAACAAACTCATTGTAACACCCCATCACCCTGGGATACGCATCGGGACGCCCGTAGGTCATTCCGACACATAACCTAAGATAATGGA
>JANIIA010000003.1:40807595-40835550 GCA_027478495.1 Erythroxylum alaternifolium | reverse complement strand
TTTGCCACACCTCCTATAAGGTGCCACATGATCCTTTTAGAGAATTTATCGGGAACCTGTCTTTCCCGACGTACTGTGTAACTTTGAATCTTTTCCCTTAAAAAAAAGGAAAAAAGAAAAAGCATTATAAACCTTAATCTATTAAAGTTTTAGCGTAACTACAACGTTAATTAATTAACATTCGTTACAGATTTTAAATCTATTAATTGCATATTTAATAAAATTATAATTATTTTATTAAATTCTAAAAATGAAATATTGTTCTTTCTTATTATTTTATTTTTTAAAAATATGTAAAATATTATAACTATGAATCATATAACTCGTTAATTAATTAGTAATAAGTATTAGAGTCTCTAAGCGAACTAAATTTTTTTCTAGATTTATATCCCAACAATAAATCAATTAATAAGGTTAATGGCCGAAGCGGTAGGCATGAGGGAGGCTCTTAGTTGGCTAAAGGGTACGATGGAAGCTCGACATATTATAGTGGAGTCAGATTGTTTGGAGCTAGTAAGTGCAATTAAAGGAAAGCAAGGTGGTTCGTATCTTAGAGGTATTACTTCTGATATTAAATGCTTATTGAATCAATTTAGATCAATAGTTATAGTTTTTGTTAAGAGGTTAGCGAATCAAGTAGCTCATGAGTTGGCTAAAGCTTCTGATTCTGTTTCTGACTTGTTGATATGAGATACTGAAGTCCTTAATTTTATTTCTGATATAATGGGGTCTGATTTAGTTTAATAAAATTCCCATTACCTTTTCAAAAAAAAAAGGTAACATGTTTATTTAATTTTGATTTAGTAGCCAGCTATCATAATACGTATTTAACTCTTACACGTCTCTATTAATTAGGGGTGAAGTTATATATTATTACATCTCCTTATATACTAGGTCTCAGCAGGATTTCAACTAGGTATTATTATTATAACCCTTACTCAATGAATTCAATTGTTGTAATTGTGTACATTTGGATTTAAAAGATGGAATAAATTTGTATGTATGCCTTCACATAAAAATGAAGAAAGTTTACTTTAATATTAAAAAATTAATTTTATTTAAACAAAAATACCTATTTATTTGAGAAAGAGCTATTAACTTAATTGTTTTGAGTTTTGGGTTTTAAGATTCAAAATATCAATTAAATGTGTTCATTATAAATAAAAAATTTCTTAGTCAAGAAATTTAAAATTTATAATAATTAGCAGTCAATCAGTTGTAAATGTTGAAACCATAAATTTGAGAATTATAGTAAATTTTGACCACAATAATCACATGTTTTTCCATCATCGGCTCCGTGATGGATCTGGACCGTGGATTAGAATCTTGGACGGTCGTGGCCGACAGTTGCAACTCATTTTATTAGTATCGAGCACACAGAGACAGGGACAGAGACAATTCCGTTTAAGAGAAGAAACAGAGGGAGTAGACTTGGCTAGTGGCCACGAATTGGCGCGAAACCAAAGGGAAGCAAACCGAACTCGAAGGTCCTCTTGAAGAATGTCTCGTCTTTGTCTACAATGCTATTCATCATCGTCAAATAAGCACCTGTTTCTCTCCACTCTCGATTCTTTCGCTTTCCAATTCCGAAAATTTTTAACTCCTCTGCCATTTTCTTTCCCAAGTTTGATCCACCTTTTGGTTTCGGTTCTTTGTTTTTGTTGTACTTCTACCATTTTCCATCTGAGCTTTTCTGCTCAAGTTGGCTACTCTGGTGGGGTTTCCATGGAAGATGGGATTCTTATTATTACTCGTTGAGGAGGGCCAATGAGGCCACCTTTGAAGAGATATTGTATTCTTATGTATAAAGGGTAGAATTTTGGAACCAGATGTCGATGATTTGATCTCTATAGTTATGAATGTGGAACAATTTTGACAAGGTAGCCTTGTATTGTCAAAAAGATTAAAAAATGGTACGTGAAGAATAGCTTGTAAACTATAGTGCTTTTTGTTTGAGTAGGTCTCTATTCGTCAATTTTTGCTTTCCAATATGGTTCGGGAAAGTTTTCCTTTTACATCTCTGGCAAATATGCTAGATTTTTCACTAGAAAAGTAAAGTTTGAAAGTAGTAGTTATATGGAGAACCTTACCGCAACTGCTTTCTTATCCTGTTTGTTTTCCAGTGTAACCATATATATGTGTATATATATATATATATATATAGATCATTGAAAGTTCAGATAGAGAGATGAAAATATAAAATACTTAATTTTGTTGAGCGTTTTCTTGAAATGTGCTGCACAAGCATTCTTTTATTTGTTGAAAACAGAGTTCAACACGGATTCATGACAATCTTGAATATTGTAGATTGCTAGTTTATTAGTGCTAAAATATTTGAACCTTAATTAATGTGATTACTATCATGCATATGGTTCATAAGTTGAATAAGTATATACACTTATCCAGTTTATTTGCTCTTTATATCTGCTTCTGCAGGGAACTCCGGTGAATATCATCGTAGGTTCTCATGTCTGGGTCGAAGACCTAGAATTGGCTTGGATTGATGGATGTGTTACAAAAATTAATGGAAAGGATGTCGAGGTTGACACATCAACTGGCAAGAAGGTAAGTTGGATGCCTAATTTGCCTAATCTGTTGGAGTTTTTTCTTTACTTGAATTCAATAGAACATTTTGTTTGGATAGTTCCAATTTCTGAATGCAGAAGAGAAGTTTGACTTTATCAATTTATCTTTCTAATCTCTACATATCACAGTTACATTTTAGGGAAGTAGTTATAAGCATTACGAGACTGAGAAAAAAATAACTTACTCTGAATACTGAATCGGTCAATTAGGATAAGTCTCCATTTATAAAGAAAAAACAATATGAATACTTATGTTACATTTACGCTTTTGAAAACATTGAAAGAGACAAAACGTAAATACAACTTGAGAGTACAAGTGCTCAACCACAATGATACCATGTTTGTCCTTCGCATCTGACTATGATTGATTACTGAGATTGTCTTTCCCATTTTGTAACTTAAGGTCACTGCAAATTTATCAAAAATATATCCAAAAGATGTGGAGGCTCCACCTGGTGGAGTTGATGACATGACAAAACTTTCTTACCTGCATGAGCCTGGAGTTCTGCAGAACCTGAAAGCTAGATATGAATTAAATGAAATTTATGTAAGTTTCCTTTTCACTTGGTATTGGTTATACATAAGTTCTTACAGCATTGCAGGGACCTTTTTTTGTATGCTGAGATGGAGAAAGGAGCAAATTTTCTTTCTCTTACTTTCTATGTTGATGATCTCCTGAATATAGTGAACCTTTACGATTCTTTTGTAGACTTATACTGGAAATATTCTTATTGCTATCAATCCATTTCAAAGACTTCCTCATATATATGATGCTCACATGATGCAACAATACAAGGGAGCACCATTTGGAGAGCTGAGTCCTCATGTTTTTGCGGTTGCTGATGTAGCATACAGGTTATTCCCAATCTCAAATTACCTGCTATATATGGCTTTATTAAATCATGGACATCTTATTCAATAACCATCTTCACAAAATCAGGGCAATGGTCAATGAGATGAAAAGCAATTCTATTTTGGTCAGTGGTGAAAGTGGTGCAGGTAAAACAGAGACAACCAAAATGCTTATGAGATACCTTGCCTTTTTGGGTGGACGCTCTGGTACTGAAGGACGAACTGTGGAACAGCAAGTTCTTGAAGTATGTTTCATAACCTGAAACCTTTTCTACCTATAGTAAAGTTTCTCTGCTTCATGTTCTTCAACTGGGAATGTTCATTCAGTTTTCAATTTGATAGTATGCTCTTTCTTGCAGTCAAATCCAGTCCTTGAAGCATTTGGGAATGCTAAAACTGTTAGAAACAACAATTCCAGGTGAAACAATTGACTTGGAAAGAAAAGCAGGATACTTTTTTATATCTCTATACGTTCATTGTGTACACGACTCTAAATCTAATCTTCCAAAGCATAAAGGAAGAATTACAATGACTTGTATTGCTTCCTGCATTACATATAATAGTTCTCTAAGAAATGCCAGACATATAATTGCCGGAGGTTTGAAGTTGATTTGATCCTATAATTGATACTGGTGCAGCCGTTTTGGTAAATTTGTTGAGATCCAGTTTGATAAGCGTGGAAGGATTTCAGGAGCTGCTATCAGAACTTACCTCCTGGAGAGGTCTCGTGTTTGCCAAATATCAGATCCTGAACGTAATTACCACTGCTTTTATCTTCTTTGTGCTGCACCTCAGGAGGTAACTGTCTATTGAAGTGGCAAACTTTATCACAATCCCTAACTTCGGTAGATTCCAACCTTTCCAGTCTGTTCTAGCTGAAGTTGATATTGTTAACAGGATGTTGAAAAATACAAATTGGGACCGCCGCAGTCATTTCATTATCTCAACCAGTCAAAGTGCTTTGAGCTCGTTGGTGTAAGTGATGCCCATGATTACATTGCTACAAGAAGAGCTATGGATATTGTTGGAATAAGCTCAAAGGAGCAGGTATACCTTCTAAAAGAAGTCATGATGCTGAATCTTATCACTTGGGACATCATCTTACTTCTATTACTCTTTCTCACTTTGCTTCAGGAAGCAATTTTCAGAGTTGTTGCTTCTGTTCTTCATCTTGGAAATATTGATTTTGCAAAAGGAAAGGAAGTTGATTCATCAGTTCCAAAAAATGACCAAGCTAAATTCCATCTTAAAACAGCAGCAGAACTACTCATGTATGATATTTACTGTCATAATGTAAGGTATATGCTCTTACTAATGTTTGTTTACCTTAATAGTAGACTTTGTTTTATTTCAGGTGTGATCCTGTAGCATTGGAAGATGCCTTATGTAAGCGTGTAATGATCACCCCAGAGGAGGTTATTAAGCGAAGTCTTGATCCCCAAAGTGCAGCTGTTAGTAGGGATGGTTTAGCTAAGACAATTTACTCTCGCTTATTTGACTGGTAAAACCTTATGGTTTGAGATGTCAACAATTTGAAATATGGCATTACATGTTAATGAAAATGTTGGTTTAACCTGGATGTTTGCTTGTTTATAGGTTGGTGGATAAAATTAATAATTCAATCGGCCAAGATCCCAATTCAAAAAGTTTGATAGGAGTTCTTGATATCTATGGCTTTGAAAGCTTTAAGGCTAACAGGTAAATAACTAATGAAAGCTATTATCTTTTAGATACTGGAGACAATTTTTGTTGATGATTTTTGTAAACATTCCACAATATCTGAATATGCAGTTTTGAGCAGTTTTGCATTAATTTTACAAATGAGAAGTTGCAACAACATTTCAACCAGGTAATGAATATTGATCATGAGCCACCCAGTAAGGTTTCAATCATTGATTTTTAACTAAAAAGGAATTTTTATGACTTTCAGCATGTTTTCAAGATGGAACAAGAAGAATACACAAAAGAGCAGATAAATTGGAGTTACATTGAGTTTGTTGACAACCAAGATGTATTGGATCTGATTGAAAAGGTTAATTGTATTTTAACCACATTTCCCTCTTTCTAATTGATACTGATATGCTAAGCTTTTGTTTCTATTTCGATTTCAGAAACTAATTTCAATATACTCACAAGATTTGACTCTCTCTCTCCCTCTCTCCCTCTCTCTCTCTTGCTTCTTTCTATTTTATCTTTGAATTAAGATTGCCGTTATTGGGATCTTGCAGAAACCTGGTGGCATAATTGCCCTTCTTGATGAAGCATGGTATGCAACCTATTCAATTCCAATGTTGTGTTATATTTTTAAGGAAAGGGACTAAATAGATGGTTTTCCTCTTGTCTTTCTTAAGATACAAGAGCTTGTTACTTTTAGCTTTGAATGAAGATTCATTGGTTTGGTTATTTTTGTTGACTATGTTTCCTTTATTTCAGCATGTTTCCGAAGTCAACCCATGAAACATTTGCAAATAAGCTTTACCAGACATTTAAAAATCACAAGCGCTTTATCAAGCCAAAGCTATCTCGAACAGATTTTAACATTGCACATTATGCTGGAGAAGTAAGTTATTTGTACAAAAATAATGGTTATATTGTGAACAAGTTCTTATTTCAGTAAGATTGTGTTGCTTGCATTTGTTTTCAGGTTCTCTACCAATCCGACCAATTTTTGGACAAAAACAAGGACTATGTGGTTGCTGAGCACCAAGATTTGTTAAATGCATCCAAATGCTCTTTTGTAGCGGGCCTTTTCCCTCCACTACCAGAAGAGACAAGCAAATCTTCAAAGTTCTCTTCAATCGGTTCCCGTTTTAAGGTAGTTTTCTTTCTGTTATTTTTGAGACTATTGTACTTATCTTATCCAGATGCACCATGTAAAGACCTTTCTAGAAACACTTAATGCATTGTTGTGATTCATTAAGTAAAAGAGCTATGCATTTTTGTGGTTCATTAAGTAAAAGAGCTAATATGTTTGCTATTAATTGCAGCTACAACTACAACAATTAATGGAAACACTAAATTCTACTGAGCCTCACTACATCAGATGTGTGAAGCCAAATAACCTGCTAAAACCTGCAATATTTGAGAATGCAAATATCATGCAGCAACTGCGCTGTGGTGTAAGTAAAATCTACTATTTTATAATTCTTTAGCGTCATTACCTTTCTTCTTAATCTTTTTTGTTAATATGTTGCTGGTCATACATCTTTAGGGTGTTTTAGAAGCAATAAGAATCAGCTGTGCTGGATACCCTACTCGGAAACCTTTCTTTGAATTCATAAACAGATTTGGTATTCTTGCCCCAGAGGCTGTGCAAGGGAAGTAAGCATCTCATCTGGACAAAGAGTGCATTTCATTGTAATAATGTCTCAATTGTGAAGCCATTTGTTGCTCTTTCTGAATAAACTTGAATTGTTGTGGTTTGTTGTGGAATATCTATGTCTACAGCTATGATGAAAAAGTTGCTTGCACAAAGATTTTGGAAAAGAAGGATCTTAAAGGGTTTCAGGTATAAAAGTTATCATTTTTGCTGTTGTTTCTAGAATAAGAAAAATCTGTGAAATTATTTCAGTAGCATTTTCTGATGCAGATGCTCTGTAGAAGTACATTATTTTCTTGGTGCATGTTTGAGATATCGTCTCATTGCATTCAACTTTCATATGTCCAAATAAATGAGGTTGTTGGTGTTATTAATTGCATTGGACTTGAAATGATATACAGATAGGTAAAACAAAAGTATTTTTGAGAGCGGGGCAGATGGCCGAATTAGATGCAATGAGAGCCGAGGTACTTAGTAATGCAGCAAAAACCATCCAACGGAGGATAAGAACTCATTGTGCCCGTAAAAGGTTTATTGCATTGCGGAAGGCTACAATATTTGTCCAATCAGTATGCAGAGGTGATTCTTTTGTAAAAGCTAAAAGCATGAAGCAATTTTATTGCCATATTATCTGTATAAACAGAAGCATGGACTTCTGATTTCTTGCCCTCTTTATTTTATCTATTCTTTCTTTGTTTTTGTATAATTAGTTTCTGTCATTTACTTACATCAACAAGGATTCACGTGATTTGTAGGAAGACTGGCTTGCAAAATTTTTGAAAGTATGAGGAGGGAGGCAGCTGCTGTGAAGATTCAAAAGCAAGTCCGAAGATATGAAGCCAGAGAAGCCTACAAAAAACTTCATGCCTCTGCACTTTTCCTGCAGACTGGCTTAAGGGCTATGGTTGCTCGTAAAGAATTTAGATTCAGGAAATTAACTAAAGCTGCAATTTTTGTTCAGGTTATATTCCTGATAGTATCAGACTACTTTAACAGTTTTGTTTCTCAATACAGTCAGTTTTCAAGTACAATGATCTCTTCCTTTTATAAACTTTCAGGCTCGGTGGCGCTGTCATAAAAATTATTGCTATTATAAGAGGCTGAAGAGAGGAGCAATTGTATCACAGACCAGATGGAGGGGAAGGCTTGGCCGAAGGGAGCTAAGAAAGCTAAAAATGGTTAGCAACATGATAAGCTTTTCCTGTAAAAGTGACTGAAATTTATTGAGTGCAAGCCCCTGAAAACTATGTTGAATGAATTATTTGAATATGCAAGAGCATAAATTGATGGATAGCATTTAGATGTGTTCCATATTGCACAGTTCCTTCTTTGTTTTTAATCTTTCTTGCTGAATGCTTGAAATCTGCTTCATCTCCTTTGGAGTTTTGACAACTGCCTCCAATGTTTGCAGGCTTCAAGGGAAGCAGGTGCATTAAAGGAAGCC
Source organism: Erythroxylum alaternifolium (assembly GCA_027478495.1). Taxonomy (NCBI): domain Eukaryota; kingdom Viridiplantae; phylum Streptophyta; class Magnoliopsida; order Malpighiales; family Erythroxylaceae; genus Erythroxylum; species Erythroxylum alaternifolium. Next base: position 40,827,350 of record JANIIA010000003.1, on the reverse strand, counting down.
AAAAATAAACTTGAGAAACAAGTGGAGGAACTCTCTTGGCGTCTACAATTGGAAAAACGTCTAAGGGTTGGTTTTCATCATATGAGGATGGCAATCAATGAGCATAAGACTGATAAAAGTTGTCTATTCCGTTAGGAAACATGCCCTAGTAAAGCATTATAATAATTCCTTTTCCAGTGTGATAACAGTTGATAAATCTACAGGAAAATTATTAGAACTGCCTCATTCAGTTATCACAACATTTTCATCCTTTAAAATTTAACTGATCCCCCTTAGCCGTATATGCTCATTCCAAGGCTTCAACCGTTGCTTTCAGACTGATCTAGAGGAAGCAAAAGCACAAGAAGTAGCAAAATTTCAGAATTCATTGGAAGAAATGCAAAAGAAATTAGAAGAAGCAAATGCATTGATTGTCCAGGAACGAGAGGCTACAATGAAAGCCATTGAAGAAGCACCTCCTGTTATTAAGGAGACCCAAGTACTCGTTGAAAATACAGAGAAAATTACTTCCCTAAAAGAAGAACTGGAAAATCTACAGGCAAGAATCTTCCAATAATTTCTACATGCTTCTATTGTATCAAGCATATGATACCATTATTCATTCAATTCATGTTAGAATTTCAGTTAGCTCTCATTCATTGTTCCAAAAATTTTCTTTCCATTCTCAGATTGCAAAATAAGGTTCTGTTCTCATTGAAAACAGAAGTGCATAACAATGCACTAGATCAGTCTGCATAGTTTTCACGTCTTGATAGAAGTCAGTTTACATGCCAAGATCACTATCGAAATATGCTTTCTTAAACCAGTTACAAACATTGATAGAGTTACATTTTCGTTTGAAATGACCTATATATGTCTGACTATGACTGTTTATTTTCATTGTGAAATCTGGGCTTTTCATGCGTATTGACTATAGAGGTGAAGCACTAACTGAATAGCCAGTTTTAGAGATCAAGACATCATATCATAAGCTCAAAACAAATAGTTAATAAAGGAGAACAAGGTTAGCATGAAAAGATATTGTAATTGGACACAAATCTTTCTTTTTAATGGAAGCATAGTAGTGCATGGTATTGTTGTAGTTTGTGACTGAACTTAATGAAGCAATTGCTTTCAAGTGGACATAGTTGGATGTTAATACATATCTGAGGAAATTCATGGGTATCTAGGCTAACCAAAATTAGATATTTCCGAAATTGTATCTTGTTTACTGACACTAGAGCATAAAATTAGCATCTCACATTGTTGGTCTTTGCATTGGTTTCATGTTTTCACAGGCCTCGCTGCAATCGGAGAAAGAAAGAGCAGAGGATACAGACAAGAAATACAATGAGGCCCAGAAGATTATTGAAAATACACGTAAGAAGCTGGAAGAAGCAGATAAAAGGGCTCAGCAACTCCAAGAATCTGTTCAGAGGTAGTGTATTAAGAACAAAAGCCTATCTAGTGATAAGTCTTTGCTGAACTTGATTACTGCAAACTTGTGAAATTGAATTTGACCTGTACATTTCAAGAAATCATTACCTCTTCTAATTTTTCTGATGCAATTGATCTCCTGTTACACTCGTCTAATTAGATTAGAGGAGAAGCTTACCAACTTAGAATCAGAAAATCAAGTTCTTAGGCAGCAGGCTGTGTCCATGGCTCCCAATAAATTTCTTTCAGGACGCTCCAGATCAATTATGCAGGTACCAGGATCAATCAAATCTATACTTTGGTTCTTTTCTCTTTTCTGAGTATGATAGATTTTTTTTTCTTGTTCAATTGACAGAGGGCTGATAGTCATATACCCATTGACAAGACAGGTTTGGTGAGTATACCTCATTTAAATGCAAACTAATATGTCCTATAACAAACAACAAAATATTTTATTTCTTTGATTTCTGAAATATTCTTCGTCCTTCCTTCCTTCTGCTATTCAACTCAATAAATGCTTCAGGATCTGCATAGTGGTTCAATAAACCAAAGGGAAGAGGGAAAACCTCAGAAGTCATTAAATGAGAAACAACAGGAGAACCAGGAGCTACTCATTCGTTGTATTGCACAGCACCTAGGGTTTCAAGAAAACAGACCAATAGCTGCTTGTATCATATACAAATGTCTTCTTCAATGGAGATCCTTTGAGGTTGAGCGCACTAGTGTTTTTGATCGAATCATTCAGACAATAGGCCATGCTATTGAGGTGTGAAACTGCAAACCTTATGTGCCGATATTTTAATTCTTTTTAATGTTTAGTTTCCAGCTTTAGAAACATGCTTTGACATTCTCTTAAAACTTGGACTACAGACTCAGGATAACAATGATGTTTTAGCATATTGGTTGTCAAATGCCTCAACTCTGCTGTTACTACTGCAACGCACTTTAAAAGCTAGTGGTGCAGCAGGAATGGCTCCACAACGTCGTCGATCATCATCTGCAACTCTGTTTGGAAGAATGACCCAGGTAATTGTTCACATGGAAACAGAAAGAAATTTATAAGATTGATTTCTTTAATTGATTAAAGTTTGTGTTGTTGTCTTCATAGAGTTTCCGTGGAACTCCCCAAGGGGTCAACCTTTCCTTAATAAATAGTGGTATCAGTGTTGGAGTGGACACTTTGAGACAAGTTGAAGCCAAGTACCCAGCTTTGCTTTTCAAACAGCAGCTTACAGCATATGTAGAAAAAATTTATGGAATGATTCGGGACAATCTCAAGAAGGAGATTTCTCCTTTGCTTGGATTGTGCATCCAGGTAATTTATATATGTGCCTACCATATTCTCTGTTTTGTGTCCAATAAAATGCTATCCTTCTATGCATATATTTCTTGTACTAGTTTTAATTTATGCTGTTAGCTGTATGTATGACTGACTGGAATAGGCTCCAAGAACATCCAGAGCAAGCTTAGTTAAGGGTGTACGTTCAGTTGCTAATGCTGCAGCTCAGCAAGCTTTGATTGCTCACTGGCAAGGGATTGTGACAAGCCTCGGAAACTTTTTAAACACTTTGAAAGCAAATCATGTAAGTTAAACTTCCATTTTGCTTTGTTCCTTCATCGCAAGTTTTCCTACTCTATGCTCTGCTTAGACAATTGTGATGCTGCTAAGAACCTTGTTTTGGAATCTAAACATTAATCTCAAGTTTGAAACTGACTCTTCTTTTGGTTGCATAATGGCTGGAAGAATTAGATCAGAAGTGAATGGAAAGGAATTACCATCCTCTGTATGCTTATTTATAAGATGCAGGAATGAGTTGCTTCATCTGATTTGTTTTCCATGCTCTTTATATCTACTTTTGCTAGGACAACAGTTTTTCTATAGCACTTAGCAAAGCCCCTAATTGTTTTATTTAAATTCCCTTCCATCTGAATATGTTGACTGGTGAATACTGAAATCCTAGTCCCTAGAACTTTCAGTATCCATACCTTTCTGCAGGTTGATCACTTGATAAAGGAGTTCTGTTCTTATCACTTGCCTATATTTTTACGATTCCTTTTCCAGGTACCACCATTTTTGGTCCGTAAGGTGTTCACTCAAATATTTTCCTTCATCAATGTTCAACTGTTTAACAGGTATTCGACTTATATTCCTCCGTTGTACATGTTCCTGTATCCACACTTTGTGTGTGGCTTAAGTTGATTTGTAGTTTTACCATTATGCTTTACTAAGTGGCTGCATTTCTATTTATTCGGCAGCCTTTTGTTGAGACGAGAGTGTTGTTCATTTAGTAATGGTGAATATGTCAAGGCCGGACTAGCTGAATTGGAACATTGGTGTTATAAGGCAACAGACGAGGTACTTTAGAAAGTTAAATCCGATGCGTTTTGTGGTTCTAACCAGTTTATGTACTAACTGCATAAAATAATATGTGCAGTATGCCGGTTCAGCCTGGGATGAGCTGAAACATATAAGACAGGCTATCGGGTTTCTGGTACATTATCAGTTGGTTGTCGATTTACTTTTCTTCTACTTACATGCTACTATGGTTAAGGAGTTGATAAACGTCGTGTAATTTATCGTTTCTGACATAGGTCATACATCAAAAACCAAAGAAAACACTGGATGAAATTAGCCATGATCTATGCCCAGTGAGTAATGTATTTTAGTTTGGATACTAGATTGTACCAACTGCCATTTTTGTCTGTTGTAACCAAATTAGTTTCTACACTACAGGTTCTCAGTATTCAGCAGCTGTACCGAATAAGTACAATGTATTGGGATGACAAGTATGGCACACATAGTGTGGCCCCTGATGTAAGTTTAAGGGCTACCTTTGTCACTTGGAACATAAGCAAAGGTTTCGTGTTTTTATCTATAAATGAGTAGCACATCCATGGGCTTATGAACATTCTCTTGCAGGTGATATCCAATATGAGGGTGTTGATGACAGAAGATTCAAACAATGCTGTCAGTAATTCCTTCCTCTTGGATGACGATTCAAGGTTAGCATTAGTATCAAACACGTCGGTTCTTGTTTAGTGTTTCCTTTAATTTCTCTTTCATTCTTTCGCCTTTTTCTACTTGTTTTAACAAGAGGCATAGTCTGGCATTCCTGCTAACAGTCTACTAGAAAGTATGCATGGCAAGATTTCTTAGCAGGAAAAATGGTGCTTAAGAGTTGCAAGATTATTGTTACTTTTCTGTCCATGATTCCTACTACCATGTCACCGGGGAGGTGGATATTTACTTTATTGCTATTCGAGTTTAAGCTGATGATTGAATATTTTATGTGTTGTTATTCAATCCCAAAAGAAGGAAAAAGAGGAGAAAAGAAAAAGACAAGAATCACTCGTTTAGCTAATGAGTGAAGTTCAATGAGTTTCATGGTTTCAAAATCTTTGCAAAACAGCTTTTGTACAACTTGATCTTGCAGTTATTCCTGACTTTCTTTTTTCTTTTTTCAAATTTGATGCAGCATTCCGTTTTCAGTTGATGACTTATCTAAGTCAATGGAACAAATTGATATCTCTGACATTGAACCACCACCTCTTATTCGTGAGAATTCAGGCTTTAGCTTCTTGCTGCCCCATACTGATTAAAAAGACAGAATTCTCTTCTATTTATCTCTCTTCACTGACAAGCTGTAAATTCATTCTGCAAGCTCTTCAGGTGCTGATATGATTTTGGTGTTGTTCAGCATTGATTATTAACTTACATTAGATTCACCATCTTTGGAATTTTTAGAAGTAGATAGTTCATTGTTATAAGCAGGGATGAAGTTGCTCCCTTTCCAAATGTAACTATTTCTTTCTTCTGTTTGTACAACTAGACAATGTTTTTGAGAGGAAAAGAGTTGTCAATTTCTCTTACATCATTCCCAAAAGAACAAAATTTCACAGTGACTACATGTCATGTGAAGAATGCATGTAGGTGGCACTACAAAAATTGTCATCCAAGCTTTCTCTATCAGACTTAGTTTTCTTAAATAGTAAGACAAACAAGAACGAATCCAAGTCAAAGGGCACGACAATATCACAAATGAAGAAGAAGAAATGAAGCTTATGGATACACACATGCAGAGGAAATCAGAGTCGAGAACAAAACAAATGCTGATTGTTCATCGCAGGTAAAACTATTTACGGAACAAAATAAATGCCGATTGTTCATCGCAAGTAAAAACTATTTACATAAATCACGACGGTAGGAATACGGTAAAGTAAGCTTCTATTATATCATAATCGCACTACTCTGTCGGGAAGGCAAAGCGGGCCAAGCTGGACTGAAGTAGGGTACCACCCTGCTGTGAATGTGATCCCATAATATGGAAGGAGTACGACACTGATAACGAACAACTTCAACTGTTTGACTAACAAGGTCACACACAAAAATGTCTGATCCAGTTCTAATGAAGACAGATTCAGTGTTCTGAGGAATGAAAGACAGTATCTGAGTTTCTTTCTTACCCGTATGAAATGACGCCACGACGGATGGATTCATTTTCCACATGATTTTAAAATTCAATCTATATCTCCTATTCCACCGATTTGTTTCATACACATTACTTGACGTACATTCACTGGGTTCCCTTTCAAAAACCCATATCTCCAAGCCTGACTTACAGCTCCAACCATACTGCAGAAGACCATCAAAGGACTCCCCTAAAACACGCTCGTCAAAATCATTTGAACCTGGTAGCTTTAATAAAGCTATCTGCTTCCCCTCATCACCTGAGTCATAGATGGCTATCTTTCCATGTTCAGCAAACCAATAGACGACGCATTTAATCACTGTGGCCACTTTCCAAGGACACAATGACAAAGTTGAAGAACAATGGAGTATGGAAAAGTACCATGTGCTAGTCTTGGGATTGAAAGTTTCAATGGCTACAGTCTTAACTTCGTCAAGTCGGCGTTCACATTTTGCTCGAATGACCTTGTAGCACATAATGTCATCAGCATGGTCCTCTACGAGGAATGCCATACACAGCTCATCAAAATATAATCGAGGACGAGGAAGCTTGTAATGTTGCTTGGTAAAAGGATTCCAAAGAAAATAGGTCTTTGGGTGACGGCCACAAAGAATAAGGCCATTTTTAGAGTCAATGAAGTAACCAAGCTCTTTGAGGATCCCAGAAAACTTTATTTCATCACCCTCTTTACTCGTTGACAATAATGAAAGGGCAGGTTCAGATGGAGGCCGGCGCAGACCATCTCGAGGCCTTCCAAGGTATAACGTATTGCATGTAAAAAACCCCAAAAGGGAGAATTTAACTCGCCACTTCCTCGCGTAATTGTGACGAAAAGAAGAGCTGCAAATAAAGTGAAGCCATCTCTTTGACACAAGGATTAATCTAAATACTGATTCTGGAGGCAACCTAATCAGGATTTCACACAGGATGTCATCAGAGCAAAATCCAGCTTGAATGCTGTCAATGGTTGCCGTCTTTACCCTCACAGACATAAATTCAAGCTAAATCTGTGATTAAGTCCCAAGTTTCAAGCATCTGTAAGAATTTATTAAAAATTAACAAAAAAAAAACAATTAAGTCATCCCATAGTGTGGCTGCCAGAAGGAAACAAGAAGCAGTCATATAAATAACGGCAATCTAGTGATATGCTGAAATCAACTTTTGTTTTTATGTTACGAATATTGCAGTTCTGCTTTCACTCTCCAGTTTATTCTATGTACAAACCATACTGAACAGCCAAACTAAATATAGATCCTTAGCTGTAAAAGACATGTTGGACACTAAACACCCAAAGACCAAGAGCAAAAGGGTAAGTATTTATTGTTATTGATCATACGTGTGCGTAACTATCCAAACATTGATCGTACCTGATCTAGAACAAGATATATAGACATGTAATGCAACTTAAGGGAATGGCTCTCTTTTTCATGGTTAGTTCCATTCTATGACAACACAAAGAAATCAAATTAAGGCATCTTTATATAATGATCGAAATAAGAACCACACAAAAGTAAAGCAAAACAAAATAAACTATCCAAATAAAACCCACGAATATTAGAACATTGACAAAAAATAAAAAACAAGAATGAGAAAGGGCAAATGTTTCATCCCATTTCAATTCCAAAATGCCCCATTTTCCAGAACCCATATACAAGCATACTTGTTAAGAAACACCTTAGATTATTACATTTAAAAGACCCCGGTACCGAGTTTGACTGGAAACCTAGCTGAATCTGGAAATTTGAAGTATTACGGGAAAGCAAAAAAGGCCAAGTACAACTGTTACTTTGACTGTAGAGAAATTATAAGAAAAAGAAGAAACCGAATGCGCTTACTAATACTAGGGAGGAGAATAAAGGTGGCGAACGCTGATGAATGACTACCCTCCAAGCCAGAGGTGATAACATAAAACTCACTCGACTTCGTCGTCTGTCTCAGTGATGTCAAACTCAAACTACTTTTAGTTCAAATCCTTCCTATATTTTGATTGTTCTTTTTTTATTTCGATTTTTAAGGACAGTTTCTTTTCATACTCCCTTTTCTGTTGTTTTTTTTATTGGTTTTTAAACTAAATTTTTAATAAAAATTGAAAATAAAAATAAATTTAATCGATTTTTATAATAAAATGTAAAAATTAAAACTTATTTAATTTGTCACCTTTATTTAATTTATTTTTATCAAAATTTATTTTTATATTAATTAATGTTATAATTATTAAAAATAAGAAAATATAAATATTTAATATAATAATATTAATTTTATATAATAAAATATAAAAATCATATTAACTCGTAACAAAACATCAAACAATTCTTTTCCTTTAAATTTTCATACTTAAACATTGTTTCACAACCATTATAATGCAAAAAAAAAATATTTAAGAGATGAAATGCCTTAAATATTAGGGGTGTATCATAAATATTCAGAAAATAATATGCTGCCATTGTAGTTTAACAAATTTTCTCCAGTCTAGCCTGATCCGATCGAAGTTAATAGGCTCAACCTTAACTGATAAGGCTTTGGGTTAGGCTTGGGTTTTTTAGTTTTTAAAATTTCATGCTTCGGACCCAACTCTGACTCGAGATGCTAGGCATGACAACTGGGCTTGAGCCTGAAACCAACGGACTCGAAATCAATAAGCTAGGCTTGGATTGACCGACCCTTGAATCATGCTCAAACTCCGTTGCGAGGCTCAACCCAACTGAGTCCGAGACCCAACCTTTAAATACAAAACAATATTGTTTTGTCGAAAATAACATTATTTTGACATTATAAATTGAAAAAAATTTAGTGGAGCTAAGTTGTGCTCTGGCTCGAGCTCCGGCTCGTGTCTTAAATCGGGTCTAAGCTCAATTTGACCCATTGTCATCTCTATAGGCTGCTTGACTCAACTAGTCCAAAGTTCGAGACTTTTATGTAGGCAAGTTTAAACTTGAAGACAAAATTTTGGGTTGAGTTAGGATCTGGGTGGATCCGAGCCCGATTTGACCTGTTGCCAAGCTTATACTCTTATACAATAAGACGAGGATAAATGGTTTTAAATTTTGAGTGTTATGTATCCATAAAAAATTGTTCAATATAACTCATATAATTCGTATAGGAGGCAAAAAAAACCCACCGGTAAGTTTAAACCAACTTTGCTGCAGATAAAGTATTTCAGATGATGCATTGATCAAACATCAAACAATTCTTAGGCTGGTAAGGTCTTTTAGATGATGCATTGATCATGTGTTTACTTTAGCAATGAAATCAGAAGTTGCACCTATCATCACCTAAGCGATAAGATTCTACTCCCCTGTAAGATTAGAATAGTCAGAAGTTGCACCTATCATCACCTAAGCTATAAGATTCTACTCCCCTGTAAGATTAGAATAGTCAATCACTTTACATAATGATTTCCAGAAGAACAACTCCAAAATTGTTAATATCTCACATCAAAGTTAGTTAACCTATCCGTATATATTCTAGAGCATAATGTCTATAACCCGATATATAGGTGTTATCTCTAATAGGCCCGAGTCTAGTAATGTTAGAGCATTTTAAAACTCTCTATGTCACATATTTCTTTTCTCCTGCATTATATGTTATTGCAACGAAGTTTTCCCATTTAAAAAATCCCCTTTCTAATGCTAAATGATATACAACTTGGTCTGGCTTTGGAGGATGATGGGCTAAGACTAAGAGTGCATGAAGAGAATATAAAAAATTTGGTGGAAAACAAAAGGACAAAAGAAATATAACTCTAACCATTTAGAAGTATGATCATGCATAATTCTAAGGAATATTCTTGGTTAGTTAAATAAGGATAATATGGGACACTTGGCAATAGTATGTTTGAGTTGTAGTCCATGTGTCATTTTATCTCAATATTCAGTACCAACCCTTGTGTATTTAATCTTGAAGAATGAATGAATGAAAAAATTAAGGCTATTTGATTTAGAACAAGATATATAGAAATGTAATGCAACTTAAGGGAATGGACTCTAATTTTCGTGGTTGGTTCCATTCTATGACAATATAAAGAAATCAAATTAAGAAATATTTATATAGTCTCCAAAAGGATGATCAAAATAGCACCACATAAAAGAAAAAATAAAATAAAACAAGCTATCCAAATAAAACTCACAAGGAACAAAACGTTTATCCACAAAAAGAGAGAATAAAAAAGGAAAACTTTTTCATTTCATTTCAAAGGAATAGTTCACCTGATCTCATTACTCTATTTTTATCATATTTTATAAGCATTCATCTATTCAATAAATGAGACACACAAAAAATAGATGGATGAATGCACGTAAAAAATGGCAAAAATAGAGTAATAAGAAGAGGTGATTTGAACCTCCGTTTCAACTCCAAAATAGCCCTTTTGCCACAACCCGCATAAAAGCATACTCGGTAATAAAAACTGGAGAAAAAAAAGATGAAAACTTGTTAAGAAAATGGGCTAATTAAGCTGAATTTAGAATTTTGAAGTATTAAGGGAAAGAAAAAAATGCCAAGTATAACTAGTATTTTGACTGTAGAAAAGTTACAAGAAAAAAAGAGAAGAAAGTCAATGCACTTACTGATACTAGAGAGGAGAATAAAGGTGGCGAAGGCTGATGAATGCTTCCCTCTAAGCTAAGGGTGTGTATCTTACTAATGTCAAACTCAAGCTACCAGGACTTCATATTCTTCTATATTTTCGTTGCTCTTTTTTATTTCAATTTTTAAAGACAGTTTATTTTCATATTCCCTTTTATGTTGTATTTTTATTGTTTTTTAATCTTATTTTTAAGTAAAATTTATTTAATTGAAATTTTTTAATAAAAATTATTTAATGTTATTTATAATCAAAATTAAAATTCTAAATTTATTTAATTTCATCATCTTAATTTTTATTATAATACTAGATATTAATATTAATATTTTAATTTAACTTATTTCTTAACATATCAAATTTTGTTCTTAAATTAATTAATTCTTGTAATTAATAAAAATAAAAATATATGAGTATTTAGTATAATAAAATTTTAATATAAATAAAAAATTGATATTAACTCTTAACACATCAACAATTGTTATCATTTAAAGTTTCATACTTCAACATTATTTCACAATTACAATAATGCAAAAGATCAAACTTAAGGAATAAAGTGCCTTAAACCTTATGGCATATCATAATTATCTGTAATATAATATACTGCTCTTATACAATAAGATGAGGACAAAATGGTTTAACTTTAAAGCATCATGTACCTATCAAAAGTACTTAGAATACAATTCATGTAATTTGTACTAAAAGCAAATAACCACGGGCAAATCTAAACTAGCTTTGTTGTTGATAAATTCTTTCAGATGTACCTTAATCAAATATCAAACAATTCTTATGATGATAAAGGCCTTCAGATGATGCATTGATCATTTGTTTTTCTTTAGAGATAAAATCAAAAGTTGCATCTATCATTTAAAGAAATATTTGCAAAAAATCTCACCTAAGCAACAAGATTCTACTCCCTTTTGTTTTAGAATAGTCAATCGCTTTCCTTTATGTAATGATATCCAAAAGAACAACTCCAAAATTATAAACATTTGATTTTAAAGTTAGTTAACCTATCATTATGCATTTTGGAGCACAATATCCATATGTACTTATAACTCGACACAAGGGAGTTATCTCTAATAAGCCCAATTTAGAACAATCAAAATCAGAATGTTGGAGCATTTTAAAATCTTTTTTATATCACATATTTCTTTTCTCCTGCACTATGTGTTATTGCATCGAAGTTTTTTGATTTAAAGTAAATTATTAAAACAAATCCCCTCTATAAAGATAAGTGATATGCAACTTAGTCTGAAGGATGATGGGCTAAGAGTGCACGAAGAGAATACAACATGATTGGTGGAAAAAGGGCCAAAAGAAAGACAAATCAACCTATTTGGATGCATGATTATGCATCATTCTAAGGAATATTCCTAGTTAGTTAAATAAAGATAGTATGGGATACTTGGCAATAGTATGTTATAAGTTGTAGTGTATATGCCATTTTATCAAATATTTAGTAACAACCATTGTATATTTAATCTTGAAGAATGAATGAATAAAAAAATAAGGAAGCATTAAAATTTTCTTTTTAAAAAAAAATTAAGTAATTCATTGATATAAGAAACATTGTAAAACCTTATTAGGTACAAAAGAAATCAGTTACAAAAGTTTGGACAATCTATGATTCTAGTTACATAAAATTTTAGAATGACTCATTCAAGTAACCGTATTTCTCTCGTGCTTATTGACAAGTTGTTTCTTATTCCTCTAACTTTCACAAAGAGTTTGCATTGGAGGAATATTTGCTGAAATAACTGCTCTTTGTTTCTAGTCTTGTTTTTGAATAATCAAAAGTTCCTCTCCTGCCATATATAGTACACTATAGTAGCTAAGCTAATCTTGATAGCTTTATAGTTTACTTTAGTTACCATTTTTAGGTTCCCAGCATATTGGATTCAATCTGTGCCAGGTGTTGGTTTCTTTCCTTATGCCAAGTACTCGTTATATTTTACTCCTAATATATTAAGTGTCTCTGTAACTAACTAGCAGATGGTCCAGAGTTTCCAATTTGCAATTGCATAGCTCACACTCTAGAGAAATGATGGAGAACTTTATTCTATCCTTGGTGGGGAGTTTCCCAATCAACCCTATCCACAGTATAACTGACTGAGTTAGATAAATATTAGTATCCCAAATCAGTTTTTCCCATTCCACCATATTGCTTATATCCTTTTGAAGTAAAGCTCTACATACCTTAGAGCTTAATATCTTTGAATGCTCTAATGTCCATTGTACTTCATCCTGAGATGTTACCTAACATACTGGCAGATTCCCCATTATGATGTCGACATTCTTGTTTTCATGGAAAGGCCAATACCATCTATTGTTCCTGATTAGCTTGCTCAGCTTAGTATCAGGTCTTGCTCACATCAATAGGTGTTATATTTCATGAATTTTGTATAGGGGTCCTTTGGGGTGTCAGTTATCTAACCAAAACATGATTTGTTCCCCATTTCCAATTTTATGGAAAATTAGCTCCTACATCTATTGTCTTGTGTTTAGTATTTGTTTTAAATTATAAAACATATTATGTTTTATCCCTAGCTTCCATATACTGCTACTTTTACTCAACACACTATGTATCCATTTTACCCATAGTTCATCTTTTTTGCTCCATAATCTCCACATGTTCTTTGTTAGGCTGACTTGGTTTAATAACCTAGCTGAGTATATTCCTAACCCTCCTTAGTTTTTAGGCTTATAGATTATACTCTAGCTGACTTTAGCCTTGTTACTTTCATGCCTTGCCCCTTGCCATAAGAAGTCTTTCAACTTCTTGGTCAATCTCCTTAAGCACACTCTTCAGGAGAGATATGTTACTGATCTAATAATTTGCTAGCTTGCTCAGGATGGTCTGGACCAATTGTAGTCTTCCACCATAACTGAGGTGTTTATTGCACCAATGATTGATTCTTTTTCAAGTGTGTCCACCAGAGGTCTGCAATCTGATGTTGTGAGTCTTTTTTGTGATATAGGCACTCCAAGGTACTTAATTGGGAGATTTCATTGCATGAGTAGCATATTTAATTCAACAATTTGAAGACAAGTAAAAGCAGCTTTACTTATATTTGTTTTCAATCTAGACATTGTCATGAAATCCTCCATTGATTTTAAGAGAAGTTTTATCAATTGTTTTTCAGCCTTGTGAAATAACAACAAGTCATCCGCATAAGCAACCTGTGTTATTTGGCTACCTTTACATCTATGATGTTATTAAAATCTTGAGTTATTTTCCACATTCCTTGTAATTATGTTCAAGTGGACCTCCATACACAGCACAAATAGGTAAGGGGATAGTGGGTCTTCTTACTTAAGCCCTATTTTAGCTTTGATTAGCCTAGTAGGTTCTCCATTCACCAAAACAACAAGGGAAGCTGTAGTCACACATTCTTCAATCCATTTCTTGAATAAAGGGGGCAACCTGCTACCTTTAAGATGCTAAACATGAAACTCTAATTGATTGAGTCATATGCCTTTGCCAAATCTATATTTATTGTGCACTTCTTCACTTTTGACTTAGTATTTTATCCTTTAAGAATCTCTTGACAAAGCAAAATGTTTGTCCCTATTGTTCTCCCTCCAATGAATGCAATCTAGGCTGGATTTATGATGTTTCTCATATTCCTCTTTAGTCTACTTGCAAGTATCTTAGTAATGGTTTTGTAGAGTACATTGTAGCAAGCAATTAGCCTGAATTATTCAAACCTGCATATATTGGGTTGTTTGGGGACTAGGTTCACAAAGATTTTATTCCATTATTTTAGTATAGTTCGTTTTCTGAAAAAATTCTTGACAGCTTCTGTGACTTCCTCACCTAATATATCCCAATTCCTCTGAAAGAATCTCCCATTATAGCCATCTACGCCTGGGGCCTTGTCAGGATTTAAAGAAAATAAAGCTTCTTTGATTCTTCCCCTAATATTTTTTTAATTGTTTCTGCCCTATCCTCTTCTGAAATCTACCTTATTCTTCTTGTTATATTATTTGTAATAATCTCTAATTCCTATTCTAATCCACATTGCTTATTCAAATATTCAAAAGTAAGTCTCTTCTTGCTCTCATGGTCTTGTTATTTCTGTCCTGAATCATTTACTAGGAATTGAATCTGGTTTTTGTTCCTCCTTACTTTGATTGAGTTCATGAAGTATTGAGTGCACTTCTCCCCTTCTTTTAGCCAAATCATCCTTTATTTTTGAGTCTTATAGGGCCTTGTTCTACTTGCTAATTAATGTTTCTTCTTCTTTCTTAGCAGTAAGTCCTCAGGTCTAGACAGTACTCTCCTCTAGCATCTCTGTAATTTATCTAGTGCATTTGTAAATGTCTTCTATTCTAGTATTCTATTTTTGAGTTGACTAATGTCTCATAAACTTTGACGACAACATGTAATATATACTTCAACATCATGATAGCAAGATGCAATAGGTTGTATGAAGTAGGGCTTCTAGTACTTTGATGGAATTGTTTCACTTAATTTAGCCTATTAAAAGCATAAACTTAGAGTAAAATTAAAGACGTTTGCTATCGTATGATAATAGTTATCATTAGAAGAAATGACTTTTCTTACTTATACATAATATGATAGAGATCATGTGTATTTATAATTCATGCTTTTGAATATTTAATACTAAATTCATATTTAGCATTACTACAATGTTCAAAGCATTATAAGAAATAGATTGTTAAATTTTATACATGTAATGCATTGGATGAAATAACAATTCATAAAAAGATAATACTTATATTTCATTATATTACTAATGACTTTATATGATATAGTCATATATATTAAATAAAATATTAATCTAAAATTTTAAAAAGTTCAAATTATTTAAATCTGTGTAGAAATTAAGCATTAAGAATTCTGAAGCACTTCAATGAGATTATTGTAGAGAGTTTTAATTTTTTAATTATCTATAGGGGATGATATTCTCTAGTGAATATCATCATAATAAAATTTCATAAGAGTATGGTTTCATATAAGGAGAGTATGGTTTCATATAAGGAGAAATATAGAGTATGATTGTGTAATGCAATATTTATTTCTTCTATAGCAATGGCTTACCTTCAATCCTTCTAATTAGATTAATTAGCAATACTTCGTATTAGACATGAAATGCTAAGTCTTTGAAAGAGTCAAAGTTAACAATTTAAGGATGTGATGGTTGGTTGAAGCATACATATTCGTTAAGTTTCAAACTAAATTGGGTAATAAAAGGTTATGAGATATCCAAATAGTTGGATATAATCTTACAGATCTATTAAACAAATTGTTTGTTTCAATATATACTTATAAGAGAATGGTTCTCAAGATAAGTAGTAAGAATAAGATGAAATTTGAAAAGTTCAATTGGAACCAATTCCCTTGTTGATATATTTGAAGTATAGTTGAAAGGCTACGAGACATTAAAAGATTCACTTTTATGGAAAATTCAAATATTTTATTTTAAAGATGATTGTGAATTTATTATGTCTATAAGAATATTAGTGCAAGTATAATTGTCCTCTTCAGTGAGAGTATGTAGAGACATATTGCTTATAGAGAACAATAATTCTAATTTTCAATTATTGAAAATATAATTGTCCAAGCACAAATCTTGTTTGATATAAAAAAGGTAACAACTTAATTTTGGGAATCAAATCTATAAAGATAGATTGAAATTTTAGGTACTATAGATAATGTACTAAAGATGTTTATTATCTGAGATATTTGATACTTGTGAAGTATTAAAGATATCCATTATTTTATGTATGAGTTAATATTTGAGTTTAAGATTATATGGATATTAACTTTAGAAGTAAATATTAATTAAGCTCTATTTTACTTATAATAATATCATTTTAAGACTGGAAATCCAATGTAGCAATGGTTGCTAATTAAGTTATATTTCATTTTTCATTTGGAGGAAATGATTAACTAGATCAATAAGTTCTTTAGTGAACTTGATATAGTTCCTTGCATTGGTTAAGACAGCAATGTACTGTAGAACATTAGAGCTATTAGGCATGTAAAAGGAGCTAAGGTCTCATCAAAGATCTAAGGATGTATGTAAGCAGATGTTCTTTATTATGATGATAATTAAGTTAAAAGTTGTAAGATTTAAGTAAGTGCTCATTATAGAGAATCTTGTAGAATTCTCTCATTAGGCACTATCCTAACAGTAGTATGATCACCATATGGTGATATGATATATGATACTTAAACGACTGACTTAGTGCAAGTGGGAGATTGCTAGTTTATACCCTAGAGCCAATATGTTGGTTGTAGTTTAGTGGCAAAATAATTTAAAGACAATCTTTGTTTTATACATATTTAGATGTATATAACAAAGTCATGGGATAATTATAAATTTCAAATAAAATTATGTTGAGATTATAATTATGAGATTTATATTGTATTTATTTATTATCCATAAATTGTTCCTAGTCAATATTTTATTAAGACTGAACATTAACAGAACATAAAAAGACTAGCACACGTTATGTTTTTTCTTATGAAGGAAGTAGTTAATCTTATAGACTAAAGTTTGGAGATAAACAAATGTGTGAGTAATTCTCAGAGAATAAGTTCACTAAACTGACTCGTATAAGAAATCCATTTGGAACATTACTTATACCTCTATGGAACTTTTCATTGTAATGATTGTATATGTGATCCTTAGACTTAAGGTCTCCGAAGTTATCTTGTATAGGAATTGCTATGTTTTGATACTACTTATGACCTATTCTAATCATAGGTAGTTCAATCAATAGGTATTGGATGTAGCATGAACTAAGTGGTGGTAGTTGTGTGATCAAAATAGGATTCAGCACCTTAAAGTAATTAGGGAGAACATTTCATTGTTCTTGATTAGAATTGATTTGAAAAATCCTTAGCCAATTAAAGATCTAAGGATGTATTTAAGCAGATGTTCTTTATTATAATGATAATTAAGTTGAAAGTTGTAAGATTTAAGCAAGCGCTCATTTACAAATGTTATTATCTAAATCAATAGCTAATGGTGGAGAACTAATATGATTGGACTCAAAACAGAGTAGACATTAATTATATACTTTATGTGTAATCAAAACATTGTATGATAAAAGGATTGAATTATACAAAAAAAGCATACATGAAAAAGATTTGTCAATATCACTTTGACATTTCTAAATATTTAGGTGGTTATAATGTGTTACCAGACTTAAATCTTGATTTATGGAGGAGTTTAATTTATCTAATCCTAAATATGTTTTAGGATTATAATTCGTATCCATTACCATCATATTTAAGAATATAATGAGTCACACATAAAGAACGAGTTGAAGAGAGTAAAGATATTTTAATCAAATTGGACTTGATTGTAAAGTTTGAGAAACTATATGATTAAATATGAGATATTTAATAAATAAGAATCAACAAGAGATGTTAGATCTTATTTGGGCATAATTGATATTTAATTAAAATTATTTTTATTTCTATTAAATTTTAATTAAAATTAGAATTTAATTTCAATTAAATTATTAAAATGTCCAGAATTATTATAAATTGGCTTAAACTTTAATAGAGTTAGCTTAACCCTCTCTGCAACAGTTGTAGAGTTCTCTCAACTTATTCTATGAATGTTGTTAGATATCAGATACTTATGCGGCTATGCGACTATGGTGGTTGAGGTGAACCTATTTTAGAAATGGTTCAAGGGATACAACAACAATATGATCAAGCTATGAAATAAGTTATAAATTAAGATTCACGCTTTATTATAATTTACATGCTAATCATTTTAAATAATTAAAGTGAGTTTTATTTTTGAGAAATCAAAATACAAACAAGTTTTGTTTTTATCCTATTGCGGTCAGGATTAGATCCAAGCATGATTTCCTAATACATAGTCCCCTTAATTCAAAACCTATAATCCTAAGAATATGCATCTAAAAATTTTGTTTAGTTTTATGAGTTAACAAAATATTCTTATGAATATTCTTATGCTCTACATTAGTTTTCCTCTGAAGATCTCCAAGAGAAGAGGAATGTAAATCCATCTACATGTTAGTGCCAAGGCTTCATCGATGCATTCGATTCGAATCACAACTGCTCATACCAGAAATAAGAGGTGGAGCTTGTATATACATGTTTCATTTTTCATTTGTATAATGGTACAGATGCAAGCCCTATGAATTTCTATTCATAAATAGAAGAGTCTTTTATTCTAAGAAAAGGAAAGAAGAGAAGTTAAAGAGAAAGAGAGGGGAGAGGGGAGAGGAGAGAGGAGAGAGGAAAGATGAGAAAGAGAAGAGAGAAAAAGAAAGCCTTAATCCTTTAATTATTTTATTTTTCATCTCATTTGCTACGTAGGATACACATCTAAGAATTAGCCTACAAAGAATATTGAATATGCTTTTTGTAATGGAGGACTGACGAAGAAGTTAAGTTATGGTTCAAATTAAACATTTGACCGATGGCTAAAAGTGCATTTTGAAACTTCAACATTTACAACAAAATACAGAACAAACCTTAACATTTCAAAGCATTCAAATTGAACCTCCAACATTTTCAAAACATTCAAACTAGACCATCAGTTAAATGTCATGTTAATACTAAAATGATATTTTTTTTAACTAAAAAGTGATCCTCATTTCCATATGGCAAGTGGAACTCACCATGTGAAATGTATAACAATGATTCCCACTAGTTTTTTGTTTAATTTAAAAAAGCTAATTATGCGACAGTAGGATCTACTTTCTTTTAAAAAATATAAAAAAAATGTCATCTAGCATTAACATGATATTTAACTGATGGAGAGTTAACCTTGTAAAATTTTTTCATTTATTTATGGTCTGTTTGGAACGTTTTGAAAATGTTAAGGTTCAATTTGAAAGTTGTATCATAGGAAAAAAATGTATTTAAAACCCCAACGTTTATACTATAATCTAAGTTGAACCTTAACGTTTCAAGGCGTTTAATTTGAACCTTTCGGGGCTTTCAATTTGAACTCCAATGTTTACCAAATGTTTAAACCAGACCTCACAAGGATGAAATATCTGTCAAATAAATGCCACATGACTTTTTTTTTTAACTTTACATATTAGTGCAATCTTTTGGATTTCGCACCGTACCGATCAGATTTTGGTAAGAAATGAAAGACTTTTTTACCGGGTACAAATACTGGTCAGCATACCGGTCGGTATCAGAAATTTTGAAAAATATAAAGACTAAGTTGCAAAATTTTTAAAATTTTTGGCAAATTTAAGCTCCCTTTATTTAAATTTATTTTAATCTTTTAGATAATATTTATTAATAAAGTATTAATA
>JANIIA010000003.1:40763702-40774308 GCA_027478495.1 Erythroxylum alaternifolium | reverse complement strand
AGGTGCGCGTGAAGTGGGCCATTGACAAACCAATTAGAACCTCATTGAAGTTACGGATGGAAGAGGATTTGGATGGATTCTTGGTTTCATTGGTATATGATCGACTTCCCAAATTTTGTTTTATCTGTGGCATTATTGGGCATAGGGAGAAGTTTTGCCCTGTACCAGTCCTGACCAATGCTTTGGTGGTGTAAAAAAAGTATGGCCCACATCTTCGAGTTCCCACTTGAAAACCCCAATTGAATATCGAGTCCAGATGGCTTAGGGATGAAGAATTCTATAGTTTGGGTCACTCAACTAGCGATAGCGATTAGCCTCCCGAAGGCAGCAGAGGTGGTGTTGGTACTTCCCTAATGGGAGACGTGCAGGCTCAAACCCCTTGGGGTGCAAATTCGGGGGCAGGTGTGTATCACCGAGGGGATAGGAGAGCCACTTTGTGTGGGACTATAGGACACTATGTCTCTAGTTAATTTGAAATAAACTAAAGACATAGGGCTACAAATCATATAAGAATTTGAAATTGTGATTCAGTCTCTAAGATGGTTAATTTTTGGATGGAAGTTATGCATAGTACATTGTTTTTTAATATGAATAGCCCGAAAATGTTTGAAGCATATCTTCCAAATTACTAAACCAAATTGAGTGATTTTGGTGTCAATAGAAACATAAGACATAGAGAAACACTTTTCTAGAAGAGAATATGACCAAATTACATCGGTTTCACTTTCTAATTGAATGTGAACAGTACACCCGAAAGTGTGACTTGGAAAAAAATATGAAGTGAGTCAATGAGAAAGGAATAGAGATTTTAATGGATTTAATGAGGCATAACCCAAGTATAAATTGAACTTAGATGAGTTTTGATATGAGAATGACTTTGTGATGAAATTTATGGATAAATACTTATAATTTTCATGAACATGCATTATACATATTTCATTTCATACATGTGCATCATTAAACGCTTAAGATTGTACACATTGTGATATATGTGTATGGTGTTTGATATAGAGGACCAACTAGAATGTCAACCTCCAGACGTTGCTGGAACTTCCAGGCATTAGCTTCGAGAGCAATTTGTGAGTAACCTAGATGGTCTCACTTAATTACTTGTTTGCTTAATTTCTATTTTGAAATGATTGAATGAATGCGGCTTGATTATTGATTCTGAACAGAAGGTCTGATGACTATGAAATGTGGAATGTATATTGAAGTGCTACTTGAATGTTAATGTGAAGAACTAAATGTGTTATGACATGATTGATTGAAAATGTGAGATGCATTCCATACATGAATGCATGATCAGATAATGGCAGTTGTGACCAGAGTAGCCACCGAACAGAGCTTAAAGCTCAACATATGCAAAGAGCCTCGAGCTCAAATAGTGATTAAGAGCCTAAGGCTCACTATATATAATGAGCCCTATATCCTCATCGAATAAGGGACAATTAGTAATGAGTCCGACATCCAAAATAAATACGGGACAGTTCAGGCACTTGGTCACAACAACGTAACAATTAGAAAAGTGTCTTATAAGCATTCTATATGCATTTTGATAAGTATGTTTGATTGATTAAAATGAAAAAATTTTGCCTATGCTTAAGTGAAAATGTGATACTGATGTAAAGTGCAATTTTATGAAATATTTGTTATGTGAAATAATGGGTTACATGAATTAAGTGAAACATCAATGATGGTTACCTCACTGAGTTCGTAAAACTCACCAAAATTGCAACATTGTCTTTTTAGGACTGAGAGACGACTCTAGCTACTAAGAGGCTCTACCAGCCGTGTAAATTGTGATTTGGCAAAAGAAGTCATGGCTCAAAAGTCGGTCAGCTAGGATTTTTGGATAGATTAAAGAGACTTTGTATATTTTTCTCTTTCATGTAGTACTTTTATATTAGGTTTTGATGATGTACATGTAGTAAGTTTTTAAAGGTACAATGTAGACTTTCGATTTTTGTGAAGTGAAATGAGGAAAAAAAATTTGGTTCTAAAATATTGTGATTTTCTTATAATGCTTTATAAGTGAATAATGATATGAAGCCATGTGAAGTGAATGTAATGATCGAATGTAGCTCACCCTTATCGTAGGAAATGTACTAGAATGACCTCCGGGCATCCCAGTGTGTACCCTATGATAAGGAGGCACTACATAGAGGTCTACGGCAAGGCAATCCTTTGAGTCCCTACCTGTTTATTATTTGTGCTGAAGCGCTATCTAGACTTATTTAAGCCAAGGAGAATCAAGGGGCTATTCATGGTGTCAAGATCATTACAGGAGCTCCCATCATTTCCCACTTATTCTTTGCTGACGACAGTGTCCTTTTCTTTAAAGCTCAGCTTAATAAAGCACAGGCTGTTAAGACATTATTGACGGAGTATGAGAAAGCTTCTGGATAGAAGATTAACTTTAGTAAATCCTTGATTTCTTTTAGTCCTAATACAGATTTGGTGACAAAATCGGATATCTGTTCACTTCTGCAGATTCAGGAACAAGATAATCTTGGCAGTTATCTTCGCCTTCCAATGGCTATTGGTCGTAACAAGAAAGAATTTTTCGGATACGTGAAGGATCGGGTTTAGAAAAAACTCAATTCTTGGACTTTAAAGCAGTTGTCAAAACCAGGTAAAGAAATCTTATTGAGGACCATTCTTCAGGCTATACCAAATTATGTCATGATGCTCTTCCTATTCCCCAAGTCGTTATGTGAGGAACTTGAGCGGATAATGTATCGATTTTGGTGGGGTACCGCGGATAACAGGAAAGGTATACACTGGATGAACTGGGACCGTTTATGTCGATCACGAGTGACAAAGGGCCTTGCTTTTAAACACCTCTGAGAGTTTAACATTGCTCTTTTAGGCAAGTTAGGCTGGAAACTACTAAAGGAACCTGACTCGTTAGTTTCCAGATTGCTCAAAGCACGATACTATGCCCATTGCTCGTTTTTAGAAGCCCCTCTTGGTGTAACCTAAGTTATCCATGGCGCAATATTTGGGAAATTTAGCATATTATTCGACGAGGCCTGTGCTGGAAGATTGGCAGGGGGATAGAGTGCAAATCTGGTCTGACCCATGGTTAAAGGATGTGGACAATCCATTTGTCACCACCCCTTTTGACGCACTCTATGGTGTTCTCTTTGTAAAAGATTTGATGGCTAATGGGAGGTGGAATTTCGAGTTGATAACTACTGTCTTTAACAACCTCAATATTCGTTTAATATTGAGCCTCCCACTTTTTGGTACTGTTGTGGATGATTTGTTTTAGATGTATGAGGACAAAGGCTTTTTCTCAGTTAAGTAGACTTACAAAGCTCTCACTTGTGGTAACCAAGAGCCCCGAAATGCAGAGATGGTGCAGGTATGGCAGAAGTTTTAGAAACTTAAGGTGCCCTCGCAAGTGAGTAATTTGTTTTGGAGGGCTTCAAATAATATCCTGCTGCTACGTGAAAACTTGTTCTTAAAAAAGGTCGATGTCTCGCTATAGTGTCCATTTTGCAATCAATAAATGGAAAGTCTGCTGCACTTACTGGATACTTGTTCGTTTACAAAGCAGGTGTGGCAGTCTTCTTATATGGGTTGGTTTTTGCCAACGGTGACAAGTTTTCAAGATTGGCTGTGGAGATTTTTTCGTTTGTTTAATGATAGTGATTTGGCTTTAGCTTTGAGTTTATGCTGGCAGGTATGGAATGTACGTAATGACTGTATTTGGAACCAAAAAGTTGCTACTCCTTTATCGGTTTGGGCTCAAACATTGCAACTCCACCATAATTGGTTGAGGGCGCAAGTGGTAATTAAGACTGCCAAAAATGCGGATTGTGTCACTATATGGCGGACACTAGACCTTGGGTGGGTGAAACTCAACCTTGATGCTGCAACAACTGTGGATGGTTCCTACACTGGGTATGGTTTCATTGCTAGAGATTCTTCGGGTTCAGTTTTGGGGGTTCGGGTTGGCAGACTTGATGGAGTTTTTTGCCCAAAGATCGCTGAAGCTTTGGCCATAAAGGAGGTCCTTAGTTGGATTGAGCGTAAGAATTGGCAAAGGGTCGTTATTGAGAGTGATTAACTACTTGTGATTCACACTCTCACGGATCGTCACTATATAGATGCGACTGATTTCGACAATTTAATTTCTAATTCTTGTTTACTCAGATCTCAACTTGATTGCAAAGTTATCTTTCAACATGTCAGACGTTCTGCTAATGAGGTTGCTCATGGCTTAGCCCAAGCTTCCCGAATAATGGCAAACGTAGGCGAGTGGTGTATTAATTTTCCTCCTTTTGTACTGCCTCTACTGTGCTTGGATTGTTAATATATCTCATCCTTCTTCTAAAAAAAAAAAGTCTTGTTTGAATGTTTTTTGTAAAAGGTTTAAATTAAACGTTACGAAACGAAAATATTTTAATTTAAATTCTAGTGTAAATATTAAAGTTTAAAATACAGTTTTTATCTTATATTTTATTATCAATAGTTGAGATTTTAAAAATATTTTTAACCATTTAATTTAAATTGAATTGGGGTAAAAATGTTAGAATTTATTTGAACCTTTTACCTTAGTATTAATTTGGATCACTTTTTTTCTTCTTGTATAGTTTTATATTTAATTAATAAAAATATTACCTGATATGAAAACTTAAAAAAATAAAATATTAATTAGGTAATATTTACATTAAGTATATATCAACAATTTCCTATAACCAAATAATGAAAGCTAATATCAATATAATTATAAAGGAAAACGATCTACTTCTCACCTTCTGTTCTTATACCTATTATAAAAGATTCAAATCTTATACATATTTTAATTTTTCAAAAATTGTTTAAAATACATATTAATATTTAAAATATAAAAATATTTTATTAAATTTATGTGAAATTATTATAATTTTTAAAATACTAAAAGCAGTCATATAAAATTGATATATTAGTAACAATCGGTCATATATAAAATAATTAAACAAAAATTAAAATAATTATCGACAAATATTTTTCAATATTACAAAATATTTTTAAATAATAAAACTATTCTTAAAAATAGTTAAAGGGTATCTTTTATAAGTTAATGGACACACCGATGATCCGGTTAGGACCTTTTCGTAATTTCTCCTTCTTTTCCAACATTAGTGTCTCTGTTACTGTTATGCTCTCCGCCGTCGTTTGACGGTGAAATGAAAAAAAC
This sequence comes from Erythroxylum alaternifolium, assembly GCA_027478495.1. Lineage (NCBI taxonomy): Eukaryota > Viridiplantae > Streptophyta > Magnoliopsida > Malpighiales > Erythroxylaceae > Erythroxylum > Erythroxylum alaternifolium. The sequence goes on along the minus strand of JANIIA010000003.1, from coordinate 40,769,120 downwards.
ATTTTAACTCAAATCCCCACGTCTGTTTGTCCTCCGTCGTATTACTTTTCTGTTCATCGCCGTTTTACCACCTCTCTCGCTGCTGCTTCTTCACCGGCAACTCCTCTTCGCCTTGGGCACCTCTACTTTCGGCTGAAGTTCGATATCCAGCTTCATATGGAAACTAAAAGCTATTGCTAGATCCTCTTTCGATTGAAGAAACAAGAAGAGCAGATTCTAGGCTTTGTGATACTTTTGAATTAATGATGAGCAGGGGATTGAATCTCATGGGGCTAAAGATCTTTAGTAAATGGCGTTCAAAGATTGCAGTTTTGCTGTTTTCGCTATTGGGTTTTAACGTTTTCACCAGTTCAATGGCCTACTCTCATCGCACTTCTCCAACTGAACCCACCATCCACACCAACAACTGGGCTGTTTTGGTCTGTACTTCTCGGTTCTGGTACTGAAAAACCCTCTTCTTTCTTTCTTTGTCTTCATTATAATTCAACTCTTTTGTAATAAGCTAATGACCTATTTTGGACCTTTGGGTTTCTTAGACAGATGGGGTTTGGTTTGTTGTTTTAGTTTCGAGTGTTTTTGACATGTTCAATCATTAATGTTAAGATCGAGTCATTTGATGTCCTTTGTTTTCAGGTTTAATTACCGGCATATGGCTAACACGTTGTCCTTGTATAGGTAAGTACTTGATGGAAAACGTTTTCTTGCTACACCTTTAAAGAATTTATTATCTTCTTTGAATAATGTCGTGTTACAAGTTTGATGTTATTTTTTATCCTTTAATTTTGCAGGACAGTTAAGCGGTTAGGAATACCCGATGAGAGGATTATACTCATGCTGGCTGATGACATGGCCTGCAATGCGAGGAACAAGTACCCTGCCCAAGTTTTCAACAATGAAAATCATAGGCTTAACTTGTATGGAGATAATGTTGAGGTTGGCTTCCAGTGTTTCCCTTTAGCTTTTCTTTAGCTTTTATATAGCAATTGACCTGTTTTAAAAGGATGGCTCTTTGGTGTTTGTGCTTATTGTGCTTATTAAATCACGATATGTGTATGTTCCGAAGAAGTAGTTGAAATGCAAATGGATGAATTGATCATCTTTGGTTGTGTGGCTGCTTATTTTTTATTTATGAAATTGACTGCAGATGTTTGCAATTGCCTTAGATGTTTGTTTAGAAAAGGTCAAATAAGGTAGTATTAACTAGATACTGAATATTTGGAAAGATCTACTTGCTTATGTATGAGTATGCTTATTGCAGTGACATAATTCACGGAAACAAAACATCTCAAGATTCTCTTGCTTTCTTGTATGAATATGTTCTGTTAATCCTTTAATCACCACCAAAGTATAGTAAGGGTAGAACAACTCTATTTGAACAATATAAGGGAAGTCATTAAAAAAGGATGGTTAAATAGCTGTTCAATATTTTGTTTCCTTCCTGAACCTGATCTTGGTGTGCTTCCAATGACTCAGGTAGATTATCGAGGTTACGAAGTGACTGTTGAAAACTTTTTACGAGTTTTGACTGGACGCCATGCTTTTTCTGTTCCAAGATCAAAGCGTCTCTTGAGTGATGAAGGAAGCCACATTCTTCTGTACATGACAGGGCATGGAGGAGATGAGTTCTTGAAATTTCAGGATTCTGAAGAGCTGCAGAGTCATGATTTAGCTGATGCCGTGAAGCAAATGAAGGAAAAGCGTAGGTGTGATTACTTCCTTGTTGATTTTGATGTGTGCCTTCTAATCTCTAGAGAATCATTTACTTCCAAAAATTATGATATAGCAGTAACGTGTGGTTTAACATTTATTTCTCACATAATGTTTCGATTTTGCCAAAAAAAAATTCACCCCTAGCAATTTAAACTGATAATGTCTGTGGATTATCTCTATCCTTAATTGTGAATTTTCCTAATGAAGAACTTTTGAGAATGGTACAAGGAAAACTTAGATTGTTACTTCAATTTATTTTCCAATATCTTTGCTGTCATCTTTCTGCACTGCTATGGCACCATCCTCACTATTGTTTTCAATTATAAACTAGATTCAAGGAGTTGTTGATAATGGTGGACACTTGCCAAGCTGCCACTCTATTCAATCAGGTTTGGTCTCGTATACATGAATGTTGCTGTAAAAATGTGTGTCAAGGGCCTTTTAATGTGGCTGTTAATTTTATGACAAATCACTCTAATTGGAGCCCACAACGCTGCAGCATCTGTATTTTTGTTTTGCTGAGGCAAATAAAGTCTTGAGAAAACAGCTGTACAATTCATATAGTTATGCTATAATGTCAAGGGCCTTTTAATGTGGCTGCTAATTTTATGACAAATCACTCTAATTGGAGCCCACAACGCTGCAGCATCTGTATTTTTGTTTTGCTGTGGATAATCAAGTCTTGAAAAACAGCTATACAATTCATATAGTTATGCTATATGGTCTTAACATCATGTCTAGTTGACCTTTGCCCCTTAGTTAAGTTAGACAATTTGATGCAACAACTATAAGTTCTATTAATAGAATCTTTCTAATATTAAATAGATTTGCTAACGATGAAGTAACATACCTTTTTATATGTAAGCATTGGTTGTTTGATATTCTTTTTCTGCTTTCAGTTGCATTCTCCAGGTGTTTTGGCTATTGGAAGTAGCATGAAAGGAGAGAATTCATACTCGCATCACTTGGACTCAGATGTATGTGTTTAATAATTACACATTCCAGTTTTTCTATTCTTAATTAGACAGTTGACCTCAGATACCATGCATATGATGCAATGTGCAAGTTTAGCAACTTTCTTTGGCCTTTATGGTGGTAGGATAGGTTCTGCTAACACCTTTTCCTATAATCTTATACAGGTCGGTGTGTCTGTTGTAGATCGTTTTACATTCTACACACTTGCCTTTTTCGAGCGGTTGAATATGTATGACAATGCCTCATTGACCAGGTAAATACGGGTAGGAACTATCATTGCTTTCTAGTAGCCAAAAGCATGATTCCACTTCATAATATGGCCCCTTAGTCGCTCTTTATTCATATACTTCATGTGTTTTTTTCTTGACTATGTGTATCTTTTGATGGAAGTTGTTTGTGTGGTGTTATTCAATTTGATTCTACTGAATGTTTGATATTCTCATGGTCTTAACCCCTAAACCACAATATTGTTATATTTCATTTGATCCAAGTTGGATTGAAATTGGACTCTATTTCTGGAATCAGATTATTTTTCTTTGGCGGCTAAAGATATCTTAATGTTGAACCATTTATTTTCATGCTGTAATTTTCCATATTAAGAGAAGTTCGGAACAAGGAAAACAAAATAACGAATGCCCTTTGCTTTTTCTTTTTTTTGGTGTGTGACCATGATCACATTTTTTGTTGTTTTGCAGTCTTTTTACTTCATATGATCCAAATACATTGATGTCAACTGCATATTACCGAACGGATTTGTACCAACGGCGTTTGGAAGAGGTATTGACATTGTTGCATCCTTCTTTTTGATATGCTTGATGCACCTTTTATTAGCATCCGTGTGTTTGAGGTAAAAAACTGTGTAATTTTTCTTCTAGAACTGATTCTTTGCAATTGCCTTTGATGTTAGTTGAGGAGACCAAGTCTCTTGTATTTTAATTTTGTAATTAGTGGTCTTGTTTACATTCTAAAGTGTAAAATCCTTTTTGTAGTTTATTGAACAAACTTTAAGATTATGAGGCAACTGTGTTTGTTATACATTTGACACCTTCAAACCAGGGTTGAAACCTAGCTCCATCTACCTGAAATTTCTCTTTAACTTATTTGCCATTAGCCAAAATGGTGAAGGATTAGAACCATGTCCCAACATTGCTCTGGTCTATTTTTTCATTTCAGTGCATTATTTTGGAACATAGAAAGTTGAAGTGACCACTTAAAATCTATTCCTTTTTTGAAACAGTCTCCTAATACCATCCTTGAAATTTTGTATGTTCAAAATGGACTATCTCTGCCTGGTTTGTTCAATCTCTCTCTCTTTCTCATATAGGTACCAGTGACAAACTTTTTCGGCTCTGTTATGGAAACAGTACATACTGACTCTGCTTATAGAGTCCATCCTAGCAAAAACACTGATAAGGGTGACAATGTCATACATTTAGAAAATGCCATAAATCATGATCGATCACGAGGTTTAGTTGAGGATCAAAGTAATGGTACAACTAAGGAGGTAATAGTCTTGTATTCCTTTCATTTTATTTTGTTCATTCCTTCGGTGTAATACTGTGTTCTGAAGGTCCAAGCAACACTTGCTACAGGATCCGCAATGTCCTTTCACAAAAATGTTGGATACGTTTCATAAGAAACTGGAAAGAATTGAAGATGTTGATTGCTTAGTAAATTTGGGTTTGGCGTTGATGCTTCCACTTTTGGCATTTTCATCTTGGATGTTGTGCTGAGGACTTGGGAGCACCATTTCCTACCTTGTTATACTAATCCTTTGTACTACCCACACATCGAGAACTGATCCTCAATCCCTTGAATCTCTCTCTTTTTTTTGCCCTTTGATTTTACAATTTACTTTATTGTTTAACATTACAAACATGTTGAGGTCATGCTATGATTCATGTACAGATTAAACCATTTGATGGATGATGACTATCTGCATATTATTGATCTGACCAAAATAGGCTTATTTGAGATCAACTGAAATGAAGAAACAATTCCAAGTTCTTATTTTAATCTGCAACAACTCCAAAGGTTGCAGTTTTTTAGTTCTATGGGTCCTTTCCGTTCAAACTAGAAAGGAAACAAAGCCTAGGGTATGATGTGAAAAGCAAATGGTGTGTTCAAACAAGAACTGTACATATGTTTTCTAATCATTACATTGCAAATGTTTCTGGATTATCTAAATAAGAATGCTTAGTTGAAAGTTTCTTGAGGAGACTTGTTAAACGATAGGCTACCGTTTTCAGGAATTGTTAGAGTACTTAGTCTCCATTTCCAGAAAGAAATTCAGTATCATAACAGGACATGGAAAGGTAAGTCCTGGAGTAGGCTAAGACAATATGCAAGAAAAACTGGAACCTTATGTTCACCAAGCCCACATTTGTCTCGGGCCTGACTCTACTATGATATTATGACTCACTCTAATGAGATTCTTAAGAATGATCTGTGAACTTCATAAACGAAGGTAGAAAAAGCAAAAGAAGTTGCAGTGGATCATGATGTGTTACAGAGAGGTAATTCACCTACTCTCAAGTCTCTATAAATCTGTGCCTTATATATATTCCATTAAGGGGGAGGAGTAGAGAGAAGGTTCAAGTCTCATCCTGCCAATAAGGTAGTAAAGCGGCCGATAGAGACTATCTATATATATTTACCAGTTTTTCCTCTTGCAATGAATCCCACGAGCGGGACAACTAGTTTGCAGGTAGGCATAACATAAACGTAAGGGGA
>JANIIA010000003.1:40741652-40763602 GCA_027478495.1 Erythroxylum alaternifolium | reverse complement strand
GCAAGACCTCGTATTTGTTCACTCGTTAATGCCCATCTTCATCGTTGGAATTTCGTATGCAATCAAATAATTACAAAATTTTTTCAAATTTGATTTTTGAAAAGCTAAAATTGCTTAAAATTTTATAAAATGATTAATAATAAATCATAATAGAGAATGAACCACAATCGATATTTTATTATGAAGTTTGATCCTTTTTCTTATTATTTTCTTTGAAATATTTCTAAAATCAACTCATCTTAATCATAGTAGTCGCACAAGTATTCAACCTCTAACAGTATCTACATAATAAGTTATGAGAATTTTGCAACTGTTACAATGAGGCTTAGGCAATGGGCGCTAACTCTTTTAAAGTTTAAGTCTATTTATAATAATTTTTGAGACATTTTAGTAATTTAATTGAAATTAAATATCAAATATATATGATATTGATCCTTATTTATTAAATATATTATATTTAGTCATAAAATTTGTTAAACTTTATAATCAAATTCAACTTAATTAAAATATTTTTCTGTATTTAACCTGTTCTTTTTATGTACCCATTAGGTTCCCTAATATGTTAACAATAGATACAAATTATAACCCTAAATTATATTTAAGATTAGGTAAATTAAACTTCTTTAATTTATCTTTAATTCTCTAATTAAACAATTTATATCTATAGATCAAAATTGATATATAGTAATACGTACCCAAATATTTAGAAATGTCAAAGCAATTTTAACTAACCTTTCTGTGTATTATTTTTTTATATATAATTCAATCCTTTCATCTTTCAATGTTTTGATTAGACATAGAACATACAATTAATGTTTATTATATTCACATTCAATCATGTTAGTTCTCCGTCATTAGTAGTCGATTCAATTAATGATATTTGTAAACTATTTACAAATAGTTATTCTACCTTAGCCCATAATTTCTTAAATCAATATTAATTGAAAACAGTGGAATATTGTCTCTAATTATCTTAGGGTAATAAATAATATATTGGTCACTCAACCACCTCCAAATAGTTTATGTTATATTCAACAAATATTAACTAAATAGGTCCTAAATAGTATCGAAATATAACAATCCCTATGTGAGATAACTTTGGAGATTTCAAGTTAAAGGATCATTTATACAATTATCATAACAAAAATTTCCATAGATATATAAGTAATATTCTAAATGGATTTCTCGTATAAGATTAGTTTAGTGAGCTTAGTCTTTAACAAGCATCCACACATTTGTTTAAATATTTCCATACTTTAGTTTATAAGATCTTCTACTTCTCTCATAAGGAAAAAACATAAAGTAAGCTAGTTTTTTATACTCTATTAATGTCCAGTCTCAATGGAATAATAACTAGGAATAATTTAGGAATAAAATATAAATGCACTATGAATCTTATAATTATAAATTCATCGTAATTTTGTTTGTAATTTATATTATCCTATGGATTTTATCATATACATCTAAATATGTACAAGATAAAGAATGCCTTTACATAATTTTCGCTAAACTACAATCAACAAATTGGTTGTAGGGCATAAACCAACAATCTCTCACTTTCACTAAGACAGTTGTTTAAAGATCTTATACCAAATCACCATATGACCATTATGCTACTGCTAGGATAGTGGTTGGTGAGAGAATTCTACGTTGATAAACACTTGCTTAAATCTTACAACTCTCATCTTAATTATCATCATAATTAAGAGGAATTTCGTAAATAAATAATTGAATCTTTGATAAGATCTTAACTGCTTTTGTATACCTAATGACGCTAATGTTTTACAATACATTACTGTCTGAACAATGTAAGGAACTATAACAAGTTCATTAAAGAACTTATTAATCTAGTTAACCACTTCCATTAAATGAGAATTATATTATGAATTAATTAGCAACCATTGCTAAATTGAAACCTTTCTAATCTCAAAATAATATTGATCTAAGTAAAATATACCATAATAAGTGTTTACTTATAAAGTTAATACACTTATAACTTTGAACTCAAATATTAACTCATACATAAAATAATAGATATCTCTAATACTTCTCAATTATTAGATATCTCAAATACTAAGCATTTTTATTATATTATCTACGTACCTGAAGCATAATAGGTAAATAACTTCTAATCTATCTCTATAAGTCTTTTTCTTATATTAAGTTATTGCCTTTTCATATCCAACAAGAGTTGTTCTTGGACAATTGTATTTTCAACAATTGAAAATATGAATTATTATTTTCTTTGCGAGAAATATGTCTCTACATACTTTCATTGAAGAGGACAACTATACTCTTACTAACCTTATTGTAGACATGATAAATTCACGATTGTCTCCAAAATAAACTCTTTGAACTCATCATAAAAGTGAATCTTTCAATATCTTGTAAAGTTTCAACTTTACATCAAATATATAAAAAGGCACTAGTTCTAATTAGATGTATTGTCATGAGATTTAAACTTTTTAAATTTCATCTTACTCCCACTTCTTATTTTGAGAACCATTATCAAGTATATATTGAAATAAACAATTTATTTAATGGATCTATAAGATTATGTCCAACCTTTTGAATATCTCATAAGTTTCTATTATCTAATTTAGTTCTAAATTTGATGGATAATTTATGCTTCAACTAAGCATCACATCCTTAAATTGTTAACCTTGACTCTTTAAAAGTCTTAATGTTTCATATATAATATGAAATATTGCTAATTGATTTAATTTTAATATCGAAAGTAAGTTATAGTATTAGGCACATTTATAGAAGAAATAAATATTGCTTCTTACAATATCTCATATTGCATATTCCTCTTTACATAAATCCATATTATTATGGAATTTTGTGAAGGTGTTCATTAGAGAATCTAATTTCCTATAGATAACTGAAAATTTAAAACTCACCACATCAATCTCATCGAAGTGCTTTAACATTCTCAGTACTTAATTTCTACTTAGATGTAAACAATTTAAACTTTTCAAAGTTTTAAATCAATATTTCATTAAATATATAGGACTATAAAATATAAAGTCATTAGTAATTTAATAAAATACAAGTATCGTCCTTTTATGAATTGTTATCACGTTTAACACATCACATATATAAGGTTTAACAATTCAATACCGTCATCATTCTTTTACTAAAGATTGATTTCGTTATTCTTAAACTTAACAAGTTTCACAAGTTTCATACGATTCATAATTAAAATGATACACATATCCTTATATGTAACTTTATGATTCTTATTATGTTGATTTAACCAACATGGCACATAAGGATTTTCTCGGCTATCTAACTTTGTATTCTCGTCACTTATGTTAAGCATAAGTCTCTTTTGATCCTAACACATCGAAACTATTTACATAAACTTGGATTAATTACTTTTACTCAACGATCTTTTTCTTATCATGTATTGAACATCATAATAATATTGAATCTGAATTCAGTATCAAATACATGAATTAAAAATATATATGATCTATATCATATCACGTCTAGACAACAAAAGTCATGCAGTTATTTTTTCTAATGATAACTATTATCACTCTATAATAAATGCCTTTAATTTTAGTCCACATTTTTGCTTTTAGTAGAGTAAATTGAATGAAACAATTCATCAACTTATTATACCTATTAGCTATACTCCATATAACCTTTTGTATCTTGCTATTATGATGCTGACATATGTCTTACATGTTGTCATCAAAGTTTATGAGACATTAGTCAACTCAAAATACCAATATATTTTATCATCCATATGATTTTGACATATCTTTAAAGCTTTAACTCCAAATACTTACCAGAGATTAATGGAAAAATTGCATAATGGAATATAACTTTTCTATCTGACATTGAGAACTTTTCTCAAACCTAACCTATGTCCAAAAAATTTGGTTCACTAACTGTTAGAATCAACTATACTAAATAAGATAATTCCACTTAGGAAAAAATTATAAATGTAAGAAAAATAAGTTTTGGTTTTATGTCATGCCTATCAAATGATATTAGGACTTTAATCATGTATTTGGTTATCCCCACTATTTGATTCAAAATAATAACCCTTACGATTGTTCAAAAATATTACTCTAGTCTTTCTAATAGGCTAGGATCTTATTGAAATTTATTTGATCTTGAATTTTTTGAACAAGCTAACTAAAGTTAAATTAGGTAAATAACAACTTTATTAATCACATCTTCTGTGACTTTAGATTCATTTAATAACAAATCTTGCCAAATCATATCCTATATGTTATTCCTAACTCTATCTCTAAATTCATATGATCATGAATTTACTCATCCAAATCACACAAATTTTGTTAAGTAGGACCCACTGATATAAGACTACATATATTTGAGTTAAAGTGGCCTTAAGTTTGCTAAATAAGTCTAACAATAATAAAACTCTGATTTATTCTTATAAAAATAGAAGGCAACAATCACATTTGTTATACGTATTTAATATTTTAAACTATGGATTTAATTTTCTTAATCTCATTAAACACAAAATTTCATGTAAAATACCATACATATACAACATATAATTTTCCATGCATAATATATATATATATATATATATAAGACTATGTGTATAGTATGCATTAATCAAATTATATGCATGAAATATCAGCTTCGTTTGACTCTTGTGACCATTCAAGTAATAATTTTTTGGGGGATAAAACACAATCTAAATTTAATATTCCATCAGGTCCTAAAGTTATATGTTTTGGAGTATATTTTGTGAGAAATTATCTTAGTTTATTCTCTTTTTTATAATATCCAAAATGTGTTAAATCATCTTGATTTTGTATAGGTTTATATTGTCAGTCATAATAATTAACTTTAGTATCTCTTTCTCTTTTTTTCTCCATTCTGACTTGATTATGGTTGGTCTTCTGGTTTTGGTTGGTCTACATAGATTTCTTGTTGATCAGAGTCATAATCATAGATAATTTCATCATGATTTGTAATAGGATTAATAAGTTCAGAATTTATAAATGGATTAAATTGTGTCTACTAAACCCCTATGAAAAAAGATATAAGTGGTGAGTGGATCAGCTTCTGGAAAAATAATAGCTTTTGGTCCATAGCTTCCTCGATTTTGTAGATAATATTGAAAAATTATAGGCATCTCTTATAGTAGCTTTATTTAATTCTTTATAATTAATTACCATTCATCTTTTTCCTCTTTTTTGTTCGAAATAATTATTTACATAAAAAGCTGGAGCTGAATGTTTACTTGTATTAGGAGCTATTAGATGTTTTTCTAGTAATTAATCAAAATTTTGAACTTGCAATACTTTGATAACACCAAGGTCATAGGGAACTATAATCTCGCATTGTTATAGTTTAAATGATTAGATATAGTTATTCAATGTTTCCTAAAAAACCATAGCCCTTTTACCTAATATGTCTGCTTTTATTTTAGATTCCAAAAGACCAACCAAAGTTGATTTTGAATTTTGTAGATAATCATGGATAACTTATTACTTCTTAGGGAAATTTAAACCCCTTACATTCTAAGAAACAATCATTGAGAGGGTTAGGGTTGGTAACTCTTTCCTTTGGGTTTTTTACTATGTTTGTTTTCTCGATACAGGTGTACTTCTTTCCCTTGATTTGTTATCTCTGTACCTTAAACCTTGGGGTGCTCTTTGTTATGCTTCACACTTCCTCCATTCTTATTGATAATAACTTGGTTTAAAGTGATTTCATGATTACCAATAGGGGTAGTCATATGTGCTTCAGGTAGCTTAGTTAAATTAATGACTTTAGGAACTTTAATTACTTCTAGGTTTGAAATTGTATGCATATCATTCTTTAGACGCCCTAAGAACTTCTTAGTGTTAAGGATTCTTAAATTGGTTTTAGGATTATGGATTATCCCTAGTAGAAGAATTAGTGACATCAATTGCTTTAGTCTTAGATTTTAGCCCTTTCTCTAGCTCAATTCGACTTTTAAGAGTGAGTTTTTTTATATAGGCTTCCAAATCCTAGTTTTAGTGTTTTGATTAGGTTTTTAGAGGTAAGAAAAAGTATATCAAGATTATTAAGCCCCCATTTTCATCTAGTCTTTGAATGCTTAGTGTTTTAGGTAAAGCTCTTTCTTTCTTCACTTCCATGTAAACTTTGGCATAGCCTACTCTCCTCAAGTTAGTTGTATGTTCGTCAATGAAAATTGTCTTAGTAAAAGAGCTAGCTAAATAATTATGACTAGTATAAGTCTAATACTTAAAAGTTATGTTTTAAGATATATATCTATTTAGGCCTTTCTAATGCCAAGGACTTTGCTCCAGTATACTTAATATTCATAAGGTATCATAGAAACAAAAAAATAATCTTCCTTTATTATGGTGTTTGTTTTAAACCAAATTTCCTTATTAAGACTCAATCTAATTTTTAATTTAAGGAACAATGGTTTCTTATTTAAGAAATATCAAACCAAAGGTATTTTCCATCTAGTAGTTCTTGCTTTAAGGACTATTAGAGGTTGCACAACATAACTGAAGTGACTAAGTCCTTAGCTTGAGGAATGAATATGAGTTTGTCTTTAGTTCCATGGTCACCTATATCCTAAGTTTAAGATTTGGCTGTCAAGTTTTGGCTAGAGGAATATTTTGGAGGAGTAGATGTCAAGTAAGAACTAATGGTAGCGCAGTAGCACTCAAGGAGAGAAGAATTGTAGAAGGAGAGTTATAAAAATAGAAGTAAAAAGGGGGTTAAATGAGTGGAAGATATCATAAGCGAGGGAGGAGCAAGAACCTCTAGAACCAAACTTGGAGTAGAGATAGTAGAAGAGGGTTTGGGAGCTTGAAGTATTGATAAGAAAGGATAAGGAAAAAAGGGCTTACGCAAAATATTATATAAGAAGGAGGGAAGCAACATCTATTTCCCATGATTACTGTTGTCTTAAGCTAAGCAACAAAGTGACAAGAAGGAGGGAGCAGCATTTGAAACCTAAACTGGTTGTATTTTAAAAGGGAAAGATAATAGTTTTAGGTTTGGCTAAAAGGAAAGGCAAATAGTCATTAGCTAAATAACTTTGACCTAAGCTAAAAAAGGATAAGCAGGCTTTTAAAGAGAGGAGAGATGGTTTTTTTCTTGCTAGATTAAGTGCCTGTTTTGTTTTCACTATCTTACAATTAAGAGGAATTAACATACTTGCATAATGTGGCTATTACTACTAAGGCCACCAAAAGAAAAAAAACTCTAAACGCCTAGAATAAAATGTCATACTCTACTAAATATGTAAATGAAACAAAAAAAACATTCAAAACTGCAAAAGATACACAACCATTTCCAAAGGCTTGTATTCATCACATGTAATTTATAAAGGTTCTTTGATTGTGTATCTTCCATTATATGGTTAGAATTATTGCCAAAATTTGTTAAATATTGTTTGGATAAATGCAACTTCTTGAAAATTGTTCATACAATATTTTCCATGATAAATGCTTCTTCCATTTGTAATATGTTATATCTTAAAGTTAAGTAATGATGAGACAATGTCAAAGTAGGAGTAATATCAAAATGATATAGAAGTAAAGGAAAGTTGATATAGATGAAAATGTTTTCTTTTGATAGAGAAAAATAAGTTAAAATATATTATAAGTGTAAAGAGCAGGGAAAGGGGATGGTAATAATGACTATAATAGTTGTTGGTATTATAGTTGTAACTACTTTTTAGAGCTTAATTAACAATATAATACTTTTCTCTCTCTTCTCTCCTCTTCTCTTCTTCATTATCTATTGATCTTTAAATAACTTAATTCCTAAATTCTAAGAACCCTAATTCAATTGTTGAATATTAGTCTGCTAACTTTATAGTTAACAGGCACATGGTAACCATTTATATATCAATGTTATCCCTCTTCTTTGTTTAGTGCTTAATTTTGTCATTATTATTTTCTCTAAATGGTCACTACGTTGGAACTCATACCATAGTTTAGTTCTTTTTGGGATAATAAAGATTCCATATCCTCCTCTTTTGCATCAAAACTTACATATGATATCTTGGGCATAACTAGCAGACTTGATTAGTCTAGTGATGTCTTTAGTTGCATTATAAATTGCCTTATATGGATGTGTTTTATCCATCTCATTGCATTTTGAATACATGTTAGCAAGAGCAGTAACTAAAAGTTATTCCCTTTCAAACCATTTTTTTTACATACTTATGAATCCACTCTTTTGACCAAAGTAATAAGTACTATACTATTCCAATCAGTACCGGTCAATATGTGTCAGATTGGTAAAAAATGATATTCATCATCTAGTTTTTAAATCTAGTTAAGGTATTAGCTAGTATTGAGACTGAATTGAAATTTACGAAAGTTTTAATTACCAAGATTAAAAAAATTCTAACCTTAATTGTTCCAAGTGTCGACTCTACCATTGCTACTATTCTCTCAAAGAAAGTGGAAAAAAAAACATCAACTCTCTCCCTTCCTCATTGTCATCACTTGTTCCCTAGACATATTTGTCGTTATTGCTTGATGCCAGGCTAGATTCACTGCTCTTTGCATTTTGTCATCATTGTCAACTATTTGTGGTTCATCCATCTTTATCTATTTGAAGAGAATAGCTTTTTCACTCCACAATAAATATGCATGTAGAAGGAAATTATCAAAATATTATATTATTAATATTTTTATTTTTTTGTTCGTTGTTGTTAAGATAAGCTTTCATAGTTTATAAACTTTGTGTCATTATTGTTATTGTTTAAGAAATCTACAAATAAGGTTTTATCATATTTATATATCTTCATTTGAGTTGGAAATTGTTAAAGGACTCTCCTCCATTGCTTTTGACCACTTTTTTGTGAAAGTTTTTAAAAATATGCTAAATGACATAGGGAAAATGATTAGTGTGAGAGATAACTTAGTTAGGTGTATGATGTGAAAGTTTGGATACATACTCTATTTTAATGTTTGGGATTATTCATTATTCCCTAGTTAGATAACCAAATAGTTCTAATTAGATATTTTCTAAAACTACAAGCTAGGATAGGAGAATTAGACATTTGAATTAAAATTACTTTTAACTTTAATCTTGAATAGAGTTTCTCTTTTCATTGTTGTTAATGAACTAATTTGATTATAATTTAGTAAGTCCACTAGTAACCTAATTTAAGTGAGTTTTAATTTTGGAAATACTCAAAACAAAAAAATTGAGTGATGTTAAGTAGAAATCTAATTAAAAAACCAACAAGTATAACCATTGAAGTCAGAACTAACAATATCATATATTTAAGAAATTGACCAAAAACAAGAAGGATGAAATATGGTTAACAATTTTACAGTTGTGACAGATGCTTTATACCTTAAAAGTAAATATAAACTAAATTAGAAAGTTTTAACTATAAGAATGAAATGAAACATATTATTTTTGCATAATTAAAAAATTGACATCCTAAAAGATAATATTATTTTACTATCATCTGCTAAACTTTATTTTAATTTGAAATTATCGTTTTATTTTACATATGTTTACATTTATTTTTATAGATAAATAGAGGAAACTTCAAATACTCTTAACAATTCAACCTCTTTAAAAATGATTTAACTTGGACTTATACAAGATTAGATCTTGATATGAAGAATGATACCATATGTTCGAATTGTGACAAAAATTTGAAAAGTGGCGAAATCACCAGACTAAAGAGACATTTAGTTGGGATCAAATATGTTGTGTAATCTTATAATAAAGTTAGTCGTGATCTAAAATGACAGATGAAAACTTTACTTGAAGAGTATTAGAATAAAAAAGAAAGAAGAAAAAGATTGAACTGTGAAATTGGAAGTGAAAGTTCATTTTTCATTAGTGAGAATGATACTAACAATATTGAAGTTGGTATTCCTACCTAAAAATAAGATATTATTGTAATTGGTATAAGGAAAAGAAGATAACAAATGTCCTTTTTTTCTCCTCGAACAACTATTGGAGCTTAATATTTAATTCGTAGTGCATTATAATTAAAAGAAGTAACTCATAATGTAAATATGGGAATGGGTAGATGGTGGTATGATGCAAATGTATCATTCAATGTTGCTTAGTCTTACTATTACCAACCAATGATGGATGTCATTGCTTATAATGGTCCAAGATATAAAGCTCTATCAATTGATGACTATAGAAGTAATCTTCTGGACAACTATATTATTAAATTAAAGAGATTTGAGTGAAAGAGGGACTTATAAAACTTATGGGTGTTCAATAATATATGATGACTGAACAAAACTTACCTTTGCTCTCTGCTAGAGTATAGATAAGTGATTGTTGATAGCTTGCATATATTTATAAAGTAATTGCTTTTTTTTGGATAATAGAAGAGGATCATTAGGAGAGAGACCAATTTGGCATTGAATATATGTAAATTCATTCTTGGCAGAGTTCAAAGTAATTTTAGTTCTAGAGTTCTTTAAAGAGTTAAACAACTTGAGTTCTTTTTTTAATAGACATGAGTTTTTGAACACAAATGAACTATTTGGCACCCACAAAAAAGCATTCAGAATCTTTTCTACAAACATCTAAGAAGCCAGCTTCATTGGCCAAGTAATTGTTGAATCTAAAGGTAGAGTGTTTTTCAAACTTTTGGAATAATTCCTCACCAAAATTGGTATGTGATCAGAGACAAGGGGGGGTCTTTAAACTTTGCAATGCTATTAGGAAATTGAGATAACTAGTTGGCATTGACAAGTGCTCTATCTAATTTCTTTCTATTAAACCAATTGGAACTTTGTTTGTTGGACCAGGTGAAAGTGTGTCCAACATATTTTAGGTCAGTAACTTCTACAACTTCCACACAATCTTTGAACTCTTCAGAAAAGTTTCTTAGACTGCAATTACTTAAGCCTCTAATCTGTTGAGTGTAGAATTGAAATCTCCACAAATAATCCAAATTTTTTTTTTGGTTGAAACTTTTGAGATTGATCCATAAGATTCTCCTCTGAAAAGCAAAGTTGATGGCATATATAAAGGACATAATCATGTCAACTTTCTCCTGCAATAAGAAAATGCTAAGGTGCATATCCTGATCATTTAATTTCAACAGATCCACTCGGATATCATCAGCTTTGTTGCATATTATAATTCTTCCATAGGCATAGTGTGAATGATAGGTAAGCATTTTCCTTTGAGTCCCTAAAATTCCCAGTCTTCTAATATTCTCTAAATTTATTTTTTTTTCAAATAATCCTACTATAAGAGGCTTTTCACTAAAGATAAACTCCCTTAAAGCAGAAAGCTTTATGGGGCAATTAAGACCGCTAACATTCGAAACTAAAATAGAAATATTATCATTGCTTACAATTGGAGCTTTTCCTCTTGCTCCTTTGAGATCTTATTCTCTCCACATTTTGGAATTGTTTAATGGTTTCCTCAGCTTTGTTATCCATTACTTTGCTAGTTTGATAGATTGGATTAGGAGTAAGATCATCTAGTGGCACAGAATTGTGCTTGTCACTTGCAGACGGGGATAGTTTATCTTTAAAAGTTCTAGGAGGAATAACTAAATTGTCATCGTTTTGTTCCACTGTTGGATGACAATCCATAGTGCCAGATTGAGAAATACTATATTCAGTTCTCTTATTTATTCCAACATCATTCAATGTTTCCTTGTTATGATCTTCCAAAGACTTCATATTCCAACCATTTATTCCACGATCATTCAAATTCTCTTTGTTCTGAACTTTCAAAGACTCCATATTTTGATTATCCATCTCAACTCCCATTAATTCATGATAACTTTCAGAATTGAACTTTCTCTTAGTTGCTTTCCACATCTTGCCTTGGGCTTTACGAGAAAGGGGTTTCCAGTGATAAGATATTACAATACTATCCTCCCAAAGTTTGTTGCCCTTTCCCAGTCTCATTATAGGGGGATTTCAATGGAGAGTTATTTGGACATTTCTATGTTAATATAGGTTCAAACATATCTTATCCTCTTTTTCTCGGCAGTGTTATCAATGTAGAGGGGTTTCACAATATAATTGGCCAAGGAACTTAAGCCTTGAGTAATCCAATACTTAAGGGGTACACTGTGGAAGTTAATCCAGATTGGTGTACTCTAAATTTTGATGGTTTCCAAGTTTAAGCTAGGTTGCCAAGCTTGCATAAACATATGTTGTTTTCCACTATGCTAGGGGCCTTCCTCAAAGATCCTATGGGATTTAGAGGTTGAAGAAAACGTGAACAAGATAAATTTTCCCCTGAAATAAGAACATTTGTTATACCCTTATTTCTCCTAAATTTATGTGCCCATTTGTGAATAGCTAGGAAAGGTGGCTTTTGATCAAAGAAAAATCCCACTAGAGTGGATTCCCAATTGTGTGCTCCTTCCTCTAAGACTTCTAGTTTAGGATAAACAATGAGTTTACTGTTAAGTTCTTTGGGTGGTTTGAATAGAAGGTTTAAGGCGAGGTGGTCTCCAGCCATTTGCTTTTAGCTTTTCTAGGGAGATGGAGCCATAGAGGGAGTTACATTAGGAGGTGGTGGAGAATTAGGAGGTCAAAATGGAAAAGGAGGGAATCACCCTTATCCTAGACAGAAGGTGACAATATTGTGTAAGAGACAAGCCTAGAAAAGGAAAGGAAATAGCTTTGGCAATTGGGAAAAGTAGAAAAGGAAGCTTAAAAATGATAATAGCGACTGGCAGGAGAGAGTGGAAAGAAGGGTGAGGTTAAATAAACCCTGGAAATAGTGATTCCTCTTTGAAGGCGAACCAGAAGAAAGAGCTCAAAGAAACTAAGATATGAAGAAAGGCAGTTGGAGAAGAAGAATATGGTGGTAAAGGATGGGAAGTGAGCAAGGGGAAAGAGTTTAAAGCCATAAAGGAGCCTTACTTAAAGAGAAGGACGAGAAACTAATCATCAGTTTAATAATCCAATTTGTTAAGCTAGAATTAGAGAGTGTCAAAGAAGAATGCATTTAAGTGGAAAAAGGAAGTTGAAGATGCTTTTGATGTTCTTAAGTCTGCACCAATTTTCACTAGTTTTGGCTTTCCTTAATTTTAAGAAAATATTCGTAGTAGAAGCTAACACACGTAGGAGTGGCCTAGAAATTCTTCTGACGCAAGAAGGATGTCCTCTTATTTATGCAAGTAAAGATTTATCTAAAAGGTATATGCATTTGTTAACCTATGAGAAGGAATTACTTATATTAATGGTTACTATTTGATATTAGTCACATGACTTAATTGGTAGGAGACTTGTGGTGTAGATTAACCATAAAACCCTCAAATATTTACTTGGGTAGAAGACTAATACTCCTTACCATCATACTTGTTTGACTAACATTCTTTGTTTTGATTTTGAATTTTGATATTAGAAAGAGTAGGCAATATAACAATTGATGGATTGTCAAGAGTTTCTGTGGAGAATTGTTTGTATGCTTTGGTGGTTTCTTAAATTTATAACTCTTTATTGCAGAAACTTAGAAGAAGCTGGGAGAAAGATAAGAACCTTCTTAGAAGAAGTTGGGAGAAAGATAAGAATCTTAATAGTTACAAGAAAATGAGTAGCCTAATCCACCTTATACTTAGTGCAATACTTTGCTTTATTGGAAAGACAGGATAGTAGCAGGAGATAATTGTGAATTGAAAACAAAAATCATTTCTTTGTTCCATAAGATTATTATAGAAGGCATTTAGGGTACTTAGGAACTTCCATCCAACTTTAAATGTATTTTTTTATTGGAAAAGGATGTAGGAACATGTGAGAGAATTCATTTAAAGATGTGATGGGAATAAACAGGAGATAATAGCTAGTCCTACAAAATTTTATCCGCTTCTTATACCTCAACAAGCATAGTTTTCATGTTTTTCAACCGTACCTAAGATTTCGGCCCATCGTCCAATAGTAATTCAATCCGTTTGGAAAACGACAACAACCAGCGGTGATCGGTGCGAGGTGCATGGTGAGTCATCGGTATAAATCAACAGTGAAGGTATTGATGCATATTGTGTTGTATGACAAGGAAAGTGACGTTTGACTGAGAAGTGAGAAATCTTAAAGGACTCTCCATATCGCTATGTAAAAATCAATCTTGTGGACAAAATTGTCGAAATAAAGGAAGTAATAAGGGATCATGGTTGTTTGATGAAGAAAATATGCGCAAATAAAAATAATAACAGTTGTTGGCTAACTTTTCTCTTCAACCAAATTTTAAGAATTCTTAACTCCATTCTTGAAAATGAAACAGAAGCGCACATGGCGTTTTGAAATCTCAAGCTTTTATTTCCGACGCCTTATAATAACATCATATATGTTTCATCAAATAGTAACGTCTTAAACTTATATTGTTAGTCCAATGTGATCAGAAAGAATACTCTATTGTATTGACACATAATAAAGAGCCAAAAATAGCGTTTTCCTCAACTATACGGACGATCCAACGGTCAAAAATGAAGTTCAAGTTTCCTTTTAAAAATCCAATTCCTATATCTTTTCCTAATTCCT
This sequence comes from Erythroxylum alaternifolium, assembly GCA_027478495.1. Taxonomy (NCBI): domain Eukaryota; kingdom Viridiplantae; phylum Streptophyta; class Magnoliopsida; order Malpighiales; family Erythroxylaceae; genus Erythroxylum; species Erythroxylum alaternifolium. The sequence goes on along the minus strand of JANIIA010000003.1, from coordinate 40,749,149 downwards.
ATCCAGTGTGGATATTTCAAAAGTCAAAAACAGCATTATTTAATGGAAAATCCAACGGCTGAGGATATCTGTTTCCTTTTTTTCGGAACCCCTAAAAATATCCCACAAATAAAAATCAATTCCTCCAAAAAGAAATTAAAAAATAACTTATTTTCTCTCTCCCTATCTCTCTCTCTCTCTCTCAGCTACAAAATGGAAGCAAACGAGAGCCAACAACACCACCCTCTTAGCTCTTACTTCACCACCAACACCACCACCGCCACCGGACCCGTCGTGAACACCACCGGTACGGCCACAATTCTCTCGGGGACGAATGGCCTTGTCGCACCTAACAACAGCATCAGCATCAGCGGCAACAACAACAACAACGCTGACACTAGTGCTGCTGTTGGTGCGGCGTCTATGTTGTACCCTCACTCAGTGGGGCCTTCATCAACGGCCGTAACGAGTGCTCCAGTGGAGCAGCCGGCAGCGAGGAGAAAGAGAGGCCGGCCAAGGAAGTACGGTACGCCGGAGCAAGCTTTGGCGGCGAAGAAAACGGCTGCGTCTTCGAATTCTCTAGCTAAGAACAAGAGGGATGCTGCTTCGTCATCATCTCCTCTTTACTCGGGTTCCTCAAAAAAATCACAGCAGCTGCTCTCTCTTGGTCGGTGTTTCTCTTTCTTCTTGTGTTAGTCGATTAACTTGTGAAATTTGGTTTATTTGTGAAATTTACTAGAAAGTTGAGTAGGCCGTTTTCGTCTTGTATTGAATGTGAATGGTGATATAGCCATGTCTACTAGGATTAATTGGTTTTGAATGAAAGAGAGAAATTTGTTTCCGGTCTGTTTTCTTGGTTGCTTCCCCTTGATTGTTATTTACCAAAGGCTTAGTCTTTCCATGGTTGGGTAGCAACTTTTTGAATTCGACAGTTTAGCCTTTGGGATGTTTAATTTCTATCTTTCACGAAAACGTGTTCGATGATGCCTCAAAAAGGTTATGCCTTTTCTGGATGGTAGGGTTGGTGAGGGTGTTATTGGTTTATGACTTTGCCTTTGTTGGAGGAGAACTGAAGACATTGATGTTTATTCCTGAAATATCTAGGCCTTGTATGTTTTATTATGCTCTTTCTGGACAGTAGAGTGTGTAATCTCATATACCTTAAGCTGCAAGTGGCTTGATGTCAATGGTGGGTTAATGAGTATTGTCTTTAAATTTTGCTTCTTGCTTGTTGATTTTGTTCAAAGTTGTCTTGCATAGTGCAGAGGTCTTTTCCATTTTGAATGGATGTTTATTTCATATGTTGTTTCAGCTTGGCCTTTTACGTGTAGACAGCTGTGTATGCACCTCAAAAAAACCAGCTGGTTGCTACAGATAACGTATTGTCAAAATAGTCTTTAAAAGCTTTCCGTCCTTGAAGTGTCTATGCTAATTTTTTATGATTTTTCAAGATTCTCATTGTCATACTTGAATTTTCTCGTGCTTATTCTTTTCATTATTTAAGGTTTATTTTCAGTCATGACACTTTCATGAAGATTGTAAGCTGTCATTTTGATCGACTTTATAATCTGTCACTTGGGTTTTAGAACAAATTTTCTTCTATTTACTGGTTCAGGGAATGGACAGGGTTTTGCTCCACATGTTATCAGTGTAGCTGCTGGAGAGGTATGGTGACTATACTTTAAAATGATGTTTCTATTTATTGGTTTTGTTGTTATTTCATCAGTTAGAAGTCGACATACCTAGATTTCTAAGGGCAACGGTAATGCCTTCTTTTCTGGGGTTCACATCCGACTTCAACTCTCTGTCACGCTTTTTTGAGCTTTCATTTATACAAATAGTTGTGTATGAGCTTAATTCATAGCCTCATATGTGGAACATGAATCTAGAACCTTCATTGACTGTGTTATGCAAATGCGATTACTGCATATTTTCTTGCCCAACTAACGAGCTCAACTTTCTACTACTAACATCGTTGTTCAATGTTCCAGTGAAAATAAGATCTCATTTCTCTTCCACCCTTACCATCATGCATTGCCCTTTCTTTCTACTTGTGTTTCTCTCTTCACCTGTGTGTTGTGTGAATTTACTATTGAGTTTTATTAACTTTCTTGGATGGATGTATATGATTTGTATAATATGTGATTGTTTTCCCCTACTTCATATGTTGATATGGTATGTAAATTTATTGATTGGTCATTTCTTTAGTATTAATTCTGTGATCACCAAAGCTTGTAGTTTATGGTGATAAGTAAATCACTTATTTTGATGATATATATTGAAATGTAAACAGGTACTTATTGTCCCAAATCCATCACTTGAAGGATATTTGTAGTCATAACATGGTGGCTTAGATTTTAGTTTCAGGAAACAAAGTTTACTAATCTTTTTCATGGTTGGCAGTATCTTGTGAGTGGATTGAATAATTATGTACTTCAAATAGGAGAGGTAAATAAATTGGATTGGCAGAATAGAGTGATGTAGGATGGGATGTTTCATATCCTAGGCTTTGGTTTTCTAAACATGGTGAGAGGTAGTGTAGAATTGGAATTTATCTTGGCCGTTTGTAATGCTAATACCTGAAGGTATTTCTCATGGAAACACGACTTTCTAAGTTGATTAACAGCTATTACTCTTTTCTATTTACCAAAATGATGTAATTTTATGCAGGATGTGGGGCAGAAACTTATGTTCTTTATGCAACAAAGCAAGCGTGACGTGTGCATTCTTTCTGCCTCTGGTTCAATTTCAAATGCATCTCTTCGTCAGCCAGCAACATCGGGTGGCAACATTACATATGAGGTATTGTGCTTCTTTTTTCAATTCTGAACTCTATTCTTTATTATGTGCATTTCATGCAGGCCCCATATGATTGGGAAAAAACAGAGGTTATAAGCATTAAGAGAGCCTGATAGCAACATATCAGCAAACAGAATGCTTCATAAAACATAGGGCTTATCCCCTCTGTTTTTTCCATTAAGAGAGCCTGATAGCAACGTATCAGCAAACAGAATGCTTTATATGGCTGCTTGAAGTTGTCCACTGTAATTAATTGTGGCCTTATTAATGTCAATATGTATTCAATTACAAACAGGGTCGGTTTGAGATTATTTCACTCTCTGGATCTTATGTACGGACTGATATTGGAGGCAGAACAGGTGGTCTCAGTGTGTGCCTTTCTAACACTGATGGTCAGATCATTGGAGGAGGAGTTGGTGGACCCCTGAAGGCTGCTGGTCCTGTGCAGGTATATACAATTGCTTGAAAGAAAATATTATTAATGGAGGCAAACTGCATTTGGGTGCAGATGTATGTTAGAGATGTGTGCATGTGTAGCAGTGATGTACATAAAACGTCTATAATCTTGAGATTATGCTGTTGATTTTTTAATATCTGTTAGTCAAATATGTTCACAGGTAATTGTTGGTTCTTTCTTACTTGAAAACAAGAAGGATATCAATATCGGTATAAAAGGTGATGCTTCTAGTGGCAAGTTATCATCACCAGTGGGTGCGGCTTCATTATCAAATATTTTGTTCCGCTCTCCTGTCGAATCTCCTGGGAGAAATCCTGTTGATCATCAAGCTATTGCAGGAAATTCTTACATAATTCAACAGCAGGGGATGCATACAGCACCATCAAGGACAGTGGATTGGAGAGAGAGTCTAGATGTTAGAGCTACAGTTGGTTATGAGTTGACAGGTTGGATTTGTCTCATATTTTCGTCTCTTTCAATTTTATCCTTTAATTGGTGGGTTTAGTTGACTAATCAACCATGTTTGATCCACTAACCCTACCAACTGGTGAGCTTTTTTCTCAGGAACAACACTTCATGGAGCACACCAATCTCCTGAAAACGGGGACTATGATCGACTAGCAGAATAGTGAATATATCGAGTTTCAATGCAATATATGGCCTTCTCGCTCTCTCTTTATCACTCGTTATTTGACAGGAGAAACTACGTGTACAATCATTTTCTCTTGAAGTGTAATATTTGTGTCTGTATAGATTAGCAAGTCGTTTACCCTTCCTGTAACTCATGCTACAAGCACCAATCTCAATAATTCATGTGATCTTCCACACCTGTGAAATCATTTATTCATAGTTCTAAAATTGCCCCCATTGTTTTGCAATTCAATTTTGTATCAAATTTTATCGTTTTAATTACTTGGTCTCCCATATGATGCTTGAAGTGAATGCACATGCAGATTGACTTTGGACGAATTGCAAGAATGGATGAAGTATGTCTTTAACGTTTGCTTAAGCTTCATGGAAAACCTGGCGTTGTCAAATTGTTAATTTTTTTTTTTGGTAGATTGATATTATTATAGGTTGGTGCCAACGCTGCGTTGACATTGAATTTGTTTGGTCCAAATGGCGGGGAACAGAGAATTTTCACGCTTAATTGGGCTCCAATTCCAAATAAACTTGGGGTTTGCACGCAAATCTTTGAAAATATAGTCAAAATTTATAATTGATATGATGATGGGCGGTACAATTATGGTTATTCTTTTCTGCAAAATGAATAATTATGGAAGAATTGTAAGTATAAAAACTCCTACTTAGAAAGATAATGGCGTAAAAAGCGATCAACTTGTCTAAGAAAGAGAGGCTGATGCTCTAGTTTGGCGACATAGCGGTTGGGTTGGGATCGTTGTTGGCTCGACCTTGCTAGACCTTTAAATAGCATGAAAAATTCCACTCGAAGTTTGGAGTTTGATTCATGTCGCCCGAACTTAAATTCGTTAAATTTTGGGCCCTTCATAGTTTGCCTGAAACTTGACGCCTGATGATGATCATTTAATTTTAACCGCAAGCTATTAGGTTTTAGTGTTTGAGTCAATGTTTACTACCCATCTTGATACAGAGATACGTATACTTTACATTCGCCTCTTTTGAGGATCTTGTGTATTAAAAAGTCTTGATAGTCAAGGACTGCCTATTTTCAAACAATTCCGCTGTATGAGATTAGAATTAACAAAGAAAGAAAGTAAATACTAAAAGGTAAGGTTCCTAAAAAGAAAGCTAAGAGTTGAGAGCTCATTGAAACTAGGGGAGAGTGTTAAGGCATTGCGTCTCGGCCATCATGCCTGCAACTTACTAAATGCAAGTAGTCTACAAGTTGCCTATAGGAGCGTATGATCTCCAAGTCAAGGTAATTGTTTGAGATGGTAAAATCCATTCAGCAGGAGGTAAAATTCATTCAGTAGGCATAAACTTTTCAAGCTCTTGTGCTGGTAGTTGCATCGGGATCTGGATGATAATAATTTGATCATTTGAATGATCAACAACCATGTAAAGGGCATCTAAAGTGGAATTAGGAAAATTGAGATTCATAGTATGATTCTGTAGACGATAGATCATCTGATGGTGTAAGGTAGCCATGATAGCTGTCGGATCTTGATCTGCTTCAGTAATTTGGATTTGAACTTGTAGACGTTTAGACAAAGTAGAATCATCCAACTTGATCTTAAAATCAGGGGCAATGGTCAGTATGACACTTCTGACATTGTTGAGAATAGTCAGCAAGGTACCAATCAAGACATTTTGATACGTTATGTAGGCAGTGTCTAGAAGAGAGATCCTGGATGTCGCACGGATTCCCTTTCTTCTATGAAGAGTAAGAACAAGGCGTATAGCTCCAACATGTAAGTGCGTATAGTTATGTTCTCGCTACAAAGAGATAAGCTCCTTAGGAATTTCAAGCTTTACCTATTATTTTGCAGTTGTAAATCTGAGACCACACTGTTCCAATCTAGAATTTTGGATGATTTCTTTTACTCTAAGACGAGGTAGACAAGATGGTTCTGATGCTTCTTATCCAAGAACGATCACGATTATAAATACTATACTAACTCAACAAAGGTAAAGAAGACTCACAAACACGATTTTCGATAGGTACATGGGTAATCTCTACTAAATTTTCGATTTTGTTATATAAGACACGCTTCACATTACTAGGCAAACTAGATAGAAACAAACTGGACCATAAATGTACAGGGTCACACGACAAACTAGACGTAGGCAAACTAGTAGATAAATAAACTGGGTTTTGTGTTTCCATAATTCCTATGGTTCTCTCCCTGCTAACTTGAGTGTATACCTAACTATGTGAATGTTTACCAAAAAATCTTGATACGAATGGTAGAGTAGCATCGTCTTCAACGATGTCTCATTATCGACTGGTTACAATAATGGCTCTCTCATACCAGTATTACCAAATATTGATACCCCTGCTCCGAAGGCAGCAAAACACAATAGCTCTGATACTTCAAACTTGAAATAATAATAAACTAAAATAAATTAACACTATTGACTAATTAGAACATATATTAAACTAATAAACAATTAGAGAAGATAGTAGACCTAAAATTTGAATCCCCTGAGACTTCCTATGAAATTATAATTTTTTTTTTCTAAACGGAGGAACTCGCAGTGGCTATCATTTAGATATGCACTGGGTAAACCTTTGGATTGACGTAATGGCCTGCAAATCATGCCAATCAGGTATTCTGCACTAGGCAAGCCCTGTACGACAGGCTCGATCGAGAGAGTGTAGGTAGAGGTATTCGAATATAGGACCTTTTAGCCCTATGCCTCCTCTCCACCAACTCAATCATTCCCTAAGAGGCTATAATTAATCAATTTAATCTATAGTTCATTAGATTGTGAAAATTCCAACTAATTTCTTTGTCAAGAATATTAACATCTAATCCTAATTCGATTAATTGAAATCTTTATTTAATTAAAAAATTGCATTAATCAATTTATAAATTTCACTATTAGATTTGATCATAATCCAGAAGACTTATGTCTAGACACTCTAAGTTTGCATGCAACTTGTTTCAATTATCTTAGATTTATTAATGTAAAGGACTTTTCAATCTCAATAGCATGAAATCATACATAAATCAACATGCTTATAATATTAATTTAGGAATAATTAAGAACACATAATCGATTCTCAATAAAACTAAGAAATGAATTAAAAGGGTGCTTGGTTGATGAGTTTAGAAAGGGGTTAATAGGTAAGGAATGAAAAATGAGTGGTTGATTGTTGATTATAATTATAGAGATAATAGTTTGATATCTCACTTTTAAAGAATCTTTCATACCCTCTATTTAGTAGAGGAATGAAACTCATTTTTTAGTAGTCTCTTTTTTAAAAAATATTTTTAATACTAATTAATTAAATAATTAATTAAAATAATTGTATTTAAAATCATTCATTAATTAAAATATAAATCATTAAAATAAAATAATTAATTAACTAAAATAAAATAAAATAAAATAAAATAAATTAATTAAAATATAATTAATTAATTAAAATTAATTAAAAATATAATTCATTTATTAATTAAAATATTGTAATTAATTAATTAATTAATTACAATATAATTACTTAAAATATAATTCATTCATTAATTAAAATATTGTAATTAATTAATTAATTAAAAATAATTAATTACATTATCATCATCACCACCCAGTCCGAAATTCCACAATGAAGCAGAGTC
>JANIIA010000003.1:40728532-40741552 GCA_027478495.1 Erythroxylum alaternifolium | reverse complement strand
AATTACTAAAAAGAATAAAAATATTGATAATAATGAAGAGAACGTGAATAATTCAATAACTAAATTACTAATTGAAATAGCGAAAGAAATAATATGAATAAAAATAATAGCAATAAAGATCTAAATACTAGTAATAGATTAAAAGTAACAAGAGTAAATAAATAGGTGAAGGCCTGAAACTACCGCAGAGACACACACAAATAGGGAAAGAGAACTCCAACTGAAGAGGCATGAAAGTTAAGGAGAAGGAAGGGAGGCTTTTATGAAAAGTGTCTGAGTCAAAATGTGGACTGCAGATTTGTCAGTCGGCGCTCTACTATAGCAGAGTTGTCAGTCGGCTCAAGGAGGGTGGCAAAGGTAACGTTTGGTGTGCCAGATACTATTCAGAAACGTTCATCCAAATCGAAGTCACTGTCCCCTAACAACCTTCTTTGTTAGCACTAAAAAAGAGCTAAAACCAAAAACCTATAAACAGAACTCACTCCAACTAGTTCCTTAGCGAAGTCGAGCATTACTCACGAACTTCACCTTCCTTAGATAACTAGATAGTACCAGTACATAAAAACTGCACTGAACAATTGGGACTGGTACTTGGAACCGCCACAAAGTCTGGGGGACACATAAGGAGACAATTAACATAACAGCTTACTAGCCAAAAAACGCCTAAAGACACCAGATAACAAACTTGCATGGCAAAATAAAGAGGCATAAAATAAAAGCGTGCACCTGAAAATTGTGTGTTAGGGGCTGGGTCCGTTGCTTCATGCCTTGACATTCTTTAACCAAGCAATAAAAATATTTGTTACCTTCACGGAGGCTGGCTTCCACCATCTCCACTGATCTTTGTTCTTGTTCTTACAGCGCAAGGATTTGGCAGCTCGAGAGGCTAGAGCCATGGCCTTGCCGTCTGTAATTGTCGTCATCCAATCCCTCTCTGCATGATGCTTGTAATGATAGGGGAGGCCCTATGTCCACTTAGCCCAACCCTTCTTATTCTCTCTCAGACTCTCTCTCTCCTCCACTTCCTAGAATCTCTCCAGGGGCAAGGCTCTCTCTTTACATTAGCACAACATAAACCACACTTGTAAAGCCAAAATGGACAATAAATCTAGAAAGCGCGGTCGCAAACCTAAAAACTCGCCTTCCCCTGAAACCATGGACTTCCAGTTCACCTCAAACGTCGCTCCAAACAACAGTGTTCTTATCCCTGCCACCACTACAACCTCCTCCGGCCACAATAATAACTAGAAACTTACTATTGAGAGTAAGCTTTAAAACAATTAACCAAAATGAGATTTGTTGAGAGTAAGCTTCTGACTATAAAACTTACATAATGTTTGTACAAATTTACCACTCAAAAGCACAAAACATTAAGACAATATAATTAATTAAAATATTATTATTAATTAATTAATTACATTATAATTAATTAACTAAAATATAAATAATTAAAATATAATTATTCATTAATCAAAATATTATAATTAATTAATTAATCACAATATAATTAATTAAAATATTACTATTGATTAATTAATTACAATATAATTAATTAAAATATAATTCATTCATTAATTAAAATATTGTAATTAATTAATTAAGTAAAATATAAGTAAATAATTAAAATATAATAAATTACAATATAATTAATTAAAATATAATTCATTCATTAATTAACATATTGTTATTAATTAATTAATTATATTGTAATTAAATATTAAAATATAATAAAATTTTATTTCTCAATATTTTTTACAAACTAGCCACTATCAATGATAATGGTGATCATTCCTTTCTTCGAACTAACCATCATAATTATAATGATAATATCTATTCTCATTCTTTACTATATTTATTCTCATTCCTATTATCATTCTCCTAAGCGAACCAACCATCTTCTAAACTAAAATAAAATCACTAATTAAAAGTTTTATCCAAGATTTAGTTTTTTTTTAATCATAGAAGACACGTAGAAAACCACAAAACCAAAAGAAGCATGACGAAATCACTTTTAATCTTCGTGAAATCTACTTTAGATAGATGAAAATCCACTTTAAATGTGTTTCTTTGCTTATTCTTCCTTCTCCTTATCATCTTAGGTTATCAATTTGTGTTTCACAAGCCTCTTCCCCTACTTCTCCTCTTAATTTTGCCCTCTGTAACTTGAAAATTAGGGTTATGAGTGGTAAGTAGTGTCTTTGCTAGATTATTTGCAAAAAGAGAACTTAATAATGAAAAAATTGTATCTTGGTAAAATTTCATACTTTTAATTCATCGTTTACTTATTAGAAATATATATTTTGTTTTCGTAATTATTAATTTAAAATACAAATGAGTGATGAAGATTATTTGGTGAAAGTGCTCAAATATTATGCTCATTGTTAGATTACTTAGTTGACAACTTTTGTATTATATTGTGAACCATAACTAGAGCGTTCAAGAACGTATTCATACAAAAAAAATAAGATTGTTTGAAACATAAAAGACTTAATGACTTTATTGACATTATTTATAATATTGAGGATGAAAAACATATATTTTATTGAATTAATTTTATTTTTAAGTTATTTATTTGTATTGTTAACTTTATAAATTTTCAATTATATATTCAGAGCACAAAAAAAGAACTTACAACTCAATTGATATTGATTATATTAGCTATACTAATTTCTGGATTAAAAAAGAACTGGCACTTAATCTTAATCATAGTTCATAATATTTGTGACAATGAATAAAAAGATGATTTATAAAGATAATAATATAGTAAATTGATATTTTATTTTCAATAGATTTAACATTAAAAGTATAATATATTATAAATTTATAACTAAGAATAATTTCATATGCTTTTAGTTTGTAATTTATTAAAATGCAACAAAAGATTTTAATGCAAATTATTTGAATGAAAGTGTAGTGATAATATTAGAGAATTTAGAACTTTAACAATGATCTTAAGCAACTATTTTCAAAACTATAATTTTGATATCTAGATCTGTAATCAACTAAGAATATTTGGTTTGACGCGCATCTGATGCCGACCTGATTAACTCTCGCCGCATCACCGCCGCAGACGCCACCACCACCATCAATAACATCTAACCAACGGTGGCCCCGCATCAGGGTCGTCGCTTTAAACATAATTAGAAAGACAACCATGAGCGACGACGAAGCAGAGGCAGAGTACCACTCTAAAGACTTCGAGTGGGAAACACTAAGACAAGAAATCGAAACTAACCCATCTTACAAATACCACTTATTGGAACCATGCCAACAACAGCAGCAACAACATGAAAATCAACTTTCGAAGATTGAAGAAGCTGAGAGTGATGATTCTAAGGCTTGGCAACAGTTCCACAGGCGTCACTCTTCTGGTAGATTCTTCAAGGTTTGATCTTATTTTTCGTTTTTTTCTTATAAATTTTAGTTTTGATCTTCGTCTTCATTTATGGGTTTCTGACATTGTGTTGATTGCGTGAGTTTTGTAGGAGAGAAGGTACTTGTTGAAGGAATTTCCTGAGTTGGTGTCTTGTAGGGAGTCCTCTAAGGTTCTGGAGGTTGGTTGCGGGAATGGCAGTTCTGTGATTCCTATCTTACGGTAAAACATAGAAATATCTGAAAGTACTGTCTTTTGTTTCAGAGTATATGAAACCTGTCTTGTTTTAGTTCAGTCTGGTTACACTTTGATTAATTGAGGTACAGGGTGCATGCTGACTGTTAGTCTTGCAGTTTGTTTCCATTTATGTTTTTCACTTTTTAATACAGCCCCTTGCGTTGGCCTTCTTTTTTTTTTTTTCTTTTGGGGGTTGGGTGGTATTGTGAAGAAGAAAGGGCTGCTTGGAGGTGCATAGTGGGCAGTTTTCAGATGATAACATTTATGTAGCGGCTTAATTTGACAGTAGATCAATTGCTTCTTACGTTGAGATGGAACTTGGGATTATTCTATGGATTGCTGATAGACTTAGGCTACGTTTGGTTGGGAGTTTTATTAATGAAATGAAATGGAATGTAATATTATTCTATCGTTTAGGAGGAGGGTTTAGGTGATCACCTCTAAAGAACCAAGATTTTGGTGTCGCTGGGATGGGAAACTTTTCGCTTGTTAGTCACGTGGTTGCAGCATTGGAGACAACACTTGGAAACTATTTTCATGTGTTCAGTTTTAACTCATTATTGGAAACTGCATACGTTGATTCAGTTATTATATTCTAAGTTGTTGTCATCACCTATTTGGCACTTATGTTGCAGCTAACATGATGCAATTCATGGCAATACCTAATAGATATTAAGTTCATCTTGTCTATGGTACCTACAACGATGAATCCTCATAATTCATTCCAGTGTATTTTCATTCTTTGCCTGAAATGAGCTGCTTCATCTTTCTGCTGTCATCTAATGACTAGCTATTTTTTTGTGCAGCGGCAACAGGACCATCATCGTTTATGCTTGTGACTGTAGTGAGAAGACTCTTGAGAGAACTAAGAATATTGTGGACACTACCCAAATCTTTGGAGTCCAACGTCGCTTTAAGTCATTCCTTTGTGATTTTGCATTCACTGGATTTCCAAAGTGGTTAGTCTGTGATTCTTGCAGAGGAAGCTGCGGTGCTTCTGAGGTTACTGGTTTGTTCTTAAATTCCATTTGTTTATAAATTGGATTAGCATCACCGGTGAATACTATTTAATTTGGTAATCCTTTATGTTTATTCAGATGTTAAACAATGTGGTCCAGTAGATATGTTGGGTCCACACTCTTCGAAAGAAAGGGATTGTTGTATTGGTGGGGTTGATTTTGTTACCTTGGTAAGCCCTTTTCTTTGGATCTGCAAAGTCAAATATAGAGTCATGGAGTATCTGGTTGTGCCTCCAGAAACAAGGAAATTATGTAAAACTTAAAGTTTATACATATATTTTCACATTGACTGAAGCGATAATCTACTTGTGATAATATATGTATCTTCACCAATCTTTGAACGTCGGTAGGAGAAGGTTGGGATGTAGATGGATGGTGGTTGTCAAATCAATTCTATAATAGATGATGAGCCCATGGCAAAACTTTTAATGTTTAACCTTTGCTAGAAAATGAACCATAGGGGGCTTATTGGTTTAGTATTTTTGTTATGTAAAATGAAGTTTTTTCTTCATACAAATATTAGAATCAACTAACAAAACAAATCATACAATGTAGATACCTATGGGTTTGTTAGTTTTTCTGCCTTTCAGTGCTAGAACTAATTTTAACCATATTTAAACTTTTAAATTGCTGAGTTTAACTTGTTGATATTTGTTTGGTCCTAAACCAGTCATGAGATTATTTTATAATGGTTGCATTCTATGGTGTCCTTACTATTGAAGATCATGTAGATTTAATATTAATATTGAACCACTGTTTATTTGATATAGCAATATTTTGTGTATATGATAACAATAAACATATTATACTTACTATAGAATATTGTATGGCCCTACTATTATGAATAGATGGTATAAACCTAATGAATAATACACTTCATAATCATTCGTGATCTTTATTTCCATTAATTGAGGCTTTATAGTTGAGCTAAATTTAGATAATGTAAACATTCTCAATCCCCGCCTTTCTTCACTTTCAATTTCATATGGTATTAGAGCCAAGTTCTATTTTTAGTGATATGAAATCCTTTTCTTTCTTCTTTTTCAAAGCATCGCTAACTCTTTCTGTGTTTCTTTTCGATAGTCCATTGAGAGCATCAATCTCTTTCTTTGGTCTTCTCTTCTGGTAGCCCATCTACCATTGAGAGCGTTTTTATCTCTCTTTTGTCTTGGCAGTCCATGGAGAGTATCATTACCCTTCATTTGTCTTCTCTTATGTTGAGGGCGTCATTATTCCTATTCTATCTTCTTTTCTTGTAACCCATTGCAAGCGCTATTGTTTTTCATATATGTGGTTGATCTATAAGATGAATTCTTAGGAAAGAAATATACAAGGAGAGCAATTAGGAGCTGATGGTAGCAGTTGATTAGGGAGTAATCTTATGTTGTTGATTAGGAAGTTATCTTATGTTGCTGCAACAATTATCATATGTTTTTGTAATAACTATCTTATTTACATAGTAGTTTTCTTATTTATGAAGTCTATTTTTAATAGAATTCCTATTCTATTTTAGTTCCAAAAACTAATATGTATTTAGCCATTTAAAGGGCATTAGGATGAATAACAAGGTAGTCAAAATTTTCCTAAAAAAATAGTTGACAAAAAGCTTGTTCGAAATCAGTTTTCTAAGTAGAACCATTAGGCCTAGGAAGGGGAAGAACTCCAGCAAGGGAAAAGAGGACTTTCCTATGAATTGTCCCGCGATTAGATTCTACATAAAAATATGTATCTATTTGGTGTCAAAGCTGGGTGTTATGGACGGCTCTCCAAACGTCTCAAGTCAAATGGATGTGTTTATAAGAAACATCGAGTAGAGGTTGTCAACGATGGAGAACTGCAAATAGTCCAGCGAAAAGTCCTTGAACTGACAACTAGAGGATATTTTGCAAGAGTTGAACGGGTGCGGTAAGAACAATGATGTGAGGAGCAATAGTGGCACCTATAGGAACCACAGGAGTAAAGAAGTGTTGGGCTAGCAAGAGGGATTATTGTTCCTAGGTATTCTAAATCAAAATTTCTTTCATATGACGGTACTGATTATCTGTTGCTTTAGATCCATAAATGTGAGTAGTTCTGTGAAAATCGGTGAACACTTGAAGAAGAGAAAGTGAAGCTGTTAGCATTTCGTCTTAATGGGAAAGCAAGAGGAGGCGAGTGTGGTTGACATTCACATAGCAATTTCACCTGAGGTGTGATCCTCCTATAAGCCTTAACCCCTTAGACGAATTGGCCAACTTAAAATAGTTAGGAAAGATGGAGGATTATTAGGAGTTCCAATCTTTGCCGGCTCAAATTATAGAGCTCACTAACAAGCCGCAAATTAGCTTATTCATTGTTGGTCTTATGAAAAAAGGAGGAAAATTGCAACAGCCAATCAGCTTAGAAGTTGTTATGAATTTGGCCTGCACTTTATGAAAAGAAGTAGAGGAGCAACTAGGTTGTCTTAAAGAGGAATCATAAGGTAAAAACTACTTGGAGCAACCCAAAAACATCCACTGAAGAAATATAGGGAAGGGAAATTCTGGGATAGCATCCAGTATCTGCAGCACAAACAAGCCTTTCTTTAAGAAGGAAACAAAGACCAAGATGGATGAATGAAGGGCAAAGGGGCCTTGTTTCAATGGTGATGAAGCATTCGCTCGTGGAAATAAATATAAGAAGCTGTTTTGGGTAGAATTGATAAAATCTGGAGAAGATGATGAGGAGGAGGCTTACTGAAAATTCTGTGAAGATTTTGAGAGGACCCATCTTAAGTTTGGGCTTGAGGAAAAGTGCTTTGTCCAGAAGGGGAGTAATGATATGCAAGATGCATTCTTAGGGAAGAAATATACAAAGAGAACAATTAGGAGCTAATAGTAGTAGCTGATTAAGGAGTTGTCTTATGCTTTTGCAGTAGTTATCTTTTTTAGGAAGAAGTCTATTATCTCCAGAAGTTTATTTTTAATAGGAGAATAAGTTAACAGAGTTCTTTTTCTTTTTTTGAAAATTAAATGAAATATATTGAAAGAAGAAGCCAAAGGTCTAACATAAGAAAGGCATTAAGATGAATAAGATGGCTGTTAGAATTTTTCTACGAAAACAGTTGCGGAAAGTTTGTCAAAAACAATTTTTTAAAGCAACAACCATAAGACCTATGAAGGGGAAGGGGAAGAACTCTAGCAAAGGAAAAGAGAATTTCCCTATAAATCGTCCCGTGACTAGATCTTGCGCAAAAGCACATGTTAGTAGTTTTAGGGTTTATCAAAAAGGGGAAAAACAGCAACAAAAAAAAAAAAAAGAAAACATGTTCAAGAAGAAAAACTAACCAACAAATTGAAAAATTATACAAATTTTTAATTAAAAAATATCCTCATTTGCAAGTTCAAAATTCATACTCAGACTAGACATTGAGTAACACCTACTTACTATCTTAAGAGGAAATGTTGAAAATCATAGAGATTTAGTATTTAGAATATAAGTATAATGCATTCCATATGCAAATATGTGCGTGTTTAATAATAAAGTTATTTAGATACTAACAAGCAAGATTGTGTTTTCTTATCATAGAATATTGTCTTCCTATTATAAATCTAATGAATAACACCCTTAAATACCCTTTGTGGTCTTTGTGTCCTTAAAATTCAAACTTTACAGTTGCAGTCACGTTAAATCAACTTATGGACTCTTTCCCTATGCTTTGCCTTGTATATTTAGATAATATTCCAACAGATCAGGCTTTTACAAAATTTGCAAACTCTTTGGTAATGAATTGCTTCTTGCCGTATCTTCTTGCCAGATATTCACTTTATCAGCAGTACCAGTTCAAAGGATGCCAAAAGCTGCAATGCAGTGCTTTTCTGTGTTGAGGCCTGGAGGCTTGCTCTTATTCAGGGATTATGGTAATAGAAAAAACAAGTATTCAACTACTGCCTAATGAATGTGACATTTGAATGTGCTATTCAGGTGTCTTAATTGTCAGTTTTCTTATGTTATTAATTATGAAGCTCTACAGTTGGTTGCACTTATAAATTTTCAGTTTGATGAAACTTAGGGCTATATGACATGACAATGCTGCGCTTTGAACCTCAGAAGAAAGTGGGATTTCGAGAATACATGCGATCAGATGGAACTCGTTCTTATTTCTTCTGTTTAGATTTTGTCAGGAATCTGTTAGTGGATGCAGGCTTCATTGAGGTAACCAGCTTTTCATACATCATCATGAAAATTCATCATTCTATTCCAGTTTCTGTACACAATTATACATGGCATCACATTCCATTTGGCTGGCAGCCAGGGTTCAGTGACGAAAACTAAAGGAAACTCACAATCTTGTTTACGAGAACTATTATTTTATGATTAACTTTCTTGACAAGTCTATGCATCTCTACGTCAACTTTGTATGCAACTGTATATGCTTAAGAAAGTTTTAGATAAACTGTGGTGTTTGGGCTTGAGAGTTTTAAAAGGACATCTTCTTTGGTTGATGATGTTGCTTCCGTACATGTAGCTGGAGCTTGAGTATTGCTGCATTCAGTCTATAAACCGCCGAAAAGGTAAAATCATGAGAAGGGTGTGGGTTCATGGGAAGTTTCAAAAGCCGATATAAAGTGGTAGTCAAGAGGCTTATTTTAGAAGATTTCAGAGCTTATGCCTGCTGGTTCTACAAATATGGTGTTTTGCATGGCACCAGAGTAATGTTCATTTTAATTTTAGATTTGAAAGACTGAGTTGAGAGTGGGTATTTAAGAAAGCATCCCCCAAGTTTCCTGTTTGAGTAGTATTGAGATTTGTTACTATGAATGGAAAGCTTGGAGAGATGAAAGGTGATTATTGTCCTTAAAATTGGCTGTTTCTCTCTTAATGCCCTCCCAAGTTTTTACTAAATCTATGATGTAAACCTTAGAATTGCCTTGTAAATTCAATGTGACCAGTTGCATTTGAACATGACATAGCTGCCTGATTCGATTAGCGTCAGGTTCTTAAACCCCAGTAGTGATGTTTTGCCTATTAGAAAAAAATGTTGTTGCGGCTAACTTTGCTACTAGTTGGAGGCTTGTCGTATCCCATGCATCATCACATACCTTAGAAGCATCTATTAACATCGTCAGGTGAAGCCAGCTCTGATATTTCCATACATACCTTAGAAGCATCTATTAACATCGTCAGGTGAAGCCAGCTCTGATATTTCCAACTAGGAGAACAGTTTCTAGTTCTTTAGGATTTTTTTAAATTTTAATTTGGTGATTATTTTTTTAAAATTTTTATATGTCGGTATAGCAGGTTGTTTTTACTAATGTTGTGTATTTACTAAATGTTATATGGATATTCATTTTGTTCATCTATTAATTATATTAAAAATATTTTAATTTAATTTATACAAATTTTAAAAAGTCAATTAATTTAAAAAGTTTGACCATATATTAAAATATATTTTTTTAATTTTTAAGATGCCTCAAAATGTTGGATGTAATTTTCTTAAGAGATTATTATTTGGGCACTAAGGAAATGAAACCCTCGAGACAATGTTATGAATATCGTACTGGACTTAGTATCGGATTGAGTTTTAGTATTGTACTGTATTGGTACAGGTTAATATCGGGTATCGTTTTAAATAATTTTTAGAATTTATGAAATAGTACTTAAATCTTTTTAAAAATTGCAAATATTTTTGAATTTTTAAACCTGTTTCTAAAAATTAAAATAATAATAATAATCACAAATAATATAAAATAACAATAATTTTTACATATTTTACATATAAATAATAACCACAATTTATATGAAAAAAGACAATCATTGTCATACAAATATAAAATTAAAAATAATATAAAATATTTAAAATATTACAATTTTAATTTTTATTATATAATAAATAATAATTACATTAAAACATCCAATAAAAAGAATAATAAATATCATTAATTCTCAAATTATTATAATTTACAACAAGAATTTGTGATAAGGAAACAACCAAGTAGAATTGAAACACGAAACAAAAACATATTTTATTTAATTTA
The DNA here is from genome assembly GCA_027478495.1 of Erythroxylum alaternifolium. NCBI lineage: Eukaryota > Viridiplantae > Streptophyta > Magnoliopsida > Malpighiales > Erythroxylaceae > Erythroxylum > Erythroxylum alaternifolium. The sequence goes on along the minus strand of JANIIA010000003.1, from coordinate 40,730,927 downwards.
CTATTAATTAAATATATTATATATTTAATTAATTAAAATTAATAATTATTAAAATTATAAATATCTTAATTTAATTTATAAAATTAATTTAATAATTATTAATAAATATAATTAAATTTAAAATATTTTTAAAATATATATTTCAAATAAAATTTGATTTAATAATTAAAAATATATAAAATAAATATAAGTTTATAAATAATAATTTTTAAATTACTTATTTTTAAAAATAAAATATTTTTATTAATAATATTATATAAAAGATTTAAATAAATTTAAATAAATTAGTTTATTTTTAATTTTTATTTAATGTATAATTATTATTAGTAATAAAAAAAAATTTATTTTAAAAATAAAAATTAAAAAATCACAATAAAATTTAACTAAATAACAAATTAAAAATCTTTGAAAAAAAGAGGGGGTGGAGAGAGAGAGAGAGGCCAGAAGGGTAATTTTTTAAAAAAATTTTAAAATTTTACAATTTCTGGTACCAACCAATATTTAGCTGGCATTTAAACCTAGTACTATATACTCTTGTTTCGTAGCGGCCGGTGGCTGGTATAGTATGGTGCGAGATCCATCAGCCTACCTTTTACACATTTGAGAATCTAATATATGACATTATTGTAACAATATTTAGCTTAAACCAGACTTCATAAATGTGAAATTAGAAAACTTCTGGAAATTAAAACACATTAAGACGTATTAAGTTGCTTGATTCATTAATCCATATTTCTTAATAATGTCTCTAAGGCAGTGCAATTACTTATGATGCAATTGAAAGTGTGAAGCATGTCCGAAAACTCATATAATCATGTAAGAAAAAAAATGAAATTTCCCAAATCAATGTTAGTCATTGGGAACTTTTGAATAATGAAAGTGGTTAAAAATTGTCACTCTAAAACTAACAATTTTTCGTAGACAAAGCTACTTGCTCTTGGAGACTTTGTATCTGGTCTTTTTAGTTATTGATATTAGAAATATTTGGGTTCAATGCATTCCTAAAACGATTTTTTGGAGCATGTTTGATACATACAATAGAAGTTTATGGAGGTTGCCTTGAAGGTCCAAATAAGTCAAGAGGTCCACAAAGTATACATTCTATAATGTGCTTACTAGCACTGAACGGTTCTTTCTACCTCTTCTTAACTGGTTGCTTGACTAGATGCCTTTACTTAAGGTTTCCTCCCATATATTATACAGTTACTAAGAGTCTCATGAACTCTTGGTCCTACTATAAAGTTCTTATCCCATTTTAGAGTTCCTTTGACATTCCTTTCTTGAGATTTAGGAGGAGTCATGTTTTATACAAATTTGTCTTTATTACGCTATAAGAGACAAGGCTTAGCATAAAGTACAATTCATTTCTCCTTAAACCATGCTCATAAAACACAGGCCACCGAATTCTTTCTAATGGATCTTCACTAACAAAGAGCTGACAAGGTTTATAAAAGGACAACTTGAAATTCTAGGGAGTGATAGAGTTAGATCTGATAAGATGAATTTTACCAATTGAGTACCTTTATCCACAAAAGGAGCCTTACCAGTATAACACTTATAGAGTGTCCAAGAAATCTAAAGCATATGAGTGTATGTATCCATCTCCAAATAGTTCAAGATCCATATAATATGGTGTTCAATGCTGTGTGTGTATCAACTATGAGAGTATATATAATAGGGATCAAATTAACAAAAAAATCAGAGGATACAAATTCTAGTGATGCTGAAATAGCTTATACAATTGTTTGTGAAACCCAACAATTAAAAGCTTACCATGGAAGAAGGGTTTAGATATGTCTTTAAAAATTTTTACCAATCTAAAATCATAAAGTTATATTGAAGAAGCATGAATGGATATCCTTAAGAAAATTATTGATCAAAAGAGAAGAGTAAAATGATAGGTACTTTTGAATGTCCACTCTCATTTAGAAGGATATTTGATGGTTTCAAATAACATTAGATCATTTTCTTTCACTGTAAAAACGTGATAGTATAGTCAATACCAGAAAAATAACTCTACGTATCCAATTGAAAGGAAGAACTTTAAATACCAATAAGATTTCTTATTGCAAAGCTCTTACTAAGTCTCGGGCCAGAGAGTGAATCAAATCACCTAGTAGATCATTATTCTATGCTATACGCTGACAATCACAGATAAGAGCTTAATCTTAACTTTTTCACGTTAGGAATCCAATATCTAACATTATAACATAAAACTAATATCTAATTGTGTAACAGCCCAGACCACTCGCTCACAGATATTGTTCGCTTTGGTTTGCCCATTGGGCCAAGGCCCTCCTGATTTTGCTCTTCTTGCATGTTGCGGTCTAAACAGAACAATATAAATTAAATTCTATCTAGATCAATTAGAGGCAAGCGCACCCCGTCGACAAGT
>JANIIA010000003.1:40702968-40728432 GCA_027478495.1 Erythroxylum alaternifolium | reverse complement strand
CTTTAACAAAAGGCATTCCACCAAAAAGTTCTAAGGATCATGTTGCTAGAATGAGACTTGTTTCCATTATGTGATTTATGTATGTACTTTCACGAAACTCTTATTAATTTGTTGTTAGGGATGGCAATTCTGATCCGGCTCAACCTGGCCCGGCTCCTTTTTGGCCCCTTTTTGGCGGGCCATAGGAGGGCCACGGCCCGGCCATTTTGGACAAAACGGCGTCATTTTGTCCAAAACGACTCCGTTTTGTTTTGTTTTAATTAAAAAAGTCTGACGGCCCGTCGATGGCCCAGGCTGTGGGCTGACTCGTGGGCTGGCGTAATTGAGGTCGAGCTAGGCCAGGCCGAGGGCGTTGACATCCTTAGTTGTTATTTTTCTCATTCTGGTGTACACATTTTTCTTTTGAGAATAACAACTATTATAGACCTAGAATAAACATAAAGGTTTATTCATTCAGTTAAAGTGGAATAAGAAATATGATGCATCGTGATACATGGAAGATAATACTCACATTTAGAGGACTTATCGTCATGATTCATGCATTTGGTTTCTTTAATTGAGTAGAGGTTTTATGATTTTTAGATTACATCTATGACCCTAATGGAGACTGTTATTTGTTAGTTTCCTTTTGATGGGTCGTGTATGTTCATTGTGAAATCTCGTGATCTTTTGAACCATCAGATCCTTCTGTTGTTTTAATAGAAGACAACAAAGAATATAAAAAGATTGGGTCCCTAGGCTTAGCATTATTTTGCATACACTATCTCTTGCATTTGCTAAAAGTTTAGAAGAGCCCTTTCATATATATTTGAAATCTCTCAACATTAATAACAGAAGGTATGTGATAATATTCCGCATTTTCATTTTTCTATATTAGACATGTATATAGATTATTATTATGTCTAACATCTGCCTCACCTAGCTTTTCTTTATGCTTCAAAAATTTTCCCCCTAGCTATTTGGACATGAGGTACGGTTGTAGGATTGGAGCAACAGTTATGATTAGTTTTGAGGAGAAAAATCTAAGGGATTGGTTGTCGAGTGAGAAGTGATTTAAAGCTTTCAGTTACTGACAAAAAAGATATGATGTCATGTTATTACGAAGGAAAACATTCAACTAATGGATGTTGCGATGTCGTGTGCATCTATTTGGAAACAAAGAAGACAACATCATGTACTAATGAGGCTTCAAGAGGTTTTGCGGTGTCGTCTAGTTATCTAATATGGTGAAGAATTCTAGGAAGTATCCAATCGATACGGCACGACATTTGGACATCTTATTTTAGGGCTTTTAACACTAATAGAATGATTTGTGACAAGTTATATGACAAGGCTATCAATGTAAAATTTAAAATTATAGGGGCAACTTTAAAAAAGGGTAAATTATAAAGGATCAGATTCATTTCAATCGATTGTTAACGTGGAATTTGTAATACGTTTTTTTACTTATCTTACTTCTCTAACTTTAGACTTCTCTCAGAGGACCAACTGCTCTCAACCTAAAAGAGAGCAATATGATGGCTTGATGCATAGTCTTGTTAGTGTCGTCTTTTGAACCTTAATTTGTCATGCTGTTGATTAACCTTTTATTCCGTGTTTCGAATAAGCGTTTTTCAATTCTTGAACAAAATACACATGTCTCGCCAAAGCATGAGGTACATTTGTTTATAATGATAACAGATGTCCGTTCAACGTAAACCTGCAAAATAAAGACAAAAAGAACAAAGAGGCGGCTGGAACTTATATTTGATTAGAGGTGCTCTTTGTTTCCTTCTACATTTTACTTAATTTTGAATCATTTTTTGAAAAAAGAAAAGCCAAGGATAATCTTCTAGATACAGACCTGATCTTGGATAAAGACAAGAAAGACACCTATTTAAGGTTCACTCTTATGAAAAATAATAAAAATAAATCATATTTTGTCTTTTGTTTTCGAATATCAATAACTCTTGAGTTTTATAAAAAGCAACAAAAAGAGTTCTTATTTTATCTCTTTTTATTTTTTTACAAAGGACCGTCGTTGAATCTCATAAGGAACCTTAAAAAAAAACAAAATATGAGTCTTCATTTATTTTACCCGCTTATAAAATGACAGTAACAGTATCTTATAAAGGTTAATTTATGAAAATCGGTCTACAATTTTCTTATCTAATTAAAACAATTTCGTATTAATCCAAAAGATGGTCTATCTTTTGGTCTAACTAATTTATGGAGTCCTCTGAAACCTTCAAATATTGAATGTTTTATATTCAAAATTTTGTTGATATGCTGAATAATTTTTTATAATACATAATTTATAAATTATCATATATATTTAAAATTTTATATAATAGATGTTGACCATTTTATTATTTAGAAAAATCATAATCTCTTGATGGTCAAACATCGTTATCGGGAAACAAGAGCTCGTGAAGTGTCCAAGCCAATTTTCAGGACAAGTAACAATCTTTATGCTACAAGCTAGCATGTTCGTATCAATATAGAGTACCTAGAGAGAGGTACTGTTTGTCTAGCTATTATAACTACACTGCTCAGAGAAATGCCCCCACCGTTCATTTGATTGAGTGAAATGCAGAGGTCCCATTCCTGTGAAGACATATCGTCAAAAGGGGACCATGAACTCCCATAAATGTGTTTGACGATGGTCCTTTTGACTGGCTATCATCAATCATACATTCATACAAAAGGGTCTTAACAAATCTTCGACAACGGAAAGATGGCTTGAGATCTAACTTTATGTGATTCATAGAATGGTACTTTTTGTTCAGTCAACCATTAGCATTATCCACCTTAGCCGATTAACAATGCCAATTTCTGAATATTGAAAAGGAAAACCTTAGGCAATGGCAGTGGCTTAGGTCACGCATCACCTCATCAGAATCCAAATTGTTGGAAAATGAAGAAGAGGAGAACAAGCAAACGCATAAGATAAAATGAAGGGCATTTCTATACGTTGGTATTAAATCTAAGTATTCAACTAAATATATGAGAAGAAATGAGAAACTTTAAGAAGGTTTCGAATTCTATCCAACAATCTGTCCCATTCCTCAGTTCAAGAAAACTTTGGCCAACGTAGACGTTAGGCCACTGGAACGGAGGAAATTTTCATTACCTCATGTGCTGCTTTCCTAAACAAAAGTGCAAAAACTAATGTACATCGTGCAAAAGGGCACAACTTTATAGTTTCCCGTAGCTATCCATACTAGAAATGCATCCATTTCCAAATCATTTACTACAATCATTCAATCAGCTCTTTGTACTGTAGTTTTAAACAAGAGGATGTACAACTTTTGATCCATTGAGAAATATAGAAATCCCCCAACTGAATGTGTCACAAAAGACCCAAAACTTGTCCCCACTATGCAGTGCCATGCCGGACCATACACGCCGTCGAACTCCTGCAGAAGATAAGAAGAATAACATGTAAGAATCCACAGCACTCCAGGCGAGCCTATCAATTATCAAGGATAAACTAAGAAACCCAAATAACAAAACCACCAAAAGAACTTCGTCGATCAATAAAATATAATATCCAAATTAAAGATAGAACCTTTTTGAGAGTGAGTGCAAGGGTCTTGGAGGTTAACTCCTCAAGACTATCGTGAGTCTTCCTTGCACAATCAACAGCGTGGATCTGCATAAATGCGGGCATGTCAACTGACACCACTTTGGCACCACAATTTGCGAGAAAATCCGCCAACTCTACATGTGAGCCACCAAAGGAATTCCTTCTGCCACCAACACCTAAAGAAACTGTCATCCTCTTAATATCAAGCCCTTCAAGTAGATCCAGGGCTTCCTTACTGTTCTTCCCCAAACAAAAAGTTTCCTTCTTTTTCTTTTCATTAACCAGATATTGCTGAAGTTTCTTCTTCTCCACCAACTGTCTAGAAGATGATTTCTTGACATTCTCTTTAGACCCTTCTTTTGCAGTTGTCACTCTTCTCTCTTGCTCAACTTTTGATTCAATTGGTTTGTGCTGCCGATGCTTCGGTTTAACCCCCAAGTACCTAGAACCATCAAAGTCAGCTGAAACAGTCATGGCTTTAGTTTGCAAGTAGGTGTCAGCACTTGCTGGGGGTTGGCTTTTGGTGGGTTTATGGGAACCTGTACCGGTCTTATCCGATGCTTTGGGTCTGGATAATTGGTTGGACAAGGATTTAGAGGGTAAAATAGGATCTGGGATTTTGGTCGTTGGAAGGATAGAGGTGTGCTCTTTGAGAGTGGGATCCATGGATGATGGGAACAGGAGACTTGGGTCTGGCTCTGGGGACGCTAAAATACGGCTATGAGTGGTGCGGTGTGCCATGCTATTTGCTTGTTGGTTGCGGGGGTGGGTCATGGGTGTGTTGATTCGAAAGAGAAGAGAGCTGCTTGGGAATGGTGGTATGGGTTTGGGGGTTTTATTGGACAGGGACGCGTGGTTAGATATCGTTGTCCTTTTCTACCATGTGCCGTCTGCCGTAAAGAGGGGATATTAGTGCTTGTTTGACGGTTGACTTCATTTCTTTGGAGTGAATACATGAAGAATGTAGTCCCTGTTGTAGAAGAAAATGAGAAAAAAGATGAGAAATTCGTATGTTATGAGGAAGACACCTTGCGTGCTTTAGACTCTACCCTTGAAACGTCCCCCTTTTTTTTCATCCTCTCAATAATGCGAGTTTATCTGAGAAAGCTCCCCTCATCAGGTTCTAATGAGATATCCTGCAACTTTTCTTCAGTTCAGATTAAAATATGATAAAGGAACAACTCGTAGCGCACCACAAATCATAAGGCACTAACACAATTATGATTGTTCGTCCATTAGCCTATGTTTTGGCCCAGCCTGACCTTATCGTTCTGCTGAAGCACTTAATATGGCAATCTTCTGCCTCGACATTGAAAGACGGAGAAACTCGACGGCGCCGTCAAGTACCTTGGCTTATTTTCAATCATAGAGTTTGCTTCTTGGTACGCCATTGTTGATTTGTTGGAACTTAAAGCAATAACACTTGAAACGGAGTGTGAGTGTGTGTGTGTGTGCGCTTTGTGCATTGTGAGGATCAAGCCAAAATTAAAAGCCAATTCTTGTTTATCACTCACTTATATTTAGACCATGACTTTTGTTTTTATTTTTATTTTTAGTTTTTTATTTTTGTTTTTAAATTTAGTAAAAAAAATTTATTTATTTAAGTTTTGTTTTTGTTTTTGTTTCTAGTTTTTTTTCATATTTCGAAAATTATGAAAATTATAAAAAGTGAAATTTGTTTCTGTTTATTTTTTTTCATAATTCAAAAATTATGAAAATTATAAAAAGTGAAATTTGTTTCTGTTTATTTTTTTCATAATCTGATTTACTATCATTTAATATATTATTTAATTATTAAAATTTTAATAAAATTATGAATAATTTAATTTTATAATTAAATTAATATGTAATTAAAATTTAATAACTATAATTAAATTTAAAATATATAAATGTTCAAATAAAATTTGGTTTAATAATTAAAATATATTTCAAATAAATATTATATAAGAGATTAAATAAATTTATTTAATTAAAAATAATTTATCTTTAAGTTTTATCTAATATGTAATCATTATTAGTGATAAAAATATAACTAAATTAACATTAACAACAAAACAGATTTTTGTTTTTATTTGAAAGAAAAATAAAAAAACTGCAAACAAAAATTGCAAATTACAAATTACAACAAAAAAAATAGAAATAGAACTAAAAACACCCTAAACTTTCCTAATCTCGTTTGTGTTTTGCTTTCCTAGTTTATGTTCGGTTTACTGTTCCTTCAACTTCGTCTTTTGCTTTTCCGCGTTACCTCAGCATTAAGATGTGATTAAGAGTCGGTTTTTTTTTTCACCTTTTCCTTCCAAAGAATTGTACTAAAGTTACAGAATTGGGCCATCTGTAACTTTAGCACCCCAAATTCCTTCACTTTTGTGCAAGATTTCTCTCCTTTGAGGCTTTTAAGTCCAATTATCAATCCATTGGGCCTGTATTTACTCGTTTTGGAAAATTTATATATCACAAGCTCGTTCAAACCCTCCAAATTGATGCAAATTATATGGAGCCACAATGGACATCCAATTTCTTAATAATCGGGAATTTACAATATTACTCTTCACGTGAATGTCAAGTAAACTCGCAATGAACATAATAATCCATTAATCACATATTTTGAACAAACTAGCAAACGAATTAACAATTTTAAATCAAGTGAAGAATTTAGATCAATTTGATAAATAATGAAATTCAACATAATGCTTATTATTCATGTTGCTACTGCTGCCCCTTATTTTCTGATTTCCATGCAAAGAATCTGGTCAAGGTAGGGCATGCAAATCTTTTAATTTTTTTTTTTTAAATTGTTGAGTGTTGGTATTTCAATCTTAATTTTCTTTTGTGGGTGACCCTCCCGTTGCTCATTAATTAGGTAATCTGCCAAATGAGAATTTCCGATTGCATGACAGGGGACGCAATGCAACATAATCAGTCGCAACTGCCTTATCTGTTGGGGCCTCTTCTGAAATGAAATGAAACAACCACCGACGGTTTTTGGGATTGAAAAGTCAAATGTCTTGACAACTGATTAGACATGGCCACTTAAAATTGCCAAAGTTTTAGGAGTTACACGCAATTTTACGAATATTTTATCGAATTGAGTCTTGATACATTAATTTTAGTTAATATTCAATATTATTTTAGATAAATTTTTAAATTTATGAAATAATTTTTGAATTTTTTAAAAATTACAAAATAATTCATTGCTATATTGTACAATTATATTGTATATTTTTAATCATATCTCCAAAAATTAAAATAATAAATAAAAATCAAAATTAATATAAAATAATAATAATTTTCAGATATTTAACGTATAAATAATAAACATAATTTATATAAAAAAAGACAATCATTATTATACAAATATAAAATTAAAAACAATATAAAATATTTAAAATATTACATTTAATTTATAAATTTAATTTAATAATTATTAATAAATATAATTAAAATTAAAATTATTTTTTAAAAATACATTTCAAATAAAATTTGATTTAATAATTAAAATATATAAAATAAATATTAGTTTATAAATAATTATTTTTAAATTATTTATTTTTAAAAATAAAATATGTTTGTTAATACTTTATTAATAAATATTATATAAAAGATTAAAATAAATTTAAATAAAATAATTTATTTTTAATTTTATTTAATGTATAATTATTATTAGTAATAAAATATTTATTTTATTTCTAAAATAAAAATTAAAAATTCACAATAAAAATTTAACTAAATAAGAAATTAAAAAAGCTTTGAAAAAAAGAGGAGGTGGGGAGAGAGAGAGGTGGGGAGGCTAAACTTTAAATTTTTTTTTGAAAATTTTGTAATTTAGTCTTTAAATTTTTCAAAATTTCTGATACTGACTAATATTTATAATATCGGCTGGTGTCGGTCGATATCGACCGATATTTAAATCAGGTATTATTTATCCCTGTTTTGTAGTAGTCAAGGTACAGTACGAAATCCACTTCTCTGCCTCAAAAGTTATAGTCAGATAGTTAAGAGCAAGGCTTAGCATGTGTTAGATCCCATGTTCGATTTTATACCGTGTTTGCTGCAATCGTTGTAAGAGTCTGGGATAGTTGGAGGTTTTATATGTTGGGGTTTTGCTCTGTTGGGCGGCTCTCCTGTTGTAGGTGTTATTCACTAAACTTTCAGATGAAATTTTCCTCGTATTAAAAAAAAAAGAAAAAGAAAAAGAAGCTTAAAGAACCTTCTAACTTCTTTTGACTAGATAGTCTTTGCACTAGATAGTCACTCGAAGAGCGTAGCATCTTGTACGAATTAGGTCACCCACCACTAGATTGACCGATGTAAGTGCTCTGAATTTCATCATCCAACTTGTGGCTGCCAAAGCTGACTTATATATATATATATATATAAGAAACCTGAACTAATTTATAGGCTAATTTCTTAAATTTGAACTGAACTTAAAATTTAATAAATTTATATATGATTTATTAATTTTAACAAAGTTTGGCAATTCGTACTGCTATGCCCGGATGCTAGGGCGCGTCTTGGGTGTTTGCGTGCATCACTCTCTCTACTAAATTAATAAAAACTTAAAATAAGCATAATTATAAGGATAAACTTTACAATATACCAAATCCTATGCAAACCCGTGGCCGTTGTGTCTGATTGACCATACATGGGTGGAACTTTTTGCCTTCTAGTTCTGTGGGCTTATTCTCCAACGTGGCTATAACATCTTTCCTCATTCCGGCCCCACATTCTTTAACCTTGTACTCAAATTCTCGGTGCTTAGCTCATGATAATGACAAATTCTCAATGCTTTAAATCTTTTGTAATAATTCGCAAATTCAAATGGTGTTGAACTAAATAGGATCAAAAATAATAATAACATCTAATAAAAATCGAGATTGTTTTTAAATAAGATTTACTTAGTTAAATATCACAATTTAAATAAAAGTAAAATATACTAATTAAGAAGAATATAACATTCAAAAGAAAATTAAAGTTTATTTTGTCAAGAATTAGATCTTAATTAATCCTCTTTACTATTTTAGAGATAAGAATAAATTCATCGCACATCTTAATTGGACTGAGTAAAAATATCATAAAACCAGTCCACGTTACTCCTTAATTATAATTCATATTTTGTGTTTGATTTTATAAATATATTTATTTAAAATATAAAATAGGAATATACAATTATTATGTATTAAACAATAAATAAGATTTATAACGTGTTCTGATATATAAAATAGGAATATACAATTATTCGTTTTCTGTTTTTATCTTCTTTTTTTTTTTAAAAAGGACTTTTGTTTTTGCCATCATGATTGTTACATTGATAGTTATCTTTTGTTTCTTTAAGTAAGTAGATAATGTGTGAACTAATGAATATTATACAGTGATTCATGCTCGGGAAAAAGAGAAAGAGAAGTTGTATTTCATTTATCTAAGCATACTAACGAAATTGATGTCCTGTGCATATAATATGTTTCTGCTGAAGTTGGGGCTAGGTAAGTCAAGGCATAAATAAATGGTCAAAGTTCTCAAACACAAGAAGTTGCTAAAATAGATAAGCTAATTAAGGTCAGTTGTCTGAACTGTGATGCCACCTCCAAAACCATTCTCTTGGGACTTGCTTGAACTACTTTCATACGGAGGAATAGTTTTAAAATAAATTTGCTGCTTGGTTTGATTGTTACTAAACGAAAACAGATGAAACAGAAAAAAACTTATTTTAATGGGATGATCAAAGAAAACAATTGTGTGCTTGTCTTTGGTTTGTTCTACAAAGATTGTTTCTTTTCATTGATTGGCCCAAAGTATAACTAACACACCTACTAATGAAGATAACTTTAAATCTTAAATCAAAGCTAGTTTCTGAGTAGCTGGTAACGACATCAACATATCGGAATATGTCATAATCAAGTCACCAAGAGTTTATAGACAAGTCAATGATATTGATTAAGTAAGCAAATATGATTCTTAAAATAAATTAGCGACACACATCCAACAATGTGGCAGATTGCAATTGAAGAGTAAGAAGAACTAGATGTACATAGCAAATGATGTAGCCTAACCTTAATAAAAATATTAGGTCAAGAGGCTTCTCATCTGGTCGGAATCGACGTGTATTCCATCACAGATGCACGCGATGAATATATTTATTTTACAAAAAGCATTGAGGACTTAAAAAGTGAAAAATATTGTACAATTTCAACTGATGATGCATGATTCCCCATTATTCTTGTTATTAAATTAAGTGGTTGTAATAAATCATGCTTTATTAATCATATATATATATATATATATTAAGTTTTTATCTAGTGGTTTAGATTTCCTTAAGGCCATGGTTCTCATTTGTTTGTGGGTTCTGTACATGATTGGTTCCTTGAACTTCCAAACATTGTAGGGCTTGGAAATGTTGGTGAAACAACAATTCAGAAAGAGAAGTAGAACTGATTCAAAGAATGGAGGAGCTATTGCTGATTATTTTAATCAAAAGCTATTTTATTATTAATTATAACCCAACATGGGAATCAAAGTGCTCTACTGCTTTTCCCATAGAATGTTGAATACAAGTAACCAGGCAGCAGGACGCAACAATATTATATTAATTAGGGTTCATTAACAATGACATGTGAATCCACGTGAAGAGGGTCCTTTATGTTGCTATAACTCTTGGATCATTGGAGTGAAGAAAACATCCTTTCCTGGACATTGTGGAGATCTTAACACGAAACATTGTCTTTAGTGCCTTCCTCTTTTTTTTTTCCCTGTCAGATTAGTGATCTTAACTCAAATTAAGTAGCATTAGCACTCATTTTACTGTATCCAATACCATGACATAGACAAATTACTCAAGATTATGAGACAAATTAAACGTAGATGCTCATAGTTATGTTTCACGTGTCACCATAAGTATAGGTGATGATCTGTTTTCTGCATCGTTTCTTTTTTCTAAGGGATCAGAAATGTTATTCATTAGTTTCTGAAAAGAAAAAGCAACTAAAGGCAAGTTTGGTTCCATGCTCCATGAGAATGGATGTGTACACACCTGTCTTTCTCATATTTCATTCCCTTATAAGGCCAATGCACATACGCATTTGTATGAATATATATATGGAAGTTAGCTCTTGCAGGAGCTTCTTAGAGCCAGATTGGAGTACGATTAAATTTCATTGACTTGGGTTTTTCTTGAAGTGTTCTAATTATTGATAATAATTAGGAAGGGTAATGCCACAATACCATTGTATTGTGGTTTTTGACTTATTTTTATAAGGTTCTTATAGTTTGATGATAATTAAAATAGACCCTTCTTCTAGTATAATCTTAATTATAAAACTATTTGTAGCATACAAGTTATTATCTATCAATTGTATTTTGCTAAAATTTAGAGAGGACGTAGTCGAATTACTGGCATAACATCCAAAAAGGGATCTATTTGATTAATTATTGAACTATAGGAACCTCTTGAAGTTAAATTCTAAATTAAAACAACAAGGTCAGAAAGACTTTCTCATTCACAAGTTAATGTAGCAAAGAAAACAACAAAACGACTACTTATGGTACTCATCATATATATTAAGCTCTTAATTTGAGAATGGTTAAGAATTATGTAAAAGCCAAAATCTTGAAGGATCATGCATAAACATTGATCTTAAAAATAATTCCTGAAAGCCAGAATTTGATATTCATAAGGTTATTTGATTGATTCAAAGTTGTATAACGTAGGAGATTTATACTATAGATGAAATTATTTCTGCAATATATATCTGCTAGTTACCTCCTTCACCGAATCAATTTATTTGCTTGACATATATACATTTTCCAATAGTTGATTCAACTACTTCCTTCAAGTCTTTATAAGTTCGAAAATGAAAGTAAAAAGAAACTGAAACAGACAAACTCTCTCCTTCGAGTTCATTACATGTTCAATGCCGTTGGGTCATCCTCCATTTCATCGTTTTCTGATTGATTTCCATTAGATGATTAGATTCTCTCATCTTATATAATCTAAACAATGTCAGAAGAGAAACAAGACAAGCCTCATTTATTAATATTTATCATCCTCCCAACGGTAGTTTTGCTAAGATGGCCTAAAATGATCCTTGGACTAATAGATTGGGACCCATACCTGATATATTAAAAATGTAAATGGAGAATTTCTATGTAACTTAACCCAACCTAGCATTTTTATTACTACGTTTGATTGGCTACGAGGATGCTTTATATCCTTTAATGTAGCTCATGTGAGCAAAGAAACATTAAATTACATAAGAAATTTTAGGAAAGGAACAGAAAGGGTACTCTTAGACTATTGATATGATGCGTAGTTAAGATTAGGCAAAAGTCTGATAGAAACTAATACCGCATGAGAAAAAATGTCTAAACTGACCTAATTTTCTATTTGCGTAAGTCAGCAATTATTCTTTAGGATATTTATATACATACATACAGAAGATGGAAGTAAAGAAAATAAAACCTGCTCAGGTTTTAACTGACATAGATATCTGCTAATGGCATATAGAAAGCTAAAAATGAGAATAGATAATTGTCTAAGCAATGGAATGAAGATATGTAATTCTACAAGCAGAATTAACCAAAAGACGTATACCTACTCTGCCAAGAATACAAATACTTGAATTTGATCAGCCTGTTTTCCTGTTTTATTTTCTAGAAAAGTGCTTTCTTATGCCATTAGAGAAGTCTGACCTTCCTCTCTCTAAATGTCCATTGCTCTTTCTAAATGTCAACTTAATGCATCAACAAAGCCAGAATGATAATCACCCTTGCTTTTTAACAAGATATCAAACAGAGATAGATGTAAGGAAGCAGCAATTTTATTATTTGAAAGCAGTCACGATATTCCCAATTAGTCTCCCAACAAGAAGTTGGAGTAGAGAAGACGGAAAGTTGCACTCTTAAGAATAAGTGGATACACATGGTCATAGCACACCAGGAAATTTACAGAATACGAATATTGTTTATTCATTTCTAAGTTACCTGGACGTTCCTCCCAAGTTCCAATCATCACGACTATAACCTTTTAAGCTAGATGAATCTTGACTCTGCTGCTTCTCCTTTCTTAAATTTTTCCCAATTTCTGTTAATTAACGTTATTGGTCTCATCTTTTTGTTTCTGATTGATAGCTAATAGGGTGGCCTTCCATGAGGCCACCCTCCATATCCCTCATGGCTCAATTGTCCCCCATTAGGCATCAAATTTGGAGGCAAATTGAATACCGGCATTGATGTTGCCGGATCCCCCATTCCCCCGCCACTACCATCACTGCCACCACCTCCGAGCTGCCCTTGGCCACCACCACCGCTTCCACCTTCTTCTTCCTCCTCCAGCGGTAACCTCTCATAAGTAGCATTTGAGAAAGTCGCTGATATCAGCATAACAGGCCCTGATGCCACAAGTGATCCCACCACACTACCACCCACCACCTGCCCTTGCCCTCCGGCTAGGTATATAGTCAACCCGGTTGCCCCCGGAGGCGCTGGTCCAGGCAAGAAAGCTCCAGTCAGTGACAAAATCTCAAACCTACCATGAAGTGCCATGACAGCTCCAGGAGCGGAAGGTTGTTTAAGAGTTACATTGGTGACCATGCCACTTCCACTCATCACACAAACTCCTCTTTGCTTCTTCCTTGCAAAACAAGCTAAACTCTCAACAATATCAGACCCATTAGCTATTTCCATTACATGACTTTTGAGGGCATTAGGGCTATCTCTAGTGACAAAAATGGGAGGTTTAGGTTTGTTCTTGGATCCCGGTGGCCGGCCCCTTGGCCGGCGTGCTGGCACCTCTATAGCACCTTCTTTAGGCTCGTCGCTGTGTTCCCTCTCTTCTTCTTGCTCTTCTTCTCTTCCAACACCACTCTCTGTTGCTTCTCTATTGGTGTTGGACATGGATATACCTAGATCTGGCTTCTTCAATGGTGACGATGAGCTTGTTGATGTGTCCATTCCTTGAAGACCCACTTGGCCCGTCCACCACGGGTTCGCCATGGTTGTCAACACCAAAAAAGTAAAGAAGATTAACGAGCACAGATGGCCTGCAAGATCAAAATTTCGTCTCTTGAATCTTCTGGGGAACTGAAGACGAACTGATTCTAGATATAAACAGTAAACATCAATCTAAGCAGCTGGGAAAGGACTGGTTTTGGATGAAAGTAAGATAGGATGGAAAGAATGATCAATAGCTGAAAGAAGAAAGAGAAAAGAAGAAGTGAATAAACTTGCTTTAGAAAAGCTAGGAGCAAACTGAAGTAGCAGTAGTCGTTAGCGGTTCTCAAGTCTAGAAGAGAATGAAAGCTTTGAAACCTAGCCTAGAGTGTTTAGAGAATCATAAGATTTGAAGAAGAAATGAAGAGAAGGATTATATAGTTCAGGTTTATCTACAGATGTAATAAATATATATGTACATAAATAGAGATGGAAGGGATGTTTCTTGAGTTGCCTTTCGACTTGGGGAGTATGCCCAAGCACTTACCGACTTACGTAGACCTGTCTTTATTATTATTATTATTATATTTTAATCTTATCAAGTGGTGGACTCGAGGCATGGACTATAAATATTAGATGAATAAATAAAAACATTGGGCGGACAATTTAGTAGAAAAATGAACCTCAAATCAGTTATATAAAAGGTTGGACGACTCAAAGATTGTATTATTATAAATTATATTGATATTAATGAAAAATTCAAATTATCTATTTTTTAAATGCACTTTTGGTTGATTATTTTAATTATAGCTATTTATTTATTTTTCCTCGGAACAAAACAGATATGTTCATGCCCCCTTATTTCATAAAGCTTTTTTTCGATAATAAGATATAATCCCAAATAGAGGTAGTTTAATTACTAGATAACATTAAAATTATAATATTCATCTACATGTTATATAAATAGATTACTAGGCAGTCTAGTACTTTTTACGGCCCATAAATTTTAATCTTCGCTAAAGTGACATAAGATTACATGTTAGCAAAGTTGTTTCTTCACACCAATCAAATTGCTTTATATTTTTATATCTTAAATTAAACTTCATAATTTTTAAAGTTATCAATGAAAACGTTATTTCATCTCTAAATTAGATACGAGAATTCCCAGTTTGAGATTTTATTTTAAAATAATTTCAACTCAATTCTTGTTAGTATTGAGGATCTCAAGAGACAAAAGTCTCGTGACCCTAAGCATTTTCTTTAAATTTTTATGCTTTGGAAATTAGGACTTTTAGGTGTGGGGCATCGTGCAGGTGAGAGATTGAGGTGCACGTCCTTGTCTTATGGATGCAAGTGGTGTTTTGTGAATGTAATTATACGTTTAGAAGGTAATGTTGAATGTAATATTATTATAGATTATTGTAAACATGAGTAAAAGATTGCGGTAATTGTCTGGACGTGATTGGCATCCTTTAGTGGTTTCTTAATGTTGTAGGACTTCGAGTCTTCTTGTCTTTTCTCGTTATTTTTCAGTCACTATTGTTTTTAACTCCAATTTCTTTCATACGGAAGGAGTTAATTCTGATTCACACTTCAATTGGCTAGGTATCTTTGAAAGTGGTAACCTTTTCTTCTTCTTGTACACAACTTTAATTCCTCTCTCTTTAGTAAGCCACTCTTACAATCATTATCTTCCACTTTCCATGCAAATAAAATGAGCCTGATAATTTTCACAATTTTATTGCCACCGACTAAGGTAAAATTATCCAACTTGAAGTTTATAATTTTCGTTTGATTACGTGAAAGAAGCTCAAATTTTTATTCATTTTATCATATAAATCACATAAAATTTTGAAATATAATTACAATTCTATCTTCCATACTTTGTAAAATAATGTAAATGTGAAAATAAACATACTCAATATGAAGACTAAAGAAACGACTTCTAAAATTGAGTTAGAGTAGTAACTAGGCAATGTTTTGAAAGTATTAAGAATTTTGAAAAAAATCTTCCTTAAAATTTTGATAATTATATGGAAAAGTTTAAAGGACTTCACCAAAATTCAAATCCTAGCCAAAGAAAAAGTTTCAACTATTTTTGAGTTATAAGGATTGGCGTTTAAATTTGGTATAATTTGAACGAGAACTCTTTTGACAATATTGGGGTAAAAGATTCAATCTTCTTCATTATTTGACTTTGGCTCTTGTTATACCTTAGGCTCTATTTGGTTGAGGAGTTAGTAATGGAATGGAATGAAACATAACACATTTCCATTGTTTAGTCGAAAGTTTCATAATAGAATGGAATGAAATGTGATAGAAGTGGAGAGTTTCATGTTACGTTCCATTCCATCCTAAACAATGAAAATAAGAAACCTCCGATTCGGAGGGATTATGATGGAACGTAAATTAATAAATATATACTACCTAATATATCCTCAATAATTTTTCTTAATACCAATTATTTCTTCTAATTCTAACTGCACGTTTTTTATTTCTTCCGCTCTCCATTTCACTTCTGAGCTTTGCTCTGCGTCAGCAAAAAGAGAAGAGCAAGTTGTGTCGTTCATTAAATTCCAGGCTTCTTCTACAAGCCTCTGTTCTATTATGCTCTCTTCTTCCTTCTGTCTGATACTCGTACTCCAATGGCTCGAAACAGGGTAAGCCTGTACTGACTCTCTCTCTTTAATCTAGTTTAATTCTGTCTCTATATTGTGAAAGAACCCGTTTAGTTCATTTCTGCATGTTGGTTTTCAATTAAATGTTAGAACCAACTTCACTTTACTCTTTGTCAGAAATTTTTTTTACTACTTTGAACTTGTTTGAATTATTTGATCTCGATGGTCCCTTGTCTTCATAGGAGGTAAGAAATTAACTAAGTTGTGTTTATTAGAATAGGAAGGTTTAGTGTTGTTACTTGATATTGGTCCCTCTATGAGGTTGAAAATTTATGCTCCATGCTTATTCAGAAGAAGGTATTCTTCAAGCTTTTCTAATGACCCGTTTCAATTTCCTTTTCTTCTTTTTTGGTGTATGTGCCCTTTTTAATTGATCCGCTTCAATATTCAAGTTTTGAATGTTGATAATTTGGTTATTGTGTAGTATTTGAAAACAACTTTCCACTAATTACTTAATTGCATTGTGGTTTTACATGCAACTGATCTACAGTAAACAGGACAAGGTAGGGATTGTTGTTTTTGGAACTAAAGGTCAATCTTTTTGACCCTCCATGTTAATGATTTTTAAGTACTCTAAAATGGGTTTTTTTATTCCTTATAGAAGGTTTGCATCTACAAGTTATCCTTAGATATGCTTGTTTAAAAATTCTCAGAAATTGAGAATGAGTTAACAAGAAGTGGGTGGATATGAGCGTGTTGTTGTTTTACAAAATATCAATGTAGCTGATGGATCTCTTGTTGAAGCATTGCAACAGCTACCTTGTGGAACTGCTTCTGGTGACTGTATCCAACTAATTTGATTATTCTAATTTCCTTGGATGGTTATATTCTCCCTCGCATTTCATTGGTCACAAAGATATTGTAAGGAAGAATCTCTTTTGCATACCCACCCAATTTATCAACTTTTTTTGCAAATGATATTAAAAAATCTCTATTCAAAACCCAAAAAGAATCTCCTTATAAAAGTTGTATAATCATTGGAATTTGTAAAACATTAGTAGATGATTTTCAACATTCTTGATATTATGCACTTGATATGTAAATGCTCTATGGACTAGCTTTAGGAAGTAACTAAACCATGTTTCCAGTGGTTCCTTAACTTTGTTAGATCTTGATGCTATTGTTTGATCAAAAAATATCAATTAACAAACAAAGGAAGGAAGCGTCTCTGTCTTATAACAAATGTCCTTTATCCTGTTAAAGATCCCTATAAAGGAACCAAAGAAGATCAAGTGAGCACCATTGCCATGCAAATGACTGCTTATGGGATGAAAATGGAATATATTTTAGTGAGAATAGGGTTAAACTGTTATGTAGATCAAAAAATAATGGAGGAAAATGATAATCTCTTAGATATAATCTCAAGGAAAACATCTACCAAGATAGTTTATGTGGACAGTCCAATTTCATTGTCAGGTGCACTTAGAACGCGAAAGATTGCTTCAGTTACAGTATTCAGGGCTGGTCTTGAACTTAGCCCAAATATGAAAATAAAGGTAAAAAGCACATTTTGTTATTGATATATTTATTAAGTTTACAATGTTGATCTTGTGATATGTATTGCATGTTATGATTATTGTTACCAAAAAAATGGAAGGGTTCTTTTGTAGTTTCTTTTTCATCTTTTATTTTCCAGGTACTTCATTTTTTTTAACTTGTTGCAAAAGTTTCTAACAGCAGATCTCACGATGCCATTTGGTGGTGGTTGACTAGTCAAGTTCATCAGTGCATCAGATTTGGCCTATTTTATGATTGCAATATTGCTTGCTTGTCCATGTTAGCATATATGAGTTTGAATTAACTAGTTTACGAGGTTAGCCGCGAAGAAGCTATTGGAACCTTCTAATCTGATTAATATTTGTTGCACAGGTTGATTAATGTTTATGGTGATGTGTATGTAAGATATTTTAAGTAGTTTCATCAGTTGAATTTAAGCACCATTTAGCCTTTGACATTGAATGCATTTGTGGTCAGTAGCACATTCATCAACTACTTGTGGTTTCAACCATAATGAAATTTTATTAATTATTTCTGGGCTATTAAACTATTTTATTTTTCTATAGAATCTACATGCATGTGTATTAATGGGGCAAAGTTTTAGATTTATCTCATCATCTTTGTTATTTGCTTAGGTATGGATCTATAAGAAAACATTAGAAGAAAAATTCTCCACTTTGAAAAAGTATTATGATAAGGCACCTCCAGTTGATAAGTTTAAAGGTTGATTATGAATATAAAAGCGTTGAAGATGATAGTAAAGTTGTACCCCCTGAACAAAGAATCAAGGGTTATTGATATGGACCACAAGTTGTGCTTATATCTTCTATTGAATGGGATGTTATACGTTTCAGACTAGAAAAGAGTGTGAATGTCGTGATAACAAGTATACGCCCATATTTGTAAGTATAAAATTTGAACATAGTTTGGTTTGTATAGTGGAGTGCCCATTTAAATTATTATGACGCAATATCTTACTTTTGCAATCCACTATTTCAACTCATATGAGCATTATTAGATCCTAATATTGTGAATGACAACGAGGATCTGATTAATGATTAATTGAAATAATTTTGGCTTTGTAATTTGATTTTGAATTTTTACATTCTCAATATTAATTTATGCGGTAGAGTGTTTAAAGAGGGTTTAGCAGCAAAAATTGTATATAATTAATAATATTTTTATATTATTTCTCCTTACCCTAATAATAATATTTTATATAATTAATAATAAATTGTATATAATTAATAATAAAATAAAAAATTTTAATTAATGAAAAATAGAAAATATATAAAAATTAATTTTTAATTGTTTGTATATAGTTCTATATAAATAAAAATATAAATAAATAATTTTAAAATATAAATCACATATAATAGAATAAAATTTATTAAGTAATTAATAATAATATTTTATATAATTAACAATAAATTGTATATAATTAATAATAAAATCATATAAGTTTTATAAATTTTTTATTATTTTAAAATAGAAAATATATAAAGAAATTATTTGTCACGGTTGTGAATTAAATATGTCACAACCATAACTTTTTAATTAGACATGATTTCTGTTTTAAAATCATAGCGTTAAACCTCTTGCAATAATCATTTTAATATCAGGGGTATAATAGTCATTTATTATACATTCCATTCCATTCCATCCATCTTCCAAACAAGGGTTCACTACATTATATTATGAACCCTTCCATCCCTCCCAAACAACTTTTCACTATATTCCATTCCATTCCATTATAAACCGTTTCTTTCCGTTCTATTCCGTTCCATTCCATGCCATTAATTAACATCCAATCAAATAGGCCCTAAGGTTAAAAGCTTTGGGCTATTTGATATCTAATAACATATGAACTTGAATGTGTAGAGACCCAATAGTCTAATTTCTATTTCATGACCGGCTAAAATAGAAATAAGACCAATTATATAAGAAATTAAGGTTATGGTCCCTAAGTCATATGAACAATTATCTTTTTGGATATCCCATCAGTCAGAGAAGAGACGGTTCTTAAGAGAAAATGGACGTACATATTACCTTAGAAAATGGATAACCGTAAGACTCAAAAATCATGTTGTTCTAAAAAATCCACGTACGCTTCCATAATAAATCTAAGTACTCTTGATGATTTGACATGATTGTTTTGTGATTGGTGATGATTTTCACCACAAGGAAACAGATTCTATCAAGTGGTATCAGAAACTCTTTCATGTTAAATCATTAGAATTTTTTAATTATTTATCTTCCATATGTTTAAAGTATCTTTTGTTTCTTTGATTGTTTGGCATATACATCTATTTATGTTTCGGTTAAATCATGGATTCAATTTTATGACTTAGATAAAAGAAAAAGAAGAAAACCATCGAAACAAACGACGATTTGTTGTTTTCAATGGATGTTTTCAAAACATTTAATCTTTATCTAATGCCAAGGCTTTTACTAAAACATTAAGCCACGTTACTTTGTTTATTCCTTGGCCATTGGATAACAAATCAGAAAATACGTTATCTGGTTTTATTATTTAACCATTGGATAAAGACGAGAATAATTTTATTCTTTAAGATGCCAACGACAGAAACAATTTTAAAAGATTTATACATGCAACTTTCTTCTGGATTTGGATGACGATAGAAACAATTTTATAGCTTTGTATACATGTTATGTGCTTCAAGATTCGGAACCAATTTTTTTATTTATAAATTATAATTTCTGTTTCTATAAAGTTAACGTAAAACCTATTTTAGAAACAAATGGAATATTCCGTTCATACATGATATTTCGATATATGTGGTTTTGGCATAAATCAATTACACATGCATTTAGTTTATTATATTTTTATGAAAATTGAATTCAATTAAATAAGGTTAATATAATCAATGTTCAAATTGATTATTTAAGATATGTTAAAACATTGGTATAATTGATCTTTTATTAATATTGTGAAATAAATTGATTGCAACAACATGCCGCCAAAGTAGCCTCTTTTGTGTAAATTAATTTATTTTATAATATTAAGATAGTTGTGTATGTGTAATTCACACCAGTATTGACCGACCTAAAGGAAGGTCAATATTTTGGCTAAAATATATGTACACTTGCGGTGATAAATATGTGACAATTATAAGGTTAGCTATATAAACAATTAATCGGTCCAAAGAAAGGTTAATTGTTTTACTTTTTTATTGTCAATATTTGATTACTGCACTAAGAGTAACATTTGCAAATTAGTGTTTTCGTCCAAAGACTAAATATTAATGTTGTTCTAGGTATCTTGTGATGGGATATACCATTATTTGATTTTATATGATTATGTGGAATTTATGTGAGCTTGTTTATTGGTTGTTTTGTTCTCTGTACAGTTGCTACTTCTGCTTCTACTATTATTGCCAGTATTAATTCCATTCCCATGCTTAACGGCATAAACTTTAAGGCATGGAAAGAGAACGTTATGATTGTTCTCGGTGCCATGGATCTAGACCTTGCATTAAGGACTGAACAAAACACCGATCTTATGGCTAACAGTTCCTATGATGATAAGAGGGACATGGAAAGGTGGGAACGTTCAAATCGTATGAGTCTTATGATCATAAGATGTGCTATTCTAGAAACATTCAGGGGCACTATGTCTGAAGGGATAACTACTACTAAAGATTACCTTGAGGAAATCGAAAAGAGATTTGCCAAAAGCGAAAATGCTGAAACAAGTACGATTTTGAAAAATCTCATTTTAATGAGGTATAAGGAAAAAGGAAACATAAGGGAGTACATCTTGGAGATGTCGCATCTTGCTTTCAAACTAAATTTAGAGTTGTCTGAGGACTTACTTGTGCATTTAGTTTTGATATCTCTTCCTACACAATTAAGTCAGTTTAAGGTTAACTACAACTGTCAAAAGGAGACTTAGACTCTAAATGAGCTCATTTCTCATTGTGTGCAAGAAAGGGAAAGGCTAAAGGAAAAGAAGACAGAGAGTGCTCATTTGGCAACTACCTCAAAGGACAAGAACTTGAAAAGAAAGAAGGGTAAGGAACTGCAGGTGCTGCACCACAAAAGAAACAACAGAAGCAACAGAATAAGGCTTTTGCCTATTTTTCTATGAAATTACCGCACACAAGAAAAAGGATTGTACCAAATATCATACATGGCGTGCAAAGAAAGGTACATTTCTTGCTTTGATTTGTTCTAAGGTTAATTTAACTTCAGTACCTATACACACTTGGTGGTTAGATTCTGGTGCTATTACTCACATCAGTGTGTTTATGCAGGGTTGCCTAAGCTACCAAAGCCAGTTGATGGTGAAAGATACATCTATGTCGGCGATGGTAAAGCGGTAGAAGTTGAGGCTATTGGAACTTTTAGGTTATTGTTAAAGATCGGTTATTATTTGGATTTGAATGAGTCTTATGTTGTACTTTAATTTAGACGGAATTTAGTTTCTATTTCTGCATTGGACAAATTTGGTTACTCTTGTTCATTTTGAAATGGTCAATTTAGTCTTTTTTAAGATTCAATACTTGTTGGTACCGGTTCTTTATCATTTGTTGATAACCTATATTTGATTAATATGGTTAACTCATATAATGAAAATTTGCATGTATGTAGAGGTATAAAGTGAAAACTAACCAACGAGAATTCTACTTCATTATGGAATAAGCGTTTAGGGCATATCTCTAAATAAAGAATTGAACATCTTGTGTCTGATAGGATTCTAAATCCCCTTGATTATGCGGACTTTGAAAATTGTGTTAATTGTATTAAGGGGAAATAAACAAACCTAAGAAAAACAGGTGTCGATAGGGCTATGGACGTCTTAGAACTCATACATACAGACATTTGTGGACCATTGCCTACAGGTTCATGGAATGGTCAGCAATATTACGTTCATAGACGATTACTCCCATCATGGCTATCTATATCTCATTCATGAGAAGTCCAGTCTCTGGACGTGTTTAAAAACTATAAGGTTGAGGTTGAGAATCAATTCAACAAAAGGATAAAAAGTGTCAGATCTGACCGTGGTGGTGAATACTATGGTAGATATGACGGATCAGGTGAACAACGTCCAGGATCACTTGCTAAGTTCCTTGAAGAATGTGGTATCATCCCACAGTACACTATGCTAGGATGTCCTAGCATGAATGGTGTTACTAAAAGGAGAAATAGAACACTGAAGGATATGGTAAGGAGTATGATTAGTCATTCTACTTTACCAGAATCTCTTTGGGGAGAAGCATTAAAGATTGCAGCTTACATACTCAATAGGGTTCTGACTAAAGCAACTACCAAAACCCCTTATGAGCTTTGGACAGGCAAAAGGCCCAGTTTGAATCACTTGCACATTTCAGGTTGTCTAGCTCAGGCAAGGCCATATAAACCAAATAAAAAGAAACTGGATTCTAGAACTATTAGTTGCTATTTTGTTGGATACTTCGAATGGTCTAGGGGTTACAAGTTTTACGATCCTAATGTAAAGTCAATTTTTGAGATGAGAAATGCCCGATTTTTTAGGATGTAGAGTTGGGAGGGGAGATAAGGTAAGAGACATTGATTTTGAAGAGGAATATGTTAATATTCCTCTCGTTGTTGTTGACAATGATATGGAACAACAAGACAATGTTGAGGAACTCCTTGTTTAGATTACAAAAATTATTCCAGAAGAGCAAACTCACCAACCTCAAGAACTAGTGTCCTTAAGGAGATTCACTAGAGAAAGGAGAAGTGCGATTTCAGATGATTACATCATATTTCTCCAAGAATATGAGGTTAACATTGGCATTGTGGAAAATGATCCAATCAACTTCCGTTAGGCCATACAAAGTTCTAACTCTCAAAAGTGCATTTATGCCATGAATGAGGAGATAAAGTCCATGAAAGGCAATGACATTTGGGATCTTGTCTCATTGCTTGAAGGTCCAAAACCCATCGGCTGTAAATGGATAATTAAAACCAACAGGGATTTGAAGGGCAATGTAAAGAGATATAAGGCTAGTTTAGTTGCTAAAGGCTTTACACAGAAAGAAGGCATTGATTGTAAAGAAACTTTCTTTTCGGTTTCATCGAAAGACTCTTTTAGAGCTATAATGGCACTTGTGACACATTTCAACCTTGAGTTGCATTAGATGGATGTAAAGACTGCGTTTCTTAATGGTGACATTGATGAGACAATTTATATGGTGTAATCAGAAAACTTTGTGTCAGGGGACCCAAAGTAAATGGTTTGCAAATTGAAGAAATCCATCTGTGGGCTCAAGCAAGCTTCCTATCAATGGTATTACAAATTTCATCAAGTTACTCTTTCATTTGGTTTTGAAATGAATGCAGTTAATGATTGTATATACCACAAGTTCAATAAGTACAAGTTTATTTTTCTGGTTTTATATGTCGATGATATACTGCTTGCCAGCAATGATATAGGCTTATTACATGAAACCAAGAGCTTTCTGAAAAAGAAAATTTAAATGAAAGATCTCAGTAATGCCTCTTTTGTATTAGGGATACAAATACACTGAGATTGCTCTCGGGGTATACTTGTGTTGTCACAAAAGAGCTATATTGAAAAAATTCTTAAGAGATTTGACATGCAAGATTGTAAACTAGGTGACACCCCTGTTGCTAAGGGAGACAAGTTTAGTCTCAACCAATGCCCTAAGAATGAGTTTGAAACTAAAGAAATGCAGAAGAATCCTTATGCTTCAACAGTAGGGAGTCTAATGAATACTCAAGTATGTATACGTCCAGATATTGCATATATTGTTAGAATGCTGGGCAGATACTTAAGCAATCGTGGAATGGATCATTGGAGAGCAGCCAAATGAGTTATACGGTAATTGCAGAGAACAAAAGATTACATGCTCACATGTAGGAAATCGGAACAGCTAGAGATCATTGGGTATTCTGATTTTGATTTCACTGGATTCCAAGATAGTAAGAGATCCATATCGAGCTATATTTACCTGCTAGTTAGAGAAGCTATTTCTTGGAAGAGTGCTAAGTAAACACTCATAGCTTCTTCCACTATGATAGCGGAGTTTATAGCATGTTATGAGACATCCAATCATGGAATATGGTTGCGGAATTTTATCATTGGGCTGCGCATTGTAGATGGTATTGAAAGACTACTAAAGTTATTTTGTGACAATAAGTCAGTAGTACTATACTCTAATAATAGCTCAAGAAGGTCAAAGCATATAGACCTCAAGTTCCTAGTTGTCAAAGAAAGAGTTCAAGATGGTCAAATGCCTATTGAACATATTGGGACAAACTCCATGGTTGCGAATCCGCTCACTAAGGGATTACCACCGAAGGTCTTTCATGAGCATGTCGCTCATATGGGTGTTGTATCTATTAAAGATATGTCATTTTAGTGGGAGTTTGTTATTTTGAATGATTTTCAGTTATAGACACTCTTATGATTTATTTGAATCTTAAAGTCTATTTAGTTGATCTCATTAAGGAATAAAGAATTTGGACCAGTTGGAAGTAGGCATGTTAAGATCACATTACATGTAATTTCCATGCTACACATCCATGCTTGATCTATGTTGTTCAATTATATTAGCATAAGTGATCATTCATGTTTTTAGTTATGATATGTGTATAATGAAAACTGCTTTGATCCTATGTTATTGTAATTGATGAATGAGATTGATTAAAAATGTATTTGGTAGTGATAGTAAATTTTGAGCCATAAGGTTATGGCATGATGTGGTGTTTGGTTGAGTTTTTGGAAGGTGAATAAGCACTTTTTTTTTCATCACAAAAGCTTTTTTTATGAAAAATGAGTGT
>JANIIA010000003.1:40665982-40681310 GCA_027478495.1 Erythroxylum alaternifolium | reverse complement strand
ATTGGTCATTTACTTTGTATTACAGATATTATTGTAATGTAACGTTTTTATTATTAATTAAGATATTTTAATTTATAATCATTAATCAAAATTTTTATTTAATTATTTATATCTAATTAAATATATATTATTAATAAAATTTTTCGATGATTATTTGAATATAATGGAAATATATATTTTAAAAAATTTTAATAAAAGTTTTAGCGACAGAAATATGCAAGATTTCCATCAGTAATTGTCTACATACTATACTAACGGACAATAATTTCCGTCAGTAATAATTCTGAATTTACCGACGACGGTTACCGACAGACAAAATTTACCGTCGGTAACTTTACTGATTGTATTAGAAATATTCTGATGCTAAATTTATATACGGGGTAAGCCACCCGTCGGTAAATTTTGCGACAGAATAAATCGGACGGTCGGTAACTTTTTGGTTGATTTTATCGACAGTTTATTTTGTCTGTCGGTAATATTATCGATGGTAAGGAAACGTTCCGTCGGTAAATTTAGCTACTGCCGAATCTCTGACATTTTTGGCCGTTGGTTTATTCCGTCGGTAATGTTGTATACTGACGGAATATTTCTCATTTCCGTCCCTAATTCACTATTTTCTTATAGTGAATAAATTTGGCAAAGAATCGAGTTCCAAAGGAAAATTATCCCAAAATTTATTCCTTCAACAATTTTGGCAAAAGAATCGAGCTTTAAAGGAAATTATTCCAAATATTGCTTTTTGAATTAATTTTCCTATTTAGTTTTTAAACCATTTTTTATTAATTAGTTTCACTAATTTAGATATTTACCCTATTTGGCTAGGCATACTCTTATAATATAAATACCATTTCCATTGTAAAGGAGGACGATTCCCTTTTGATTAGAAGTTGAAACAATTCTCTTGTGAGTTTGTCACTCTCAAGTCTTACGTTCGTTTCGAACACTTCCGAACTTATCGAAGGCATGATCATCCTTCATGACGTTCAACTCTCGATGGTTCTTCAAACAACATCTTTCCAGGTCTAAGGTTTCATATACCTTAGGTTCTTAAGTTCTGTTTGTTAGGTCTTAGAGATTTTCCGATCTATCTACTGGACATTATCTTTCTTGATGATATTAATCCGTGAAATTTTTCACGTCAGTTGTATCAAAGCCAATTTCTAACCTCCAGTAAGCTATCTTTTTTGTTTGTCCTTTTATTTCATTGATTTGAAAAAAAACAAAAAAAACAAAAACATCCTTTATTCTCTTGATTCACATCTACTCCTCATTTGAAATCTCAACAATGTCAATAACAATTACTTCCCTCTTTTGACCCTTGCTATCACAATAGCTAATATTTCCTCGTTAATTGTTATTTTTAAAAATTCCTTTTTTTCATGTCTACTCCTTTTCTCCTTACTTTGCTATCTTACTTCCTCGGGAGTTGCTATTTATAAAAAATATACATGTTCACTTTTTTGCGTCAGTTGTCATTTTATTGTATTTCTAAGTTGAAATCCTAACCTCTAATTCTTGAATTGATCATTCTTGTCCTTCCTACAATATTACCCCGATTGTTGAATTAGACAAGTGTGGTCATTGCTTGATTGGGTTTGTTGAGTTCAAAGATCGAATTGAGAAGTGAGGGCATTGAGAGGTAAAAGGAAGAGTATATGGGACTAGTATCGGGTAAAATCCAAAACACGAGTGAAATTTGTTTTTTTCCTGGGAGGACACTAGCACATTTACACTTATGGATAACACAGGTAATACTACCAGACTATTGGAGCAAAACCAAGCTCTATTCACTCAAATATAACAATTGCAGAAGATGGTAAGAGGATTGGCTGTGTCATTGACAGAACAAGATAATCGATTGACTAGGATTGAGGGTGGAAGAGTAGCACCCCAAGGTGGGGGAAACAATGTGAGAAATAACATGGGAGTTAGGGGTGTGAGGGTGAATGCACATAAGGAAGGACATGGGGATGTTGATGTTGAGTGGGGAAAAGAGTATGATTGGGTTACAAAAGATGCTGTGAGAGCCCGATGGGGAGGTAACTTAGGGGTACATGTAGAGGTCAGGAGAGTTGGATGGTGATCTGAAGATGGTCAAATGAAATCTACCCACGTTCTCGGGGAAGAGTGATCCAGAGGCCTACCTAAAGTGGGAAAAGATGGTGGAGCTGATGCTCGACTATCATAGTACTTAGAGGAGAAAAAGGTGAAGTTGGTAGTTACTGAAATTATGAACTACGCGCTAGTTTGTGGGATCAATTAGTTAATGGTAGGAAGAAAAATTGAGAGAGGCCAATAGAGACGTGGGAAGAATTAAAGGTTGTCATGAGAAGGTTATATGTCCCTAATCACTATTATAGGTAGATTTATCACAGGTTATAGACTTTGGCTTAAGGAAATCAAAATGTGGATGACTATTTTAAGAAGACAGAGATGGCTATGATTCGGGATAACATTGAGGAGGATCGGGAGGCCACTATGGAACGAATTTTAAGCGGTCTAAATAGGGGGATAGCTAATGTAGTTGAACTATACCATCATGCGGAGTTGGAAGAATTGGTGCACATGGCAATGAAAATGGAGAATCGGTTGAAGCAGAGAGTGATTTACAGACCCACGGCTAGGGTTAGTAGTTTCTCAAAACCCAAGTGGGGCGAGGAAGGGTCAGATAAGTTGGGTTGGAAGAGTAAAGGAGAATTGTCAAGAGGGAAAGAAGAACTGACACAATAGCACAAGGATAAAGTAGAGACCACATCTTCTAGGAATCGGGACATTAAGTGCTCTAAATGTCAAGGGGTGGGCACATAACTTCTCAATGTCCCAACAAGAGGACAATGGTGAATAGGAATAGGGTTATTGAGACAGAAGATGAGTAAAGTGAGGAAGAAAAGATAAAGATTAAGAACTAATGGTTGTCCCGACAACTTTGGTTTCTAAAGGAGCCCTTAGTACTCAGGTGCAAGTGAATGAGGTAGACTTGCAGCGGGAAAATATTTTTCATACTAGGTATTTTG
This sequence comes from Erythroxylum alaternifolium, assembly GCA_027478495.1. Taxonomy (NCBI): domain Eukaryota; kingdom Viridiplantae; phylum Streptophyta; class Magnoliopsida; order Malpighiales; family Erythroxylaceae; genus Erythroxylum; species Erythroxylum alaternifolium. The sequence continues at coordinate 40,678,296 of JANIIA010000003.1, read as the reverse complement.
TGGGAGGAAAGCCTCAGAGTATGATTATTGACGGAGGTAGTTACACTATTGTGGCCAGTACAGTTTTTATGGGGAAGATGGGGTTACCATTGATCAAACACCCCAAACCTTATAAGTTGCAATGGTTCAATGACAATGGCGAGGTGAAGGTGAACAAACAGGTGCTAGTGAAATTCACTATTATGACGTATACCGATAAGGTGTTATGTGATGTAGTTCCAATGTAAGCAACCTATATTTTATTAGGAAGGCCTTGATAATTTGACAGACAAGCCATGTAAGATGGTTACAAGAATTGGTATAGCTTCAAGATGGATGAAAGCCTAATTATACTGGGGCCTTTAACACCTCAGCAGGTTTATGAGGACGAAGTTAAGTTGAACCAGGAGGCAGATGAGCAATTGCAAACAAAAAATATTGAGAAAATGAGTGTAAAAGAGGAAAAAAGTTTGAATGGAAAAACGAGAGGAAGAAAAGGAGAAAAAGGAGAGTACAAAAAGAAAGAGATTCTTTGCAAGAAAAGGTGAGATTATAAAAGCCCTATCAGAAATCCAATAATTAATTTTGTTAGTATACAAGGAGTCTCTCTTTGCTCTTAATTTGACTAACAATTCCTTCCCCAGTTTGATTGTTTCTTTATTGTAGGAGTTTACAGATGTGTTCCTTAAGGAGATACCTAGTGGGTTACCACCTATTAGGGGAATCGAACACCAAATAGATTTTGTACCAGTGGATGCTATTCCAAGCAGACCAGCCTATAGGAGTAACCTGAGGAGATAAAGGAAATTTAAAGGTAGGTAGAGGAACTTATGAGCAAAGGGTACATGAAAGAAAACATGAGCCCATATGCTATACCAGTCTTACTCGTGTCCAAGAAAGATGGAACCTGGAGGATGTGCATTTATTGTAGAGCCATTAATAGTATAATGATAAAGTATTTCCATCCTATTCCAAGGTTAGATCATATGCTAGATGAGCTTCATAGGGCTAAAATTTTTAGCAAAATAGATTTAAAAAGCACCATCATCAAATCAGGATAAGAGAAGGTGATGAATGGAAAATGACATTCAAAACAAAATATGGCTTGTATGAGTGGTTAGTTATGAAGTTTGGTTTATTAAATGCATCTAGTACTTTCATGCGGTTAATGAATCATGTCTTGCGTAACTTGATCAGTTAATTTGTTATGGTATATTTTGATGACATTCTTATTTAAAATACACGCTTAGAGGTTCACATTGGACTTTTGAGAGAGGTGCTAAATGTATTTAGAGAGGAAAAACTTTACGCTAATATTTAAAAATGTCATTTTTGCATGGACAATGTTGTTTTCCATGGATTTGTTGTGAGTCGTAATGGAGTAGAGATGGATGAGGAAAAGGTAAGAGCAATTAAGGAATGACTCACACATAAAGCATCATAAAGGTAAGAAGTTTTCATGGGATAGCTAGATTTTATCGCAGGCTTGTTAAAGATTTTAGCACACTAGCTGCTCCCATAACTGAAGTAATTAAGAAAAATGTAGGATTTAAGTGGGACAAGGCATTAGAAATAACTTTTAATTTGATTAAAGAAAAATTATGCTTTACTCCTGTTCTAGATTTACCTGATTTTTCTAATACTTTTGAAATTGAATGTGGTGCGTCAAGAATAGGTATTGGTGCTGTGTTAATTTAGGATAGGAGACCTATTGCATATTTCAATGAGAAGTTCAGCGGGGCACCATTCAATTATCCTATGTATAATGAGTAGCTCTATGCCCTCATTAAAGCATTGGATACATGGTAACACTATTTATGGCCAAAGGAGTTCGTTATTCACACTAATCACGATTTATTAAAGAACCTAAAGGGACAAGGCAAGCTGAATAAAAGACATGCCAAATGGATGGAATTCATTGAGTCCTTTCTATCTGTGATCAAACACAAATGAGATAACAAAAATGTGATAGCAAATGCCCTATCTCATAGTTTGGATGGCAGGAGGAGCACATAATTGGTGAGGTCACTTCATAAGAAAGTGAAAGCTCAAATTGAGAAGAAGAATGAACAGTATACCAGCAACGCCAATAAGGGACGACGTAAAGTTATCTTTGAACTAGGTGATTGGGTGTGGCTTTATATATGCAAAGAGAGGCTCCCCTAAGTAGAGGTAAAATAAGTTGCAATCCTGAGGGGATGGACTGTTTCAAATCATTGAAAGGATCAATGACAATGCATATAAATTAGAGCTCCTAGGCGAGTACAATGTATCGGCCACTTTTAATGTTAGTGATTTATCTCCTTTTGACGTAGGTGTTGATTTGCGGACGAATCATCTTGATGAAGGAGGGGATGATACGAACAAGACCAAGATAAGGAAATTGGACCCTTTGTATGTGCCGACCAATAACCCAAGATCATGTTAAGAGAATTAAGGAGTCAATGGCAGGGTTGATTCGAGAGATTCAAGTGAAGAGTTCGAGTGGCGAACCGGAGGAGAAGGTGTCCCATTACCTCAGTTGGACCATTATAGCGAGCGTGGACTAAGCGTGGGAATAAATTTGGCAGAGAATTGAGTTCTAAAGGAAAATTATCCCAAAAATTATTCCTTCGACAATTTTGGCAAAAGAACCAAGCTTCAAAGGAAATTATCCCAAATACTACTCTTTGAATTAATTTTCCTATTTAGTCTTTAGACAATTTTTTTAATTAATTATTTTCATTAATTTAGATATTTACCCTATATAGCTGGGCATACTCCTATACTATAAATACCATTTTCCATTGTGAGGGAAGACACTTCCCTTTTGATTAGAAATTAAAACAATTCTCTTATGAGTTTGTAAGTTTATCACTCTCAAGTTTTACGTTCGTTTCGAACACTTATGAACTTATCGAAGGCGTGATCATCCTTCGTGGCGTTAAACTCTCGAGGATTCTTCAAACAACATCTTTTCGAGTCTAAGGTTTCATATGCCTTAGGTTCTCAAGTCATGTTTGCTGTGTCTTAGAGATTTTCCGATCTATCTATTGGATGTTAGCTTTCTTGGTGATATTAATCTGTTTATTTTTTCGCATCATGTATCATTCAATGCTACCAAATCTTATTATTACCAACTTATGGTGGATGTTATTGCCTACACTCTAGGATATAATGCTCCTTCAATTGATGACTATAGAGGTAAAAATCTAAGCAACTCTGTTTATGAAATAAAAAGTTATTTGATTAAATGACTTGGGCAACTTAAGGATGTTCAATTATGTGTGATAGTTGGACAAATTTTTAGTTTATTATGCTAAAAGGATAATGTTTTAAAAGTTTATTGATGTATATAACCTTATTAGAAATGTTGATACTCTGTTTAAGATATTTGATGAAGTTGTGAAAGAAAATTTGGTCATAAAACATTATTTAGTTCATTAATCACAATGATTTTGCTTGCAAAGCAGCAAAAACAAGATTGTAAGGCAAGTATAATTCTCTTTATTGGACTCTCTGTGTTACATATTGCATTAACTTGATGTTGGAAAATATAGAAGATGCTAGATATTTTCCTATTATTGATGAGACCATGCAGAAAGTAAAGAAAGTGACCAAGTTTATCTATAATTGTGCATAGGTACTAAATTTGATGAGGAAGGATTTTATCAATGGCAGGAATTTATGTCGTCATGCTATAATAAGATTTATGACTAATATCTTATCGCTTCAATGTTTTGTTTTGATGAAGAAAGAGTTAAGGCAAATGTTTACAAGTGATAAGTGAGTCACATTAAAGTATATTAGGTTTAATGTTAGAGTTGAGATTTCTAAAATTATATTTGAAGATCAAGAATTTTAGTCCTAGTGTCAATTTGTAATTCGAGTTTGCAAGCCTTTAGTGATAGTTCTTCGTCTAGCTGATAGTGATGAGAAAGCAAAAATAAGTTATTTTTACAATGCCATGGAGAGGCAAAGGAAGCAATTAAGACCAATCTAAAAAATAGGTCTTCTTTTTACACGACTTACCTTATAGTCATCTTATAGTTGCTTGGTGGGATAATTTGAGGTTGGTGTTCCAAAATTGCAGATATTTATGTTTCAAATTCTAAGTTAGTGCATGAGTGCAACAGAGTGTGAAAGGAATTGAAACACATTTAAATTCATTTATTTTAAGAAAAAGAATATATTAAAACACAAAAGATTGAACGACTTGGTCTTTGTTTTATACAACTTAAAACTTTAAGAAATGTATGTTATTATCATTATTAAGTTGAATATATTTTTATAATTTCTTAGAAATTTAATTTTATTTGTTTATTAGGATTCCTAATATAATGAGTAGTTCTGTAGATCCGATTTACTTTAACCATATCAAACTTTAGGCAGATTAGGTTTCTGAGAAACCGAGTTTGATATATGAAAGTAACTTGAAAGATAATCTTATATGGAAAAGTATTGACATTTTATTTGGTGCATTAAATTTGAACGATAGTGATGACAAGACTCCTCTCAATGATAAGTATTTTGTACTAAATGAGAATTGAGGTCAATCTTCTTAATGATAAGTATTTTGTACCAAATGAGAATTTAGGTCAACGTGAATTGAGTAGATATTTGATTGAAATTTTAATTTTAAGTACTTTGTATAGTTCTTAATTTTATATTTATATGATTTTTTTAATATTCATAGTGGTTATTATTTATATGTCAAATATATGAAAAGTAATATTAATAGAAATTAATAGATTATTGTTATTTCAAGTTTCTATTATTATAATTTTAGAGATATGGTTAATGTAAAATTATAAATTATATTGCATAATATATTGAAGGACTATTTTACAATTTTAAAAAATTTCAAATATTATTTTATAAATTTTAAAAATTATCAAAGTGGTACCAACATTGATTAATACTAGTATAATACTCTACTATAACTAAATCCGACATCGATATTGTAAGGTAGGTTATATATATATGTAAAACGTTATGTGTTGGGGCCGTTAGGCACCGAAGTAAACGACAAAGAAATGGAAGGACAAAACCCTAATTCCTAAAACCCCTTCCCTCAGCCTATATATAACTAACGCTAAAGCCCCTCTTTTAGTTTTATCGGCTTTCGCTCTCTGATACCCCGGACGTCCCAAAGGTGCAAGCTTTTTCCCTAATGCTATCAATTCCTTTTCGACCCTTATGTTATCTTTTATGGTTCATACTCTGATTACCCTTTGATTTTTTCAATTTCTATTTGCCGGTTTTTATTGGGACGATCCTCATTTTGATGTGTTTTCTGTTGTATACGCGTATATACGATTACTTATATATACTTTCAGTTTGTTCATTGGTGTACCCGTATTTAGTAGGTGTTCATTTGTATGCACTTTATGTATGTGTGCTTGCACTTTTGAATCTATGAGTTGTTTTTGCTCCTTTGTCTTTTCTTGTCTTTCCTTAATTTTTGTTTTGTGAAGCCAATTTGCAGAGCAAGGGCGTCAATAAACCATAATGGCGTAATTTGCATTGAAGGTTGGCAATAATAATAGCAATTCTCCGTGCCTATCAAATGTATCCTATCCATTTTGATTGGGCCTCGAACAAGTTGCAATACTGCTTTTAATTTCCATTTACGTTCATTACTTTCGTTTACAGTAAAAGGGATTGAATTTTCGTAATCTCTTGCTTTGATAACAGCATAATGTTATTGTTCAGAATTGCTAATCTCTTTGTTAATGAATGTGTGATCACAAATATCAAGCGTCTCAAATAAGAGCAAGCAATTCTGTCTTTGTGTGCCTATTGATTTTGGCAACCTTCTGAGGTTGCTGAATATCTGAACTTATACTCTCCTTGCCAATGTTGCGCAGGTTTTGAGCTGGTAATTGAAAATGTCAAACCCGAAGGTTTTCTTTGACATTCTCATAGGGAAGACCAAAGCTGGCCGAATAGTGATGGAACTATTTTCAGATGTCACCCCAAAAACTGCTGAAAACTTTCGCACCCTTTGCACCGGAGAGAAAGGGATTGGGAGTTCAGGGAGGCCATTGCATTACAAGGGTTCAACTTTTCACCGCATAATCCCTAACTTCATGTGTCAGGGTGGTGATTTCACTAGGGGAAATGGAACTGGTGGAGAATCAATCTATGGATCAAAATTTGCTGATGAGAACTTTAAACTGAAGCATACAGGGCCAGGAGTGCTGTCAATGGCAAATGCAGGACCAAACACAAATGGTTCCCAGTTCTTTATTTGTACTGAGAAGACCTCCTGGCTTGATGGTAAGCATGTTGTATTTGGTAAAGTTGTAGATGGCTATGTTGTTGTTAAAGAGATGGAGAAGGTTGGGTCTAGGAGTGGGAGTCCTTCCCAAACTGTCTTAATTGAAGATTGTGGTCAGATAACAAATAACTGATGGACGAGCCATGCGATGGCGTCATGGCATAGCATCTCAAATAGAGCAGAAACTTGTCATAGATTGTATCACTCTCGCATCTCAAGTAGAGCATAATCTTTACTGAATCGTAAAGTGAATGGCGTTGTATGTAATTCTAAAAGTATGCAAACTAATAAGTTGGAGAAATGTATGCCATTTTTCTCATTTCAGAGTCCGGTCTTGTATTGACTACTAATAAGCGGATAACTTATTTCCAGACCTTAATAGAGCATAATAGAGGTACGTATACATCATGATTTGAAATCTTATGTCTTTATCATTTCAAGTATCAGAAATGACGTATACAACGAAAATATAAATTGAGTTGCCAGCAAGCAACGGACATGAATGGTAGGGCATTTGTTATTGAAAGAGTATAAAGCAATTCTAGCGGCAAAGTGGGGCGACAATTCTTGCTATTGGGCATCGAGATCGGCCCCCTAAACAAGATGGTTACAGTAATCCCCATTATTGACAATCTACAAAATTTGCTTTATCAAGACCAGCGTAGCTAAATCACCTTGTCTCACTCCCAATCTTCATCACTCAATTGATCATCGGTCTCGTGTCTTGAAGGTCTAACCACCAAGACTACTGTCCCTAAACTTTCCAGCACCCCACTTTGTTTCAATGCTGACCCTCGCTCCACCTTCAAGCCCGCACCATGAGCATCACCGCCACCTTCAACCGCCACCATATAAAAGCCGTCATCTGCGTTCACCACTTTCCTACTCCTGTCAGCCACCACCAAAATTGCCTCCTCCTTGTACCACCTATTCACCTTCCAAGGCAATGCTCTAGCATCTGGAAACGCCACCACCACACCTCCACTCTCTAACCCCACTACTGGTTCCCAACCTGGCAACACCGCCCACCTTGTCCAACCTTTCTCAGCCACCACTACTCCGAACTCACCACCACTCTTACACTCCCATGGAGCTTCCAAAATCTCTCTTTCCCTTTCTTCTGCTCTACAAACAGGCAACACAACAACACTACTAGCTTCAGCAACCTCACCAATCTTCATCCTCACAACCGGAACCCGAACCCCGGCATGCACTTCCTCCTCTTTCCCGTCACTCCCTTCGCCGTCGCCCTCTAACTCCTTCAAGATTGCAACTTTAGCCTTTTCCGACACTGCAACATCCAATGCCATCTCTAACGCATTAGTCCTTTTGTCCGATTTATTCTTATGCTCACTAGCCTGCCTAAAGTACATAAAAGACAAACAATCGCCAGGAAGACTATAATTAAAGCACTCCCAAACCTTATCTCCACGTCTCCTAGGAAAATCCTTCATAGCACGAGCTAGATCCTGAGCGCCTTTAGCATCTAACCCGTTCTCTATGATATAGCGAGCAGCAGAAGTTCTCTGGGCAGCGTTTAGGAGCCGAATCTCGTATAAAAGTTCAGCGCCTCTAGTGTCAAACGCGGAAACAACTTCTGGGTCGGCTTTGGATTGAACGAGAGAGTCGCGAACTTGGGCTGCGACTACAAGGCGGTTCTGTTCAACCCCAGAAATACCTGTTGATTCTTCGATAGACGGAGGTGTGAATCCTTCACGCATAAGCGAGGAAATCAGAGGGGCGTACTCGTACCATAGGCCGAGCCTATTAGCGAGGATTTCGAGCCGAGAGGCAACATCGAGAGAGCGGAATTGCGCGGGAAGTTCAGATGGTGGAGGTCTAAATGGCTGGTAGACTTGTTGATTTGAAGAAGCTGGAGATGATGGAATAAGGGTTGCAGAAATGGGTTTAAGAGGAGTTTTAGGGGATGTAAAGATTGGAAGTTTTGTGATAAAGAGAGGAGGAAAAGGGTTTAGGAACGGAGAGGAGAATGGTCTGTCGGCGATGGAGTAAGAAAGTGGTTGGCGGTGGCTGGTCACTGCTGCAGAGAGCATGGTGTTGCAGAAGTTCAATGGACGATGGAGAGGTCGTTTGATTATCGTTATCTGAAAATTTTGTGATACTTTTGGAGCCAGTATATAAACCATAAAGAGAGAGCAAGTGATATAATGTGTATTGGGCCTTGTAGTAAGAAAGTGGACCATTGTCCTTACAATCATAAATGGGAAGATTATGTTTCAAGTGATATAGTGTGTATTGGGCTTCTAGTAAGAAAGTGGACCACTGTCATTACAATCATAAATGGGAAGATTATGTTACAGACAAGTTGCAATTTCGTGGTTTTTGAAGTTTTGAGCCCAACCATAACCACACAGGTTTCATGTGCCCAGAGAAATCCCTCATTTGACCGTACAAAGTGCCAAGGAAGCAACGTGATCAATAGATGTCCAAGAGCAGGGCACCTAAATTTTCTCCTTTACAAGTATAAATTGAATTTGTTAAGAAAAACTCTTGGCTTGTGTGAAAACTATAATCGAAGTAATTTAAAAATGGGAAACTGAAGTATGAGTATGGTGATTTAATTTGTTGAAAGTTCTAGTTTTGTCATTAAACAATGGATGTGAAAATGAAAAGGAAGGTAAGAAGAGAAATAATATCCGTAACTAAATCATTTTTATTAGTCCTTAATATTATTTAAGGAGGAGGTAAATTGAGTGATAAAAAATTTAAATTATTTTATAATTTTAAAATATAATTTAATCAAATTCTAATAAAATGATAATATGAAATGACAAGTAAAATCACATAAAACAAATAATGTAAAAGAGTATAGAAGATTGTAAATTAAATTTATAATAGTTCAACAAACAAAATTTACTTATAAATTGTAGTGAACTATTTCTTAGAAAATTTGTCACACATCTATAATTAAAATTGTAGTGAAGTATTTCTTAGAAATTTTGTCAAACATGTAGCAAACATAAAATACTTTTTCTTTTAATTTTCATATAATAGCTAACTTAATTCCATCATAATAATCATAATGCCATTGATAGTAAATAAATTCCACACTAACTCAATTCTACCCTAATAATAATTATCCTAATATAATCATTCGTAGTGATACAAATAATGTTTTCAAAGATGAGTTAAGCAAAATGAAAAATAAAATTGTGACGTAATTTACCTCACACCAATTAATCATGAAGGTTGTCTCCTCGAGTTATCTTATAAAGTCTTGATAACTACCAAGTTCTCTTAAGTCTTGAGATGAATTTATGGATAAAAGGTCTCTTAAAGTCCCAACAGATACTCTTACCATGATAAGTTCTTAATGCAACATCATGTATATAATTAATACAACACCACACTCCACCTAACGTCATGTGGTTTGGTTACACTAAATGATGTCATACGTCACATAACATAATCATGATACATTTTGTACTATACAACACTTAATATTTTCATATAATGTTGTTTTTCCATTTTCCGTCAAGTTATCTAACAAACAATGACACTAGGGGTTACGAATGAAGGAAAAACCAAATCTTAAGGGGTAAATAGTAGTTTTAAACATTAGAATTTAAACTGCAAAAGATCTAAGACATAGAGGATTTGGTGTATTTATCCTATATTTAAAATGGTGAGTTATTCATAAAAATGAAATAACACTCTTTAATGTATCATTGATAGTATCAAATACGAAAGGACAAATATTAAATAAAGATTTTTTATGATGTTCAAAATTATTCCAAATAGTAAGGAAAATAACATGATGAAGGTGTATGCTAAACTATATCGAGTAGTAACAACCAAGAATAATCAGAAAAAAAAGAGGAGATTGAGCATAGAACCTATAGAAAAATAGAAATAAGCCATAGAGATATAAAGCAAACTAAAGGATTCAACATAACCAAATACAAAACTCAATATCAATTCCATAAGTTTAAGTGACAACATAACATTATAGACACGAAAATTTCAATTCTAACAAAAAAAAAGTGATACAACAAAAAAATCAAACATATAAGAGTTCCATAACAATCACCAAACCTATGGATAAAGAAAACACATGGTGTAGTTACATTGGTATAAAAAAAAACAACTCTAGCGAGTGCATTGATGCCCTATCATTAAGCAAGTAGGTGATAAATAACCTTGAAAAGAAAGACAAAGATAAACAAATAAAGAATATCCAAGAGAAATAATAGACGGCAAAAAAAATTAAATAGAATTTGTTCTTTATTAAATCAACATCAAACAAACTAAACCATCATAATTATAGTTACCTTTTGCCATTAATCTTTGTTTTGACTCCCTAAATTGATGGTGGAAGGTATGACAAATGATGGAACTTGAGTTATAGGTGATGAATACAATGTGAAGGAGACAATGGACATAAAGATGGAAGAGACAAATATAGGTGAGAAGAAAAGAAATTGATAAGAGACTTGAATTTATAGAACAAGTGATGACTTTGTTTTGGACAAGCAGAAGATTCAAAGAAAGAAATGAGAAAGTTGTGTGAGGGAAGAAAACTATTTTCAACTACTTGAAAAGGCAAGGCAATTAGGACTTATGCAAAAACAAAGAAAAGACTAAAAGTCTCTTAGTCATCTAAAGGTCTTAATCCTTCTCTTAGATCTAATGGCTCAAATTTTTCAACCTATTTTTCTTTTTTTTGTTTTTTAGTTATTTCAAAGTGCCCTTCTGTTTCTTCTCCTCCAATTAAGAAACCCTAAGAAATATTTGAAATACCCAAATGTCAATTCTATTCCTTTATTTTTTTACCTAATTTTATCAAAGTTTAAAGAAAATGTTCTCATCAACCCTTAATTGAACAAAATTAAAAAAAGTATGTTAAAATTGTAATTAAAAAATTAATTGCTAGTCAAAATATATTGTGAATAAATATTTATAATGAGAATTTAAAGACTATTTAAAGATTAAAATGAATGAAATGGAAATGATAAAAAAGACACTAAACATAAATAATAGAAATTGATGCCAATTAAACATGATGAAATGCAACTAGAATCAAATTGAAATTAACTGGAGACAATTGAATATGAGAATATTTAAATTGAATTTTATGAGACAAAATAAAATAAGAGTTAAAACAAATTAAGTATGAACAAGAGGTAATGAAATACCTAAGCTAGTCATTAACCTCTTCCCGTTAACAAATTGGTTTAATGTTTTTATTTTTATTTCTATTTAGCTCATGTATTTTTATTGTTTGAAGTCGATGTTGGTTTAAGCCCTTGCAGCTAATCCATGGAATAATTGTTATGCAATTAGAAATTATAATGCGATTATAATTATGAGATTTGAATTGCATTTTTATTATTATTCCTAAAATGTTTCTAGTCATAGTTTCATCAAGACGGTGTATTGATGAAATGATTAGACTAGCATATGTTTGTTTCTTTCTTATGAAGAAAGTAATTGATCTCATAGATTAAAGTGTGGAGAGACACTTAAACAAACATATGGTGCTTATTAGGGATTAAGTTTACTGAACTGACCCAATTATGAGAAGCCCGAATGGAACATTACTTGTGTGTCTATGGATTATCTCATTATGATTAATTGCTTCTTAGACTTGAGATTACCAAAGTTATCTTATGTAGGAATTACTATATTTTGATGCTATTTATGTTCTACTCTTGGAGTAGTTCAAATCGGTAGTTATTAGATATAGTATAAACTATATGGAGATAGTTCAGTAACTTAATAAAGAATTCGTTATCCTAAAGTAATTAGGAAGAATGTTCTGTTGTTCTTAATTAGTAATGATTTTGGAAATTTCTGGCCAGAGTAAAATGAAATTTGAAAAAGTTGTTTCCAAATATCAATTGTAAATCATTTATTAATTAGCAAGAACGAACATGATTGGATTATTTAAAATAGACATGAATTCCATACTCTAATTCCAATTGGAACATTAGATGACGAAATGATTAATTTATACATCATAGCCATGCATAGATAGGTTAAGTCAAACCACTTTGATATTCCTAATATTTGGGTGGTCATGACATGTTGCTAGACGTCAATCATGATCTGT
>JANIIA010000003.1:40572232-40586935 GCA_027478495.1 Erythroxylum alaternifolium | reverse complement strand
ACTTGGTAAGTGATCAGGGAGCTTAGTATCTCAACCTTATCTTCATCATAAAACACCAAAATTCTCCCAATGTGGTGACAAGCATAATTAGTTAACAATCTCTAATTCTTTGAAAGGATGCTAAGAACATTGTGATTCTCCTTCTTGATCCTTGCTAGAATTCCAAAAGAATAAGCCTTATTCTCAATGTTGAAATTCCCAAGCAAATTGCTTAGTTAATGAGCTAATTCTCCTAATGTTTCAACCAATTATCGTCATATTCCCAACACGGAAGAAGAGGCTTTCTTCTTCCTTTTGGATTTTCTCCTATTTAAAATTATAAACTTTTCCTATTATTTAGACATAGGTAAGCTTTCATTAGCATTATTGAAACTTATGAATTCATCACTATTTATTTTTTGTTTCCTTAAAGTCTTACATATACAATCACGTGGATTATTTTTTTGAGTGCATGTAGAGTGACTATAAACTTTTTTTCATTTCAACTAGAACTTCAGTGTTAATCATACCTTGATCTTCTCTTTGCAGGGGCACTTCCAATTTTGTGTCTCCACTTTTTGAACCAAGATTGGGATCCTCAATAGTGGAATGTCTTGGTTCATTCACTTAATTGTTTCCCATTAGCTCTTAAAAATCACCAATTTTGAAAATTCTACCAATGGGCCTTCATATCTTCCTTGCGTTCATTGATTTAGGCTTCCAAGCTTATGTAACTTTCACTACATCTTCTATAAGCTCAAAGTTATCATTTAATCACAAAATAGGAATTTTAACTAGTAGATCTTTTATAGCATCAACTAACATACAATTTATAGCAAAGTTAATATATTTGATTTCAACGGTTGCTTAATCTAAATATAGTGGCTTACTGATGAAGCTGGCTATATAACTTAGACCATTTGTAGTCCAATACTTTAAAGGGATCCTATACACAAACATCTATAAAGCAATTAGTAGTTATATTTTTATAGATTGATTTAATTTAATGTATGAATTAGGATTGTTTTTAGCCATCTTTGTTAGTCTTAATATTGATCTATTCATATTGACATCTTATTCTAATTTTAATTCACCTATGGATGACTTAAGAGAGCCTACTTACAAATGGATCGTGTCTTAGATAGAGGGGATTAAATAGGGTGCCTAAGAGAGATCTATTAGGTCATAAGTGCTACTAGGGGAAGTACTCTTCTAAGTATAGTTATTTGATTTCATTCTCTTTTGATTAATTGTCGTATCATTTATTCCCTTGGTCGTAGTCGATATCAATTTTTAGGTTTAGGTTTAGGTTTAGGTTTATTTTATATTTTATTCTTATAAAATTACACTAAAAATGTCTTTTTATTTATTACATTTAGACTAGTTAATAATATTAGGCTTTTCTATCCATACCACTTTTTCATATAATCAATATCCTACTTACCATTATATTACTTACCATTCATAGTTACACATTCCTAGTTAGTGAATGATATATTTTTGATAAGGAAAACTTTGATAACATTAATATATAAATTTAATGCACTCACTAATTTTTTGGTGCTGTTGTTAAGCAAGCAATTGGTTTTAAGAAAATTATTAATTATTTCTCTAGTCTTGCATATTTTCTTATTTTGTATTTGTTTGAATTTTTGTTTTAAATTTTTTATATGTCTTGTATTATTCTATTTTTATTTTAATATTAGAAGTGATTGTTGTGTATGACCAAAAACCAATAATATGTATTTCTTAAAAAAGATCTTGAACTTTAGAGAACTTTATGTCAAAATCGAAGGGAATAGACTAAGCAAGAACTTAGAGATACACAAAAAATACAACTGTAACAGATAAGTAAGAAAGGAGAACTATGATGGAGTATGCCCAAACATCTCTCATGAGAACATAATCGAATATTGTAAAGACAAAGATAAATGCTCATTATTTTGAGATTAAACTAATGTAATTCAAATTCTTCAACAAAATGTACAATTTGATGGATTACCTAATAAAGATCCTAATGCACACATATTGAATTCTTAGAGATATGAGATATATTTAAGATCGATAGGCCAACTAAATAGGTTATTAGGTTCAGGCCATTTCCATTCACATTGAGGGATAATGTAAAGCAATAGCTGAAAGTGTTTTTGATTGGATCAATTAATACTTAGGAGAGGTTTATAGAGAAGTTCCTTGACAAATACTTTCCATTATCTAAAATAATAAAATTAAGGAATGATATCTCTTTTTTTCAGCAGTTCAATAATGAGAGAGATATAAGAATTTACTAAGGAACTATCTATATTATAGCCTTTTAAACATCTTATAATGGTCTAATAAACTTTACAAGGTGTATGATAGATGTTGTAGTAGGTGAAACATTAAAAACTTAGACTCTGAGGTTACTTTGGAATTGATAGTGGAGATGGTCATAAACTATAATTGTTAGTAAAGAAGAGTAAGAGTGAACAGACCTGCTAGGATCCATAATATATATTTCATGACTACACTAATAACTCTTATAGAGATAAGAGTAATAAAATTAGAAATTTTGATCTCTTCATCAAGAACAATTCAATTTATAGGTTATGAATTATATAAGGGAGGAAATTAAGGAATGGAATGCTAAGCTAGAAATCCTATAGTGGAATTAGTAGAGAAAACTGATTTTATAGGAAACTTTTAAAGGCAAAATAAACGTTCCAATAAAACTTATAATTTAGGTTGAGAACTCATCCAAATATTTCTAAGAGCAATCAGTAAGCTTTAAGATAACCCTTACTAGGTTTTCTGCAGCTTGTATAGAAAGAGAAGCAGTCGAGCCTAAAAGATATGATAAGAGGACTTCATATAAGAAACTATTTCTTTATTTTAGAATCATGAAGTTTTAAGGAGGAATCTTTAAATTCATATAGGTCAACTAACTAAAACAATTATAGAGAGACTACAAGGCACCTTATATAGTGACATCATACCTAAACCTAAAGAGCATATAAAGGAAGTTGTTTTAAAGGGTAAAGAGTTGACCGATAAAAAGAAAGAAGAAAAGATCAAGGTAAAGAGACCATTAAAGGATTATAAACTAAGAGTCTCTTACCCTACTAGATTGTTTTAGGTACTCAGGAGGAAAACAAGACCTTAAAGAAGAAGATCCAGAAGACGAGGACTACATGGAAGAGTTTGTTAAGTCAAAACCAACAAAGGCACCATAGAAGTCCTCCCATATATCATACTACCAAAGACTAGCAACTCAAGAAGTTTTAATATCTCTTGGACAATTATTGGTATTAACATTAATAAGGCATTGAAGAATATAAGAGCAAGCATTAATTTAATTCCCTATGTTATATTAAAAAGATTGAGATTAAGTAAATCGATATCCACTAGGGGTAATGATGTATCTTACTGATAAATTTATAAAAAGTTCTAGAGGTGTTAAGGAGAATGTAATGATTTAAATTGATAGATTCATATTCCTAGCAAATTTTGATATTTTGGATATTAATAAGGAAGAAGAAGTCACTAATCCTAGATAGATCATGAATTCCTAACTATATTGGGTGCAAAAATTCATACTAAGAAAGATGAATTAATACTTAGAAGAACTTGTATTATATAATGGTGAGATGCTCCTTATTAAATATTAGGGATAAAATAGTTGTTCCAATATTTTTCAGGGAATCATCAATATAGAAGTTAAAGGGACATACTCAGTAAAGACAAAGGCAACAACTAAGAATATGACCCAAAAAAAGCAGATGATGATCCTTTATAAGGCATTTTTGTAAGGATGAAGAAGGGAGCAACCACATTACTCTAACAACTAACCAAGTTTGAGGATAAAGTTCTGCTAAAAGACTCATAAAGAAGTACATGTTAGAAGGCAATCAACCATTATTTAATTTTGTTTTAAGTTCATTAAAATTTATTTTAAGCAATAAGGATCAATAATTTAGGTTGTTATTTGTTATTTAATTTGGACTACTTTTATTAAAGTTGTGAATCAAAATTTATTTTATTTTATTTGTTTGTGTTTGGTCTATTTTTGTTTTTATTATAATATTTTGTAGTTAGGAATACAAAGAAAGGAAACTATAAGCTTAATGAGGAACTTAAAAAAGAATAGAGATGAAAAATCAAGAAAAAGGCTAAGGGAAAGCTCAAAATCATGTATATTTTAGATTATATTATTGAACACAACTTGCTACACACCCATGTCTCATATTGTGTTAATTTTGAAGTTTTTAAAGGGGTTTTATAACACTCCTTTACCCTAGGTCGTGTCTTTGACAAGTTGTATACAATAGCATACATAACCAGACATGTCCGTACTCAATTATCACTTTTCTAACTACTTAAAAAAAGTCAAATTATTTTACGTTAAATTATTCTTATAATTCATAACAATCGTCCTTTTATTTATTAACTTGAGACTTTTATATTTACATTGTGTCTTCATAAGATCAATACCCTAGTTCTCATCCTATTTCTTATTAATGGCAGTACATTTATGAGTGAGAGATTTGTAATGTAGAAAACTTTGGTAGCATTATAATACGCATTCATCAATGATAAGTTTGTCTTTAGAAGGAAAGACATTATACTTCGTCTTTTAAAAGAAGACATTAGTAAAAATCATAAGTATTGATAAGTGAATATAAGCTAAGATCGTTAGTCAAATTACTCGAGTTCGCATTCTCTTCCTTACTCTCCTTTTCATTAATTTGCTTTTATGGTCCATATATTAGTTATGTAATTTAAAATTCAAAATTAATTAATTATTCACACTTCTTTATTATTTTATTATCTTGACAAGTCTAATTCAAACAATTACAGAAGCGTAATTCTCATTTCTAAAGTTGAAAGAACAAAGACCTTGTTTGATTAGCATGGATTCTTGCTTGGGAAAGTATTCTTTTCCTAAAATTTATATTATCACGTTTGGTTCTTTTTTTTTTAGTAGCTAGGAAAGTAAAAACTTTCCCAATCTAAGAAAAGTAGTAGCACTTTACTTAGATTCTAAATCCCATCACTCCTTTGGTATTTATATTACTTTCCTTAGGATTTTAATCTAAAAAATACATTACCCAATTTAACCCTTCTTTCTCTCTCAACTCTATGACAACTCTTTTACAAAACCCCACCTCCTCTTCAACTATTCTTATTGTTCTCCTGTTAGCAGGATTTTAGATATTTTTGCTCAGAAGTTTCAATCGAAAATCTTCAGGTTCATATTTTTCCTTTTTATTTAACTTTTGTGTAATTTTTGTTTGATTCTAGAATTTGAAAGAGGTATGATCCTGCAGACTTGTCTGAATTATATCACCACCATAGTCCTTTTAGGAAGAATTTCAATCTTCCATGTGCAACCTTAATAAAACACAAAAAAAGAACTAACCTTCCAAGAATATCGTGGACCATGATGAAGAGATGATCAGCAGAGGAAGACTCAGCGTCCGTACAACCCAACACGTCACGGCTTCCGCTGACCAATTTCGAAGAACAAACCTCGTTCTTCAAAACCCAATTCTGCACGGCTTCATTCCCTACAATTCCCTTCTCCATACTCGTACCGATTTTCACTTCACAATCCTCAGTGTAGATAACGCAGAGGCTATACAGGCTGCGGTGGTGTGATACTGCTCCTGATAACATGAAGATTGAAATTCTTCCCAAAAAGATTATGGTGGTTATATAATTCAAACAAGTCCGTAGAATCATACCTCTTTCAAACTCTCTCATTATATGATATACTTCTACATATAATGGTCTTGATAATGTTTTTTTTTTCCATCTTCGTATTGCGGCAGTTTCCTTAAGTATAATTAATTTATTATGTTGCAGATTTTGATCTTCATGTGTATTTGTAGTATTTTATTTGTAGTGTCTTCTTATTCTTAATTTGCCTCCCTACTATAATTATACTATAATTATTTACATGCATTTAGTTTCTATCTTCCCAAATTTATAGAAAATTATACTTATGGAGAAGCTTTAATTTTTTATTTTCAAATTTATTGATTAATTGATAGGTTATAAAGAATGGCTAGAATGGATTTGGCTGCAAAGAAGAAATTATTTTATTTATTAATGGATATGCAAAAGAAACAATTAGACATGTTAAAGAGTCATATTACATATCCTTTCGGTCGTAGTATTGCATCTGGAAAATATTGTTTGAAAGCTCCATACTCTGTTGATGAATATGATCAATCTCGATACCTTTATGGGTTGATATATGCTAGTGATTCAACATGTCGTTCGGAGTTTCATATGGATAGATTCACATTTAGAAGATTAGTAAATATGCTTAAAACTATTCGTCAATTAACATATACTAGAAAAAACTGTATATGAACAAGTAGCAATGTTTCTGTACATTCTTAGACCTCACGATAAAAATCGTACGATAAAAATTGACTTCTTATGCTCAGGAGAAATAGTTAGTAGACATTTTAATCGAATATTGAATTCAGGTCTTAGACTTCAAGGAGAATTGCTTAAAGTGCCTGAACTTATACCTCAGAATTTCACAGATGAGAAATGGAAATGGTTTTAATATTTAATATTTAATATTTAATATATCTTGATATATTTGTTTCTTAATTATATGATATAATTATTCATGGAATTTGATTTTGTAGAATTGTTTAGGAGCTCTAAAATGTACTTATATAGAAGTGAGGGTACCTGAAGCTGATAAGCCTCTGTATTGAAATAGAAAAAGTGACCTAGCTATAAATGTTTTAAGAGTATGCTCACAAGACATGCAATTTATTTATGTCCTCCTTGGGTGGGAAGGTTCAGTTGCAGATGCGAGAGTGCTCCGAGATCCATTAAATAGAAGAAATGGACTACCCAGTAGGGATGGTAAGTTAAAAATAAAAAGTGAAATATTAAAATGTTATATTATATATATACTTAATTTTTTCTAATTTATTTTAATATATTCTCAATATTTTAGGTTATTACTATCTAATGGATGCGGGATATACAAACGACAAAGGATTTCTCGTACCATTTCGAGGTCAAAGATATCACCTCAATGAATGGACTTCAGGATATCAACTAAATACCCTAGAAGAATTTTTTAATATGAAACATTCTTCAGCTAGAAATGTTATATATATATACTTAAAATTTTCTAATTTATTTTAATATATTCTCAATATTTTAGGTTATTACTATCTAATGGATGTGGGATATACAAACGACAAAGAATTTCTCGCACCATTTCGAGGTCAAAGATATCACCTCAATGAATGGACTCTAAGATATCAACCAAATACTCCCAAAGAATTTTTTAATATGAAACATTATTTAGCTAGAAATGTTATTGAAAAATGTTTTGGGTTGTTGAAAGTTTATTGGCATATCATTAAAAACTCAAATTGGTATCCTATTAAATTGCAAGGTAAGATTATAACGGCTTGTTGTCTTCTTCACAATCGTATAAAAAGAAATATGCCTACTGATCTAGCAGAAGCTGATTTAGATGCAGAAGAGGAAGAAGAAAAAAACAAAGTTGGAGTTGAGTTAGACGAAGAGTCAATAACTTCAGTTGAACCATCTGAGGAATGGACAAATTGGAGACAAACTTTAGCCAATCAAATGTCTGATGAATGGAGGCAAAATAGAAATATTGGATAAAAATATAGGTTTTCATATTTTTAGGGTCTTTATTCTTAATAGGTTTAGGTAGTTTAATATTTTTGTTAAAGATATGCATTATTTAAATTTATTGGATTATTTTGCATTTTCTTAATGTTAATTAATATTAAATTATTCTTGCTTTTAAAAAGTTGTACGCTTTATGGTTATGTATGGTGTGATCATTTTTAAAATTGAACATATTTTTGATGATATGATACAGTGCTACTACTAAAAGGACATATATAACTTATTGTCTTATATATAATTATTTTATGAATTAAATGCATATAATTTTTATTACATTTAACATGGATTATATCAAAATAAATTTACTTTTGTCAGGTATGGAACATAATATTGGATCTTGCAGAGGCAAAGGTAATAACCATGTTTGGACTACTGTTGAGGATGAAAAGTCAGTGGAGACCATGCTTGAACTAAAAGAAAGTGTAAAATTTGATGGTGAAAATGGTAGTGGATTAAGGAAATGATATCCGAAAGAACTGGAAAGTATATTAGATCAAAAATTACCAGGGCATGGTTTAAAAGAAAAACAACATATTGAATCTCGTTGTATAAATTATTGAAAAAATAATATCATGCTATTTATGATGCGAGAAATAGTGGAGAAACAAGTGGTTTTGGTTGGGATGATGAAAAAAATGTGTTACTACAGAAGCTGACGTGTGTAGTGCATGTCTAAAGGTTAGTTCAAATTAGATTACTTAGTTTTTTTTTTAAATTACAAGATTTATATAGTGATTGATGTTATAATTTTTAGCACTATTTTTTGTATTAATGTTTTATTAATATTTTTATAATAATTGATACTATGATTGTTGTAGAGTCGTCCAGAAAATTCATTTATGAGGCATAGACCATTTCCCTAATATGATAAATTAGCTATTATTTGGGGACAAGATCGAGCTACAGGCAAAAATACTGAAGCACCCGCAGATATGCTAGAAAATATAAACAGAGAAGAGAACTTGGTTGAAGAGAATGAAGAATCTAATGAGGAGGATGATGTTGAGCCTCAAAGAGATCAACCAATCAGGGGTAATTCTCAAGGTGAAGGAAGTTCAAAGAAAACACATCGCAAAAGGGAGAGGAGTGCTGATAGTTTTGTTTCATGTTTAGAACGTATCACTAAAAGCTTACTAAAGGTTTGGAGAAATCTAACGAGCAAATGACTAAGGTTGCAAAATCTATTACAGGGCCGAATTAGAAGGAATCTGAGAATAAGCGGAAATTAGATGAAAAACTTAGCAAACTAAAAGACTTAACATAAGCTAAACGTATTAGAGCTGAAATAAAACTTTTAAATAATTTAAATCATATGGATTATTTTTCACCCTTCAGGATGCTGATAAAGAAGAATATCTAAGGCAGATTTAAAAAGTAATTAGTTTTAAGATTTTCAAATTTATTAAATTTAGGATGGTCAAAAGATATTTGACATTTTTTTATTTTCATTTTGAGATTGTCTAGTTGAAATAATGCACTATTTGTAGTTTTATTTTCAATGTTAGAAAAAATTTTGATATTTAATTTGAATTTTAAGATTTATCTTTGCACTCAATTGAGGTTTTTTTAATATTTTTTAATACTATATTTATGATATAACAGTATTATATGATTATAATATCAAAAATGAAAAAAAATTTAACATTTAATAATATAACTTGTATTGCAAATTAACATTACTTAACAATTTAGGGATATAATTAGAAACACAATTCAAAATTAAATTACATTTCATGAAATACTGTCGCATACCAAACACTATAATAAGAATCCACCCAACTTTCTATTATAATTGTTATAAGTATCCAAACATATGAATATCTTTATTTTCCATATATTTTTTCCCAATAATCATATTCCAAATTTACTTTATTTTCTCGCCAAAGAAACGGGTCTAAAGGATATTTCTAGAGTACAATTACTGTGCATGCTTAAGTCTGATTATTGCTTACCCTACATAAACATAACAAGAGAACAACATACAAGTAGGAGTTGCTTAATTGGTTTTAACTCCTCATTTAGGGCTTTCCTTTGTAGGAGATCTTGAGTTCGAGTCACTAAAAAAGAGAGGAGAGGGGGAATTTTCCATGTTGAAGATCCTCTAGCCCCTAGGCATGCTTCTTGGTTGGATCAATTGCGGATGTCTCGCTTCTAGCAGTAGTGTGAGAGTTGGAACTACTAGGAAATTTGTGGCTGATGGAAACCTGATGTTGAGCAAGGCCAATGATTAATCAGCAGCTGATCAATTAGTCTATGACGACTCCTTGTGCGTAAAAGTGTACAGGCTACATAGAAATTTGACTTACCTCTTCCGAAGCTCTTAAAATAAGATCTTAGAGATTTAAGATTAGTCCGATAAAATTGAAATACTTAATGTATATATATATATAAAAGAGGCCAACGTCATTCCCCACATCATTAAGCCACAACGCCTAATCTGTTCACGGCTTGGCTTAGTTTTCCCCGCGTGGACGTCCCATCGTATGGTTGGTATAGTTTCGCACTTTACTTCACATATAATATTGAAACTGTTGGAGGCCTGTCGTACACGTTCATATCCTCTTCCTCTGTACGAGTTGGTTTTCCAGGGGCCGCTTTAACTCAAGAATAAAGAAACAGGAAAAGAAAATGTTGAATACAGTACATCTTCCACTGAATCCAGCACAAAATGATCAATTAAACTATGACAGAGAAAAAGAACTGAGGGCTTTCGATGAATCGAGAGCAGGAGTTAAAGGGCTGGTTGATGCTGGGATCCAAAAAATTCCACCCATCTTTGTCACAGAATTTCCATCTTCTGATGAAAGCTCACGCTCTTCCGATCTGAGCGGTCTACACGTTCCAATTATAGACCTCAAGAAACTGCATCAACATAGTCTTGATCAACGTAAAAAGATTGTGGAAGAAATTCGACAGGCTTCAGAGACCTGGGGTTTCTTCCAACTTGTGAACCATGGGATATCAAATGATGTTTTGACTGAGATGATTGAAGGGGTTCGTAGATTTCATGAACAGCCAAACGAGGTGAAAGTGGAGTATTACTCGCGTGACAACACGAAGAAAGTGAAGTTTAACAGCAACTTTGACCTTTATCAGAGAAAAGCTGCTAATTGGAGGGACACTTTGTTCTGTGTCTTGTCTCCTGATGCTCCTGATCCTCAAGAACTGCCTCCAGTTTGCAGGTTACTCTCTTTCATTCTAATAATTCAAGTTCAAAACGTAAAGAAATTTGTCTGCAGTTTTCAATAAAAAATATACGTCTTTGAGTTGTAAGTAGATGGCTAAAATGATTTGCAGTTTGTAGTTATAACTATCTATAATTGCAAGACAGTTGATTTGGAAGAAGTTATGAGTTCAATGGGCACTAGAGTATTATTGTGAATAGATCTATACTAATGATTCTTGTATAAACTCGATCAATCTGTTTGCTGCGCTTGAAAATGATATTTCGCTTGCCAACCAACCCCATGTGCCAATGAAGACCATCAGTTTATTGATTGACAAAGCCATAATATCATAATATAGAACGGAATATTTCTTCAACTGCCCCACCTTTTTGCTACAGTCTCTGATAGTTTTCTTGCTACAGGGAAATCATAAGTGAATATTCAGCACAAGTAAAGAGGTTGGGACTTGTAATTCTAGAGCTTCTTGCAGAAGCGCTGGGGCTCAGTTCAGATCATCTGATTGAAATGGAATGTGCTAAAGGTCACTCCCTCTTGTGTCATTACTTTCCAGCATGCCCTGAGCCTGACAGAACACTGGGAGTAACACCACATTCGGATCCTGATTTCTTCACCATCCTCCTACAGGATCACATTGGTGGTCTACAAGTCCATTACCAAGAAAAATGGGTGGACGTTCCTCCATTAACAGGAGCTCTGGTAGTGAATCTTGGTGACCTGCTTCAGGTAAAATACATCAATAACACATCGTTTTATTTATATTATCTACGTGTTTGTTAGCAACAAGGATTTTCAGCAGGGCAACTGAATTGAA
Source organism: Erythroxylum alaternifolium (assembly GCA_027478495.1). NCBI lineage: Eukaryota > Viridiplantae > Streptophyta > Magnoliopsida > Malpighiales > Erythroxylaceae > Erythroxylum > Erythroxylum alaternifolium. Next base: position 40,575,277 of record JANIIA010000003.1, on the reverse strand, counting down.
ATGCTAAAATAAGAGTGTCGAGTTTTGGTTATAAGATAGAGTTATGTTTTAAAATGTTTTCATCGCTGATATAATTTGGAACAGCTTATATCTAATGACAAATTCAAGAGTTCCAAGCACAGAGTCGTGGCGAACAAAACGGGACCAAGAATATCAGTTGCCTGCTTTTTCACCACACATTTTCAACCATTCAACAGACTCTATGGCCCAATAAAGGAGTTACTGTCAGATTCCAGACCTCCTCTGTACCGAGAAACTACAGTCCTGGACTTCGTCACCTATTACAACTCCAGAGGGCTGGATGGCACTCCTGCACTCTCCCATTTCAGGCTCTAAAACTTGGAGATCCCAAGACTATATTGGAATTAATCTTGTAAAATTATTAATATTGTTATTGGTACAAAATAAAGGCAGATAACTTAATTGTGATAGATTTGTATCTGAATTCAGTGTTCTCTCTTCGCACCTCCTTTTTCATATTTCCTTTTATCTTCTCTTTTATTATCAATTTCTGCACTCGTTCCTATATTATTTTTATTGTTATGAAATTACTTCTATTAATTCTTCCCAAGTCAATATACACACACCGTCTTACTTCAAAGTTTTGGCCAAACTCGCTCTAACACATGACCATTCAGAGCAACCTCAAAATGTTTTATAGTTTATACTCAAAACCCAAGTTCTAAATTCTCTATTCTATCAAATAATCTTTGAGGGAGCAAAATTTCGTGTCATTTCATTAGATAAAAGTTGCACATATATACAAAATACACCATCGTTATCTCCTACAATATCTATCCTACAATGTCTATCGTTTTCTCCTATGTTAGCAACGTCAAGTTGGAGCATGGAGATTCTGAATGCCTAACTTGCCTAGCAGGGAGGGGAATTGTGCACGACCTAAAGACTTAGTAAAGATGTCGATAAGCTGTGGATGAGAAGGAATGTAGGAAGGTTGGAGGTGCCCATGAAGAATTTCATTGCAAATAAAATGACAATCCACTTCAATATGCTTCGTGCGTTCATGGAAGACTGGGTTCTTGGCAATGTGCAACACAGCTTGGCTATCGCAATAGAGATGCCGAGATTGGGAAGGATACAATTTACCCATTTAAGTTCACAAGTGGTCATGGCCATGGAACGATACTCAGCTTCAACAGATGAGCGAGATATTGTATGCTGCTTTTTAGTCTTCCATGAAATAGGAGAGTGACCTAAAAGAATAATCCACCCAGTAAGAGACCGACGAGTAAGGGAATAGGTGGCCCAATCAACATCGCACCATCCATGCAGTTGTGTATCACAAGTACTATCGAGGGGAATATGTTGTTTGGAGTTACTTTTAAGGTAACAAACTACTCGCAGAGCAGCTGCCCAATGCTCAACTCGTGGAAGCTGCATGAATTGAGAGAGGAGGCGAACACAATAGGATAGCTCAGGGCATGTAAAACAAAGATAAATGAGGCGACCCACAAGTTATTTATATCGATCGGGATGATTAAGGTATTGCCCTTTAGCAAGGCTAAGTTGATGATTTTGTTCTAGTGGGGTGGCCATAGGTTTTGCCACAATAAAACCGACTTCACTGATGATAACCAAGGCATACTTCCTTTGACAAAGAAAAATTCTGACAGGTGATGTGGCCACCTCCACACCCAAGAAATACTTCAGTTTGCCCCAAGTCTTTCATATGAAAACACTGACTCAAATAGGTTTTGAACTTCTGAATAGCAACTGAGTTGTTCCCATATACAATAAGATCATCAACATAGACTGGAACCACGAGTTATATCTCATAAGCAATTAATGTGAATAATTAATAATCTGAGTTGGACTGTTGGAACCCATAACCCTTAAGGGTAGACGAAAGCTTGGCAAACCAGCAACAAGGGGCTTGCTTCAGGCCATATAAGGACTTGCACACACCATACCTAGATGGGAACTGCGAAAACCAAGGGGTAATTTGATGAAAACCTCTTCGTGTAGGTCGCCATGAAGAAAGCCATTATGAAGATCCATTTGGTGAAGTTCCCAGCCATTGGTGACAGCAACAACAAGGACAATATGAATCGTAACCATCTTTGCAATGGGAGCAAACATTTCCATGTAATCAATACCTTCAACTTGATGATTTCCAAGGATGAAAAGGCGAGCTTTAAACCGTTCTATGCTGCCATCAGAGTGATATTTGATCTTGTAGACCCACTTACATCCCAAAGCCTTTTTATCTGGTGGCAAACGAGACACAACCCATCTATGGTTTTCTTCAAAAGCATGAATCTCATTTTTCGTAACGGACCTCCATTTGACATCTTTCACTGCTTCTAAGAATGTGAAAGGCTCTTGTTCAACAGTCATAGCAGTAAAGAACTTGCAATAATTCAAAGAGAAATTATCACAACTTACATAATGTGTTATAGGATAAGTCATGCCTGAAGGATGCCATAAAGAGGATGAACGAGTAAATGGGCTAATGGCTTAAGTAGTGTTTGTCACATAGTCGTGAAGCTTCACAGAAGGGAGTTTGGTGCGCTGACCTCGTCCAAGTCATTCTGGATTGGCAAAGTTTATGACATTAGTGTCACAAGCCTCTAAGGCTAGCATAGTGGTAGCAGGCAGATTGTTAGTTGCTGCTATATTTGACACGTCAGTGCCCCCCCTACATCACTGATCATGGCCTCACCTGAGGGTTCAAATTTGTTAGGATGCTCATCGAGAACATTGTTAGTATTGATAGAAGTTTCAGGATGTGGTAGTGTTCGGGAAGCTACACTATCAGATGGCATGGTAGTGCAAGCAAAAGCAAACTCAGTTTCACAAAAATGAATATCTCTGGACACAACGTAGGTGTGAGTTTCCAGATCAAACAATTTCCATCCCTTCTTCCCAAAAGGATACCCCACAAAGATACACTTTCGACTACGACTACAAACTTATCGCCCTTTTTCCCTTGATTATGTGCATAACACAAACAACCGGATACTCTGAAGTGCTTATATAAAGGTGGTGCTCCATGAAGCATTTCATAAGGAGACTTTCCATTCA
>JANIIA010000003.1:40513556-40530850 GCA_027478495.1 Erythroxylum alaternifolium | reverse complement strand
TGCTGATGCTTTTGTGCTTGAGGGAAGTATTTCCTTGCTTCTCTGCTTGTGTTATGGTTTTGGTAATGCTTGTCTTTAATGATGCTGTTATGTCGGCTTCATAAGTGAAAAAAATATCTATAACATGATATACCAAGAATGGTGTTGCTAGTAATTCTTTAGACTTTCTATTAGATTTCCTAGATTTTGGGATGATTAAATCGCTTGATTTGGTGATAGATTGCACAGAATACTTCCATTTTGGAAATGGGACATATATTTGGTCATTTTATATTCGAGGAACTGATCAGGGTTGGCAAGTTTTGCTTGTGAGAGTAAACCTTACTTCATGCAGGAAGAAAAAAAAGGCCTCTTCTCTTTTATCAGCAGATCTCATGTAGGAGAAATTGATTATTATACATTTTAGTTGTAACTACAGCTTTTCATAGTCTTGATTTTACATCTTTATTATTCCATGCCTCAAACTTGGTTCTGATTTTTACTAACAAGTTGAAGGTATTTTTGTACGATGTTTCTTTCTGTCACAATTATTCTAGCATGACTACCATTTTCATTTGATTTCCAATTTGCAGGCCTATGCCTCCTATATGAATGGGACTCTGTTGTTTGAACAGGATCGAAATTGGGACACTGCCTTGAAGAATTTCATTAGTGCCAGGTGCATCATTACATTTTAGTTGTTAGTTATTTGATGGAGAACTAGAATTAGTTTAGGGTTATGTTCTGTACTAGTTGGTTTTATTTTTACGAGTTCATTCTAATTTTTTTTCTTATTGTTCAGATTATAAAAGCAGATTTATATGAGGTTTTCAATTACGGTGAAAAATAAAGTTTGACTCTTTGCTTTACTAGGATCAAATGGAAAATTCTATATGTTTGTGCATTTGGTTTATGGATGGCAGGAGAGCGTAGAGTATGTTCTGTTTTAGAATTTCTGAATTTTCAGCTCGAGAGTTTCCATTCTTTCATTGTAAGAGTTGTTTTTCGATTTAGGAGTGATTCCTAAAACCATATAAGTGATTTCTAGGTATGAGACAAATAATTTTGTTTGTCCATAATCTTATAGGATGATTTTTAGTTTGTGTTAACCTAGTGATTCCTAGACCTCGTTATTCATAAGTTGATGAACTACAGCTTGCGTGTGTTTTATCAAATAGTTGGTGGCTGTCCGGTATGATGATTCTTTTATGTTTTTTCTTGCCGAATCTGTCAATAGTTTAATTAGACTATTCTAGAACTGCTTTAGCTAGTTCTTTGGACAGGTTAGAATTTTTCATATACGAGACACTATACAAGATTTTATCTTCTTCGTATAGCCAACTAAATGATACTTTGACAATTGATATGAGAGAAATTGGCTGCGAAGTTTGATAATCGAATTACCAACTGTACTGTAAGCATTATCCTACATCGAATTCTGATCTTTTATCTTTCTGTTTTATAGAAAATATTTTCAGGCAGTGATGCCTACTGCTGCACTAAGTACTATGTCTGGAAATCGGAGAGATAATCTTGCTAGTACTTGATTTTGGTTTGGATGTTGTCATTAAAGCTGATTTTGTTCTAGCACATCCTTTGAAATTGTTTTATGATTTCTTTGAAATATTTTTTGTTCTCAGTATTCCAGAATCAATAGCACTGGTCATACTTGCTAATTATCCTAATTTAGTCAAATTACAAAGGAATATGCTTGACCAACTTGCTATTTTTTTTTTCTGAAGAGCTGTTTATGAGGAACTTGGGAAGTATGGAGATTTGGAGAATCAAGTCTTGTGTCGTGGTCGTGTTGAGGAGCTAGAGCCTAGTATCCGATATTGCCGGCACAAAATAGGAGGGTCAAACTTGCAAACTTCTGACCTCCTACAAATTGGTGAAATGGAAGGTCCTGCGTCGGACCTATTCAAAGTTAAGTTTGAGGTGAGATTGCTTAGTTTCAACTTGAAATTGTACATGTTACATTGTGTCTCTTGTAACGTGGTGCAGTGTCTTTGGTTATACTCTTTTCTGCCTTTGATGTCTTTCAATAAATTACGTTCCTTTGATCTTGGGGTCCCACCATGGATTTGACAAAGCTTATATATTTCTGACTGAACTGTAGCTCATAAATGATTGAGCTTTATGTCCTATTGCAACTTTACAACAATGGATTCTGTAAATTGAAGTGACCACTGATTGTGAAAATACGAAGTGAGCACTGACTGTGAAAATACTTGTTATAATTTTCACTGAAGCCAAAATCTTCTATCCAACTTCTGATTCTCATCATTATGTTGGTTTACAGGCTGCTATGGCTGAGGCAAGATCTCAACAGGCTGCATCCTTGACAGAGTTTCACTGGCTTGGACATAGATTTCCAATATCCAATGCAAAAACTAGAGTGGCCATTTTAAAAGGTCTGTTGCTAATTTCAATCTCTAAATAGGTATTAAGATAAAGTACTACCAAACAGAATCTCTATCCATGGAACCTTTCCTGTGTGATTAATTGAATTTCCATATCATATTCTTTACTTAAGGTAAAAGTAAAGTTTAATGAAGTTCCCTGGTCAGTTTGTTAATTCACGTTTTACTTAAAAGATAATGTGCTGACATTTTTCTGCAACTTTAGGTTTAACATTTTCTTCTGTTAACAAGATATGAGGTTGTTTGACTTTCTTTTCATGGCCAAATTATCAGTTGTACAAATACTATTTACTGATGTATACACTAAATTATTGTCTGATCCAATTGGAGTCATATCTTGGTTCTCTTGTGGTTCATCTTCAGCACAAGACTTGGAGAAGGATTTGCATGGCCCTGCATCAGATACAGTACAAGCTGAGAAAAAATTAACCATCTTTGACAAAGTTTTTGCTGCTTATCATGAAGCAAGGAGCTGCATCCGCAGTGACATGGTATGGAATGCTGCCTAGTGATTTCATACTGTTTTTCTTCATACAGTTCACTTTATTTCTTTTCAGCTTTTTCTCTAATGCTTTGTGGATTTGTTCCTTTGGTAGCATTTATTAGTTTATCCAATTGTCCTTTTATAGCCTTTGTGTTTGATATTTCTTTTATTGTTTTTCAAACAGATTCTTGACATATCAAACTTTGTAGGTCAGTGCAGGTAATGCTGATGATGTCAAAGATGAATTGTATGGCCTTGATAAAGCTGTTAGTACCGTATTAGTACAGCGAACCATGGAACGTAATCAATTGTTGGTTAGCATTGCAAAAAGTAAATTTGCTAGGCGCCGTGATGACAAAATGGAGAAAGCTACCAAACCTGAAGAACTTGTTCGCTTATACGATCTATTATTACAGGTCAATGATGTATTTTTGAAACTGCAATTTAACATGCACTTCCGGTATTAAGATTGACTCTAACTTTTTACAGAAAATTTTATTCACATGATATATTTCACAGAATACTGCCGATCTTTCTGATTTATTGAGTTCTGGGCGAGATACAAAACCAGAAGAACTGGCATTAGCTGAAGACTGTACACGACGAAGTTTGACATTCCGAGCCCAAAGGTATAATCCTCTAGTTGTTTCAACAAGTTACTTGCAACTAAGTCATTTCTGTCTCTGGTTTGAAGTTTTTTTTATTTTTATTCATTGCCTCTTATTTAATCATAAAAGGCCTCCTATTTTGAAGTTGGCTACAACTTGCATTTCCATGGTTCAACAGTGACTGACCATTTTATCTTTCCTCTGTGCTTAAGCCTTCACCATCATCTAGTTCTGCAACCTTTTTCATTTAGAGTTGGGATTTTCACTGGAGGCTGGTTTTGGAAGACTAACCTAATTTCTCCAAAATGTTAACTTGTATCTTAATGTAACACAAGTACCAATGTGGCAGGTCTTTCTACTTGGCGAAGTCATATAGTGTAGCTGGAAAGAGAACAGAAGCATATGCATTGTACCGCCGAGCTCGATCTCTTGCTGAAAATGCCTTGCAGACATTTCAATGTGTGAATGTCTCTGACGAGGTGATTTAGCCTGGAGAAGACCAATAACTGTTTACAAGTTACATTTTATGAAAGTCACTCGTTTAGGATTTATCTGATGAAATCATGGAGGAAATTTACCTGTTAATGCTTTACGGCGAGTTATAAATTAAGGATGATATGTGTTCGTTTGGATTAATTGTTTTATATTTTTTATGCTTCTTGAACAGTTGATCATCAAAGAGTTGAAGACCTTATACAACGAGTGCAGATCTAACAGTTGCATAGAGCATGCCATTGGGATTATGGAGGAGGTGAAAGCTCCAGAGACCCTCTCTAAGAAAGTTTCTGCAATTTCATTGAGTGGAAGTGAGAAGAAGGTATGTCATTCTTGTGTTGTTTTTTCCCTCTTGTTCTCCTTAAGAAGAAGAAATCAAACTGGTGATAACTGTAATACTGACGGCAAAGGATGGACCATAGGATAGAACTTCTGTTCCTAATTATATCGTCCTAGTTATACTAACAATCACCATGAATACATTGACATACTAAACCTAGATTGCAAATAAAAAACTGACCACATATAATGATTTGCACCTCTGTAAAAATAGAGTAATTTCCATGGGTAAATCTCAAGATATATATCTGATTTGTCAGTTATTCTTTTCTTCGCATATCCACTAAGCAGCTTATTTTGCTCAATGTTGAAAATCCCTGAGCATTTATCACTAACCCTGATTGAAATATTGTTTTGAAATTGTAAGGTGGAGAAATTCCTTCTTGAGAAACTCGATGTGTATGAGCCTGCTGTTAGCATTTCAAATGCGAAGGTTGTTCCACACATTGAAGGCTTCCCTCCTGCCTGTCAAGCTATAACTAGAAACCCTATTGTTCTCGACCTTGCCTATAACTATATTGATTTCCCATCTCTGGAGACTAGGATGAAAAAAGAAAAGAAAGGCTTCATAAGTAGGCTTTGGGGGTAAGTGCTGGCGAAGAGCTCTCTAGTTGATTTCCGGCTAACAAAAAGAAAAAGAAAAAAAGTGGATTTCCTGATGAGCTGTAGGAGGCATTGACTTCATAATTGGAGACTGAGTATATGCAGTTCTTTAGCTTCTGAAATTTTGGATATGTGAATTTTGGCTTATTAGATTCCCAAATCCGGACACAACCCAACTTAACGTTTAGGATGTTGCAACTTGGGTTGGGTACACAGAAATAGAACATCACATTGAACTTAACCAAATGGAACTTTTTGGCAGCTCTATTGCTCAATATTACGCTTCAGTCGTCCCCTTGTTTTACAGGCGATAGGTATATGATTCTTTCCTTAAAAGTTTTGAGGAAATGGTTATCTTATTGGTGCAAGTCCTTTGGGATACATAGATCCAAATAACGAGGATAAAGTTGTGAAAATATTCACATTGGCTAGAATCACACCGGGTCGATGGAGTCCACTTGGTTTGCATATTTTATCCAGTTAACTAGGTCTAGTTATCTGTGCTGGAGCTTTTTATTACCTAATGTTCACAGGTCCTCGGTAATTAAAAAAAATACTCAAAAACGTACTTATTGTTTTTTCAGGAAAATTTTAGTATAGACTTGATACGCTTAGGTACAAATGCAATACTCTTCTTTTTATCTTTGATTTAGTAGCTCTTTTGTTTTATTTTTATTCTCTTCATTTTTGTTTAATGTTTTCCTAAATTGCAATGTCAAATTGGTAACAAAAAAGTGACAATTAATTAGGAATGTCAAAAAGGTTATGGGTTCAGCTTAAATTAATTGAAAAATTAGGCTTTGGATTGGACTATATAATATATACGAACTCAACCCCTTCATTCTCTCACACGGAACTCTTTTATCTCTCTAATCGTTCTCAAATTTTTTTTTTTTTTGGTGTTGGTTATTTTCTTATCTAAAGTAAATAAAAAAGATTTGACGTAGTATCAAATGTATGAAAATAGTTGAGTATATTAATAATTAATTAGTTACACCAAAGTAATTAAAAAGAATATTTTATCATTTCCAATTCGTATTTAATTAGGGATTTTCTAGTGAGATTAGATTGAGAATTGACAAATTAGTTTTTGAAATATGAATCATAATTTAATTTTTAATTTTTAATAGCAAATATGATTGAATTTTATATAACTTAAACATTAATTATGTACTCTATTTTTACTTAGAACATTAATAAAGAAAATATTAAATTATGCTTATAATCATGCATAATTATATATTAGTCAAATCACTTTAGTATTCTTAATAATTGAGTGATTATAATATATTATTAAATTTCAATTTTGATTTATAATTGTAAATTATTTAATTGAAATTAGTGATAAAGCAAAAAAATTATTTTACCTATTGGTTATAATTTATATTTATCACTAATATATTTGGAATCTAAAAGATCATACATATACAACAATTAAAGAGAGAAATTAACTTAAAATAAGTTGAACTTAATTTTTCAATTTAAAAACTTTAGAAACTAAATATGATATTTTTATTTAGTAAAATTAAATTCTAACTTTGGTCAAAAAAAGGTACATACATGGTATCTATTGTCAAAAGACAATAAACAAATAAAGGACAAAACAAATATAAACATTAACCAAAAACTTATATTAAAATTATGAGTTTTTAGATTCTTAATAACATAAGTAGTTCAATTAATCCAATTTTTATTGATAATATTAATAAAATTGAATTTTTGAAAAATCGAATTCAGTATGTCAAAAGTTCATCTCTTTTTCTTTTCCCCCGGCTAAAACAACGTGGACATAACGACATTACAAAGCAATTAAAGAGCTTTTGTGATTTTCCTTATTATCACCCTAACTTTACATCGATAATGTTTCGTTAAAAATCTTTATGTGGTAGAACAATTACATCAACTACCAGCATTCTTTCTTTTTTGGTAAGTCGTAGCCATGAATAATTTTTGAATGCCATTGACTTCGATACAATCCATTTCAACTGGGGTCAATCCCATAGGTTTTCTGGAGGGAGGCATTCAAAAATATATGAAACAATGTTGGTAGTTTATGTAATTATTCTAACGCTTACAAAATGATGCGTATAGGCATGAAACAAAGAGCAACTGTTAATTTCAGACCCACCTAATATCTGGTGAGAATTTGATTCAACAAGCAAAGGAAACTCTGATATTTTCGGCTGTAAAAGATTATTGGTAGTTGATGTAGATATGCTACTGGTTACCAATGTGAAGCAGTGCAAGTTTAATGCTTACTGCTCCAAATACTACATACAATACACTATTTTAGTGAGATAAAGAGAGGGACACGAGGTGAGATGGATTTGTGTGTCTTTTGTCAATATTTAAAAAAAAATTAAATAAATATTTAAATTTAAATTAAATTCTAGAACAAACTTTAAAGTTAAAATTGCCCATTTTTAATTATGTTTTAAAGAACACAAGTTCTTATCTCATATTCTCACCTTTCTATAGTCAATTGTAACCCAGATAACAAAAAATTATAACATATATGGCATACTATATGATGCAGAAGCTTATATATTCCCAATTTTATAACATACAATATTTAAATTAATTTACATGTTTTAGAAAATCTTTCTAGTTCTATTGCATTCTACAATTAGTTTCAATATATAAGTGGTTTTTTATAATTTCTACCCAACGTTATGAATACCATACCGATACTAGTATCAATACCTAGTTAGGTTTTGGTAAAGTACTATACTGGTATCCATCAATAGCAGGTATCATTTCGGGTAACTTTTTAAATTTATGAAATAGTTCCTGAATTTTTTAGAAATTGCAAAATAGTCCTTCAATACATTATACTGTAAACTTTATAATTTTATATCAACCATGTCTCTAAAAATCATAATAATAAAATTTTAACATAACAACAATTTATTTATTTTTATTAACAATATTTTTCACATATTTCACATATAAATAGTAACTACAATTAATATGAAAATGATCATTTAATCATCGTACAAATATAAAATTAAGAACAATACAAAGTATTTAAAATATTCCAATTTCATTATATAATAAATAATAATTACATCAAAACATCAAATAAAAAATAAATATCCATTACTCTCTAGCAATTATAATTTACAAAAAGGGTCCGTGCTAAAGAACCAACAAGAAGTGAAACCTGAAATATAAATATTTACAATAACATGTATATATAGAATTTAACATATACATCAAATATAAGTGAAATTAAAAGAAGAAAAGAAACAAAAACCTAAAACTTCATTTAATCAAAAGCCGCTACAATTGGATTGACCTCAATTCTCATTTAGTACAAAATCTTCATTACTGAGAGGAGTCTCATCATCATCATCACCATTCAAATTTATTGCACCAAATGATATGTCAATGCTTTCGCATTCAAGATTATCTTCTAAGTCACTTTCATCTATCAAACTTGGTTCCTCAGAAACCAGATCTGCCAAAAGAACGATATTATTAATGCAAATTGACTCTTCTAAACCACTTATTTTATTAAGAGTCATAGTAAACAATAAAATTTAATTATAACGAATTATATCTAACTTAATAATGATAATAATATATCTTTCTTAAAGCTTTAATTTGTATTGAACAAAGATTAAGTTATTCAATCTTTTGTGCTCCAATCTATTCATTTTCTTAGAATGAATGAATTCAAATGTGTTCTAATTTTATTCACAGCCTGTTGCATTCACATTTTAACTTAGAATTTGAATTGCAAACCTTTACAATTCTAGAACATCATTTTCAAACTGTCCCACCGAGAAACTATAAGTTATAAGATAGCAAAAGTAGTGTTACAAAAAAAATAAAGTGATGATTAATTTTCAACAAGTAATGAAAGTGAAAAATATATACCTGGATTAAGTTTTTTATTTTTGACAAATAGCAATTAACATCCTAAAATCACCAGAAGCCTTCTTATAAATCTTCATTTATAAGCTTAAGAGATCTTTCATCATCTCATGGACAACAATTGTTGAAATAGTTAATAACATTCTCCTATTAACTTCAGCTTTCTTTGTAAAAATTAGTTTGAAATAAACACTAGGATTAAAAAATTACCCTATTGCAAACAATGAAGAGTAAAGTTGTCTTTCTTATCTCTTATTTATAATTGCAAGATAATGTTTGTATAAAGAAGGCCGATTTTTTAGATTGGCCTTGATTGCTTCCTTTTTCCCTCTACATGGCATTATAAAAATAACTCGTTGTTGCCTTTTTATTACTATTAGTCAAACAAAGTACCCTCATCATAGGCTCACAAACTTGAATGACAAATTAACATTAGGACCAAAAATCAGTATCTTCAAGTATAATTCAAGAAATCTCCAATCCAACATTAGACCTAGCATGCTGAAGTGGAACTCACTCATCACTTGTAAATATCTGTCTTAAATTTTTCTTTATCATAATAAAAAACTAAAGAGATAAGAAATTTGTTACAAATCTTATAACTGTAGGACAATACAAATTCTTACCAATGGTGAATTAATTTCTCACTAAATTCAAGACCCATCCATAATTGTAGATGAACTTGGTCACCTTTTTTATTTTCTGCACAGTTTCATCAATAATAGGAAAATATCTACCATCCCCTATATTTTTCAAAATCAAGTCAATGCGATGTACAACACAAAGAATCCAATAAAAAGAATTATACTTACTTTGTAATCTTTTTCCAATCGCTTTATAAACAAAATTATTGTTAGTAATGAACTGAATGACTCAATTTCATTTACAACTTCATCAAATATTTCAAATAAAGTATCAACATTCCTAACAAAGCCAGATGCATGATTAAAACATTTACACCTTTGCAAAATAAACTAAAAAATTAATAATAGGCTCATGTCTTCTATTTGTCCAACTATCACACATAATTGAGGACCCAAATGTAGCCCAAGTCATTCTTCTTTCATCCAAATAAACTTTAATTTTATAAATAGAGCAACTTAAAAGTTTACCTCTGTAGTCATTATTTGAAGGAGCTTTATATCCTGAACCATAAGAGGTAATATCATCTACCATAGGCTGATAATAATAAGACTGAGAAGTATTAAATGTTATACCTGAATCATACCACCATCTAACCATTGCATATCCATATTATGAGCTGCTTCTTTTGATTGTAGGGTACTGTGAATTGAAGGCTGAGCTCCTAGAGTTGTTTATGATGCAAAAAAATTAGACATGTGTCTTCTTCTTTTCTTAACATCAGGTTTAGATGCAACATTGACTTCTTGTTAGGTAGGAGTACTATCATCTTTAATATTCTCACTATCATCCTGAGCATTAACACAAACTTCTACTACTAATTTCGTAATTCAATCTCTGGCTTCTATCTTTCTCGTGCTGATACTCTTCATGCAAAGTCTTCATTTGTCATTTCACATCATAACTCACCTTTTTACAAGGTTTCACATCACCTTTAACTTCACTAAATGATTCTTTATGCTAGTGATTTCTTCACTTTTCAAATGCTTGTTACAAAACAAGTAAATAGTATGGTTTTTTATTCTAAGGATCAATCCAGCATGAGCCCAAGGTGGATCATTGTATCTTCCTAAAATGGTTGAATTACTAGGAATAATTGAACTTCCTTCCATTTATCTATAAAAATAAATAAAGACATATATCAAAATCAACTTAATAACTTCATATCAAAATAAAGAACATATAATTTCATTATCAACCACTATCACAAAATATGTATTATTTATCTCAAAAGTTGAAACTAGTACAATACACATATACATCTTATATAACATAACTCATTTTGTATGATTACGTCATAAACAATTCAATTTCATCTAACACAATCCATCAATAGGTAAAAAAAAAACACAATTCAAGTATTCAACGTACACAATTACACAAAATGCATATACATTTTGTATAATATAACTCATTTTGTATGATTACATCATACACAATTCAATTTCATCCAACACAATCCGCCAATAAGTCAAAAACAAACAATTCAAGCATTCAACATACACAATTACACAAAACATATATACATCTTGTATAATATAACTCATTTTGTATGATTACGTCATACATAATTCAATTTCATCAAACACAATTCACCAATAAGTCAAAAACTAACAATTCAAGTATTCAACATACACAATTACACAATACACATATATATCTTATATAATATAACTCATTTTGTATGATTACATCATTCAACTATAAACTAAAGACATACACTCACAACTATAATATATTCAACGTCAACCATAACTCACAACTATAAGTTTACAACTTACTTTATGTAATCTCATAATTAAACTATAAACTAATATAATTTGTTTACTTATGCAATTCATTTTGTAATGCTTATAATTATTTTATTTTCTTAACTAATTTTAATCAATTGTTACTAAAATCCTAATTCTTAACTTTAATTTAACAATTTTTCATTCACTGATTTTAATCAACATCATTAGTTTCTTACTCAAGTTAACTCCACAATGCAGAGTTAATATATATTACATAATTCAATTTCATCCAACACAATTCACCAATTAACAATATAAAAATGCAAACATTTAATTTTCTTAACTTAATTGCATATATTAAATGATTTAATTATATATTAAATCTTATATTTAAATGATTAATCATATGTTAAATACTTTTTATATACAAACAATAATTAGTAAACTTTATGTTTCATATAAATTAATTAACAAATTAACAACTTAATGCATTAATTTTGAAATTGAAAATGTTTAAATTACATTGAAATTGAACCAACTCGTCCAACCAATTCTAACTTTCAAACCTAAATTTTTTCAGTGCACTAATTTTCTTTATAAATTAACAATGCTTAAATTACATTGAAATTGAACCAACTCATAAATACATTTCGAACTTTCAAATTCAAAATTTCCAATTCACACAAACAATTCCAACAATTCTAACTTTCAAACCATTCGTAAAATACATATTACACAACTAAAACACAATGCTATTGCAATTTAGAAGCAGAAAAAAGTAATTCAAAACATACCAAAAGGATAAAAAGTTGCAATTTGGGGTGGGTTGGGTCGAGTCAGTTCAGTTAGGTTTGATTAGGTCAAATCAAGTCTAGAACTAGAAAATGAAAATGGTGATTTATGTCATGTTTTCAGGCAAGCAGCAATGGTGGACTGGAGCAGCGGCGTGGCGTCGTGTAGAGGTGGAGGACAGCAGGAGTAGTGGGCAGAGGTGGAGAGCAATGACATGGCGTTGGCCAGAGGTGGAGAGCAGTAGGTGCAGTAGGCAGAGGTGCAGGGCAACAGGGCATGGTGGGCAAAGGTGGAGAGTAGCAGTGGTTCCGAGTGGTGGCGCGGTGGCAGTGAGTAGTCAGCAACATTGGAGGGAGGGAGTGGAGAAAGATGAAAAAGGAAAAGAGGAGAGAGAGGAATGAAAAATTGAAAAAGGCACTAAGATATGAGAGTCTACCAAGGTGTGGGATGTTTTGGTTTGTTTTTTCTTTTTTATTTACAATTTAGTTCTTAGGAATTTTAAGCTTTCCGGTACAGGTCAATACTAGATAAAAGGTTAATATCGATGATTTTATTTTTGTATTGTTTTCTGGCTGGCATGGTGTGGAACTGGAAACATTGTTTTTACCTCTTAATTTCATGTTTATTTGTGTTTACATTTTACATTGTTTATAGAATTTTTAAGTTAAATTTAAATATAATTAATTAACATATATATTCATTTTATCTTACACCTCTAAATTTTTTATTTAGCTTGTTTTCATTTACTTTTTGCTTTTTTCATTTTAAAATTGTATTTAAAAGAAACGTTTTTGTTTTCTATTTGTTTATTTGCAAATTGGAACTCCATTTTTAAAATGAGTACTACATTTGACTGTTTAATAGACTTTAGGGAGACGACGT
Organism: Erythroxylum alaternifolium; assembly: GCA_027478495.1. Lineage (NCBI taxonomy): Eukaryota > Viridiplantae > Streptophyta > Magnoliopsida > Malpighiales > Erythroxylaceae > Erythroxylum > Erythroxylum alaternifolium. The sequence continues at coordinate 40,517,991 of JANIIA010000003.1, read as the reverse complement.
ACGGAATGAGTCACATACCGAACGAGCCGGCGAAAGCATACATTTGTATGTTATGGTATGTCCAGTTTTAGGAAGATTCATTGTTAATCAAGCACTAAACAATAAATTAATTATATAAACTATAATACGCTTAATATATGTTGTACATGTAAATTAATTATATAAATCGAAAAGTTGCATTAATGTTTGAGGACTTATTTGAAAGTCTTAAGAGACATGGAAACCAAGCTCAATGGATATGGAAGGCCTAACTTTAGGAATCAAATCTACACATTGAAAGCAATTAAATAGGCTAGGTGACAATATTCTTCAACTTATCTTGATAACATTTTCATAATTATTAAAAGTTCTGTTGAATCGGTGGGCCGTAAAAAGTAATGAAAGCAAGACCAATTACTAGTTTGGCCACGTACGAGTGGGACAACTGAACTAGTCCTTACGACCTAGTACATCGTGTGTTCTTGCTTCTTCCCAAAACACGGACAAACTGTTTAAAGACAACTGTTTTTCGTAGGTTAAGTTTGTCCACTGTCAAGTTTCAAACCTTTGACGCTCTCTTCCAATGACCACATTTTTCCATTTTAATTGGTCCATTCTTGCCAATATAAGCCGGCAATATTTTTCTCTAAACGTCGACATAAACTGGCAATCCTAGACGGAGAATCAATGACTCGTTCAACAGCGACAACAACAATGTACAAAAGGGCATCAGTTCCAGGTATATTAAACATGCTTTTGGAGATGTTAGAATTATCTTGTAATATTAACTGATTATGATAAATAATCAAGGAACATGTAACTAAACGGGTCAACATGCAAACAATTATTACCAAGTCAAGGCAAACTTTTTACCAAAAGTAATGAAGAGCTTCTGGTCACTCTTCGTCTGTTAGCTCAAGACCTCAGAGTCCTTGTTTTTGATTTTGGAAAAAAAAATGCAGGAATAATATAATGTGATCGGGATAAATGCCCGCCAAATAAGCCGACGAGACCGAGTCCATTGCTTTAATATTGATGATCCACTTGCCAAAGTCGAGTGAGTGCCGCCCCAGTTTTGATATAATAGTTTGAATTAAAAGGTCAGAAAAAATTTATTAAATTTAATAACAAACTTATTTTTATGTATTCCAAATATAAAAATAAAGTTAACATTTTTTTTTCCTTTGATCCATTTATATTTCAGAATAGCATGTTACCCAAGAAGCTAACACGTGTTTTGTGATGATTAAACTTGTACTCCTTTAATGTTACAGCAAATTTTGGTATTTAAAAGCATTTTTATTTTTGGTTGCATCCCCTGTGGTGATTCCAAACGTTACCCCACGGTGCTCTCCTATATAAACCATATGTTCTCATGGTAAGTCACTAAGCCGGTTCCTTGTCAGCCATATAAGATAGAAAAACAGAGAGATGGCACCCTCACCCTTGCACCCACATTCAGCAAATGACGAATCACATAATGATAGACTAGCAAAGTTACAATCCTTTGATCAATCACAAGTAGGGGTTAAAGGGCTTGTAGATGCTGGAATTGAGAAAATTCCCGACATCTTTGTCTTGCCACCTGATCCTGAAGTCGCTGATGATCAGGGTTCATCAGCAACTCATCCAATAAGTCTCCAGATTCCAGTAATAGACCTGAAATACGTGCATGATGAAAAAAATACAAATGCACGTAAACAGATTGTCAAAGAAATTCTAGAGGCATCTGAGAAATGGGGTTTCTTCCAAGTTGTGAATCATGGAGTTTCCACTGATACCTTGGAGAAGATGATTGATGGAGTCCGTAAGTTTCACGAGCAACCCAATGAGGAGAAAATGAAGTTCTATTCACGAGATATCTCCAGAAAAGTGAGGTACAATAGCAATTTTAATCTGTACGATCTCAAAGCTGCAAACTGGAGGGATACCAGTTACTTTATCATGGCACCAGATGCTCCTCAAGCTGAGGAATTTCCTGAAGTCTGCAGGTAACTAGCCATTTTAAATGATTTTCAAGTTCTGTAAGTGTTATCTCTGTTACTTAAAGTTGCAAATTTTTGAACCTTTTCAGACATTTCTTCTTAACGAAATTTCTGCTAAAATGACGTTATTGTTATCACTATTTGCAAATTTTTTGAAGAAATAGTTATCAATTATCAACAAATAATAATTTTAGCTGCAATTATCAATAGAAAATCATTTTACTTAAATCTGTAGAACTTATTTAACTTGACTTAATTTTACAAATGAACCTAAGATAATTATGGCTAACTTTCTTTTATTAAATATACATTTTAATTAATTTTATAACTTTTTTGTTAAATATAAGTATGTTGATCTATATAAACTTATTAATGAACTAGTCCATCTTGATGTTTTAAACAAATGTTTTATGCAATTGATCACCAATATTTACACTAATAATTTACTTTTTCTTGGATACATGCACCTCTTCATCCACCAATTACAGGGATATAACAATCAAATACTCAGCACAAGCTAGAGACGTTGGAATTACTATCTTTGAGTTACTCTCAGAGGCACTCGGGCTGAAGTCTAATCATCTCACCGACATTGGTTGTGCTGAAGGGCATTACATCTTGTGCCATTACTATCCTGCATGTCCTCAGCCCAAGCTCGCAATTGGAACTACACCACATAAAGATGCTACTTTTATTACAATCCTTCTCCAGGATCAAATTGGAGGCCTCCAGGTTCTGTACGATCATAAGTGGGTAGATGTTCCCCCGGTTCCAGGAGCTTTGATAGTTAACATTGGCGACTTCCTGCAGGTAAGGATCTCAAAACCAAAAACAAAGTTTATTCGTTATTATGCTTCTCCAAGTAGGTTATTAGGCAATTAAGGTCTAGCTTTGAAAATATGTCTTAGACTTTTGCATTCTATTTGCGCTAGCTTGTATCGAATGACAAGTTCAAGAGTGCTTTGCATAGAGTTCTGGCCAGAGACGTTGGCCCAAGAATATCAGTGGCATTCTTCTTCTCAACATATTTCAGTGCATCAGACAGGCTTTATGGACCCATAAAGGAGCTTGTAACAGATGAGAATCCTCTTTTGTATCGACAAATTAAGGTGGTAGACTATGTTAATAGTTACTACACAAGAAAACATGATGACGCTGCTGCACCAACCGCTGTCATTGATAATTTTAGGCTGTGAAACCACCATATGGAACACTACAATCTGCAAAAGTTCTTCTCCATTAATGAGTTCTGTCGTCCGCAAATTGTCTACCAAGTTACACTATGTTTACTTTGTGTCTCCGACATTGTGCCATAATCAATGGTATTTAATAAATATATTGTCATTGTCATCGATACTCATTTGCAGTCTCGCTAATTCGCAAAATTTGAAGAGGTCTGATAATACACAGTCTTATTCCTACCTAATTGAGGTTGTTCTTAACATTATATTTACTTTTTGTTTTCAACATTGTGGCATTATCAATGGTATTTAATAAATAGTGACTTTTGAAAACTTCTCATATTTTTATTTATTAAAATTATGAATATTATTGCCTCAATAGCAATCATAAAATCTTTTCTATAATTATGATTGTGATCTAAATTTTGAAATACTAATTAAAGGAACAAAGTTGGTGATATATCAACAAATTGCTTATTGGGTGAGGTTGCGAAGTGTAATTATTTATATTTAGAGATAAGGACAAGCAAAATTATAATTAATATGTGATACAAAATTCTTTAACTTTTCCTTCAAATATATAAGGACCAAATTTTACAAAAGTATGCATAATTCTTGAAATTCTTTAGACCTAATATAAAATAATAAAGAATAAATTATATTTAAAATTTTGAACTTTCCCTGATATTAAAAACAGTAATAAAATATCAAAAATTTAATTTATTACAAAACCAATTTACTGTAATTATATATAGTACTAACTTAACTCGTAACCAAAACTTTCCAAATAAAAAATCAGCAGTTTAATGTAGAAAATATTTATAAATTAAAATTATTTAAATTTTAAATTGTTTTTTTATTTTTTTAGAAAAGGAAAGTTTGGTCTTATCCGTATCTTAATTTGATCCACATATCTCTGCAACTTCTTCATCTCTTCGCTTAAATCAGCTTCAAACTTTCTGTTTCTGATTATTATAAAGCTAAAGCAACATCACACATTCATAAGAAATATAACAACAGGAAGAATGAAACGAAACAACATACGTCGTAGTTGACTGCAGATAAAATATAAGCAAAGGCAACACTAGAAAGCATGGAAAGAGATTTATCATTTTACTATCCTGGATTATATAGGCAAAAGTTGAAAACTAAAGAGAAAAGAGGGGAAGGTAGTAAGTGACCTTGTCTCAGATGCTATAGGAAACATCAACGCTTTCATGGACCTTCCGTAGGACGCAATCAATCTGTCCCTTGAAGATTGTGATTAGTTCCCATAGCAAGTTTTCATGA
>JANIIA010000003.1:40407825-40418905 GCA_027478495.1 Erythroxylum alaternifolium | reverse complement strand
ATATATATATATATATCTTTTACTTTGTTTTGGCATTTTAATTGGTTTTTTTAATTGGACATACAAAACTTATTATTACAAGAGCTGGATACGGAAGTTGTTAAAGCGATGGAGTTGAAGTGGAACTCTTATATTTGAATTTAAGTGAGACTGATTATAGAGTAGATTGTGTTTCAAATGGATAAAAAGATATGAAAATTGTGTTTGAGTTTGAAAGAGGAGTTTGAAAAATATACGTATGTGATTATTCTAGCATCTGTGAATATGCGGGTGATGTTTATCTGGTTTGTAGGCTGAAGACGTAATTATCGTTTTTGAGTGGGTGTGGTCTGAGAATATGGAAGGTTTTTTTTGGTTTTGCTAGCTGTGCACACGCATGTTGGTGTTTTGTTGAGTTGGCTATGGACAGTGCTCATCTTTACTTCTTAGTGCAGAAACACGTGATGATACAGTGGTAGGCAGTGATTGTGTGCAGCAGTAGGTGGTACACGCTTTTCCTTGAGGGTGTGGCAGTGTGTGTCGAACAAGTCTTCTTATGGGTTTTTGAAGAAAACATTTGCTGTGGTGTATGTTAAGTAATATGGACCGATTGTCACTTGAAGAAGTACAATAACCAATTTCTGTGAAGAAAGTTTATTGCCGTGATATTTGGTGGAGACAAATTCATAGGGAAATCTTTTTTAATCTCAAGTAGTTTGTTATTTAATTTTCTGTTGGTTAAACACTTGAGATACTTTTATTTGTTATTACTTTGAGTGAAAGTAGGTAGAAAAATTCTCTGACGAGGTTAACACGAGTCAGTCGTGTTATTGGGTATGAAAGTTTTTCACGAGTAGTTAGGTTGTGAGATAGTTGCAGAAATTATGAGGTGCTGGGTTAAATTAATTATGTGTAATTCTGTTAGACTACTGTGAAAGTAATTAAGCTGGGTGAGAGCCCCGCAGACATAGGTCGAGTGTGCCGAACTGTGTTACCAAATTTTGGTGTTTCTTTTATTTCGATTCTGCTTGTTTTTATTTTATTGGTGGCAAAGAAGTTTGTGACACGTTCGCGAAATAATTAACTCCTTCGGTTTTTCATTTATTAAAGAGGTTAAACAAAACTCTTAGACTAAAAAGGTTTCCAAGATTGAACAAAATTGTAAGAGTTGGTGAAAATGTTGAAATTTGGTTAGATATGGAGTGTGGAAATTAAAAAAATGAAGAAGAAAGTGGAGAAGATAAGGTTGCAATTTGTTTCTTAGTTATAATTTAGCACGAATTGACTATTTAAGTAATAAATTGGCTAACTTTTATTTATAACGTTTATAAATGTGAGTTGTACTGAAAAATTGGCTGATTCTTGCTTTACCTAACTAAATCGATTGATCCAATTTAGTTTTAAAATCCTTACTTTTTTACATAATAAACATGGCTAAGAATAAGTAAATATATTATTATTAATGTGTTCAAAGGATCGATGGCTTAGTGCCTTTGTCTCCTAAAAGTGTTGTCATCTGAAAGTGAATCCATCTTGAAACTTAATCTCTCCAAAGGGATAAAGGAAATTTGAAACCCAATAACAAAATCTTCATTCCTTTTTATGCAAGGCTGCATTAGGAAATTTGGGGCTTTGCATTCCATATAATAGGAGAAAAAAGTGCAAAATTGAAGGTTACAATTGTAATGTTGAATTGAAAGCAGACAAAACATGGATAGACTTGGTTGGGTCAAATTAGATTATATTGTTAAAAGTCCAATTCGAAATCTTGGCTAGCTCATGTCGCTCGTCCTGAACCTAAACAAACTCCTTAAATTAATTATGTTTTTTTTTTTTGCCCACGAGGTGTTTTAGGCAGATATTAACTATAGGAAGACACCTTTAAGCTATCTATACCTAGACTAATCCCCGTTCGAGCCAGGTAAGTCCTTTGTAGGAGGCAAAGTTTTGACCCTAAGTTTTAAACGACTACATACATGAGGAGAGTTTAAACCCGCGACCTCACTTAAGCTAGGAGAACCCCTTATTAACTCATCTCTAAGACCAAAAAGAACATTGTTTTGGTCAAACAGTCAGGTCTTTCAAACTTTACGAGTCAAACCCTTAGATCCGAACTCTACCAAACCTAAAACTCATTCAAATTAAATCTTGTTTGTTTCACGCTTACCTTATATCTCTAAAAATAGGCTAATTTATGCATTTCTTATAAAATAAATTAAAATATTTTAATAAAATTTTAAAATTAAAATTTTTTAAAAATAGAATATCAGATTTATTTTAATAATGTCTTGAAGGTACACGTTAAAATATCAATTATGGTTGTAGAAATGGTAAGAGGCGCAGAAGTCCAATACCCAATACCCATATAATTATTTGGACCAGTTACATGCATAGTAACCCGACCCATTTTACAGCATGCCATACTTAACTAGACCCGTTAAATGGAACCAGATCCTAACCCGAATGAACAGTCCGTTTGTCAGTGTGATTGCAAACAAGTGCCTAAGCACAAACCCGTTAACAGCACGAGCGCAGAGAAGAGAAATAGAGAAGGAAGAATAGAAACCCTAAACAATCCAGAGCGAGAAGTGATAGTATAATCCTTTTCAAAGAAAAGAGAAAAGAATTGCGTTCTTCTTCTAGATTTTCTTTTCAATTGATATCTTGTTTGTTTTGGAGAGGGTGCTAAAACAAAAAGAGGAAAGATGAGGATTATGATAAAAGGAGGTGTGTGGAAGAACACAGAAGATGAGATCTTGAAAGCGGCGGTTATGAAATATGGCAAGAACCAGTGGGCTCGTATCTCTTCTCTTCTCGTTCGCAAATCCGCTAAGCAGTGTAAGGCTCGCTGGTACGAGTGGCTCGATCCTTCCATCAAAAAGGTACCTTTTTTTTTTTGTTCATATTTCCAATAGAAAATGAACCAGCGTGATAACCTGGTGGTTATGGATAAGAAATTTGATTTCAGCATATGGGTACGCTGCTGTTATATTGATTTCTGCTTTAGCATTAGTTATGGGGAATTGAGTGTCAGTTATAGAGTTTAAACTGGTGTGAAGGTTAGTTCCAAAGTTGCTTTACTTTGTTACTTATTGTTGGAAATGACTCATACTGGTCATCTTTTATCTTAGCGGACTGATGCTTTGATTTCTGTGATGTTTGAAGACTGAGTGGACCAGAGAAGAGGATGAGAAGTTGCTTCATCTTGCTAAGCTCATGCCCACTCAGTGGAGAACTATTGCTCCTATTGTCGGACGAACACCATCCCAGTGCCTTGAACGGTATGAGAAACTCCTTGACGCTGCCTGTGTTAAGGATGAGAACTATGAACCTGGGGATGATCCTCGCAAGTTGCGTCCAGGGGAGATTGATCCTAATCCAGAATCTAAGCCTGCACGTCCTGATCCTGTTGATATGGATGAAGATGAAAAGGAAATGCTTTCTGAAGCGCGGGCTCGGTTGGCCAACACTCGGGGTAAAAAGGCTAAAAGGAAGGCTAGGGAGAAACAACTTGAAGAGGCTAGGAGGCTTGCTTCACTGCAGAAAAGGAGAGAACTGAAAGCTGCTGGTATTGATACAAGGCAACGGAAGAGGAAAAGAAGGGGGATTGACTACAATGCAGAAATTCCATTTGAGAAGAGGCCACCTCCTGGCTTCTTTGATGTTACTGATGAAGATAGACCAGTGGAGCATGTTCAGTTCCCCACCACTATTGGGGAACTTGAAGGGAAAAGAAGAGTTGATGTGGAAGCACAGTTAAGAAAGCAGGACATAGCAAGGAATAAAATTGCTCAAAGGCAGGATGCACCATCAGCTATTCTACAAGCTAACAAGCTTAATGATCCAGAAACAGTGAGGAAGAGATCCAAGCTGATGCTTCCTGCACCTCAGATTTCAGATCGTGAATTAGAAGACATTGCAAAAATGGGTTATGCTAGCGATATTATGGCAGGGACTGATGAATTAACAGAAGGGAGTGGTGCCACTCGTGCGCTCCTAGCAAACTATGAGCAGACACCACGTCAGATGATGATGCCATTGCGGACCCCACAAAGGACTCCTGCTGGTAAGGGTGATGCTATTATGATGGAAGCAGAAAACCTAGCGCGGATGAGAGAGTCACAGACACCTTTATTAGGAGGCGAGAATCCAGACTTGCACCCTTCAGATTTTTCTGGAGTCACTCCTAAAAAGCGGGAGATTCAAACACCAAATCCAATGCTGACTCCTTCAGCTACTCCTGGAGTTGCTGGTCTTACCCCTAAGGTTGGCATGACACCATCAAGGGATGGATTTTCTTTTGGTATGACCCCACGAGGAACTCCAATCAGGGATGAGCTCCATATAAATGAGGACATGGACATCCATGACGTGGCAAAGCTAGAGCAACAAAGACAAGCTGATTTAAGAAGGAATTTGCGCTCTGGCCTTAGTGGCCTTCCACAACCCAAGAACGAATACCAGATTGTTATCCAACCACCCCCGGAGGAGAATGAAGAACCAGATGAGAAGATTGAGGAGGATATGTCTGATAGAATAGCTAGAGAGAAGGCTGAGGAAGAAGCAAGGCAGCAAGCATTACTTAGGAAGAGATCTAAAGTACTGCAGAGGGAACTACCTAGACCTCCTGCTGCTTCGCTGGAACTCATCAGAAATTCTTTGTTGAGAGCTGATGAGAGCTCCTTTGTTCCTCCAACCTTGATTGAGCAGGCTGATGAAATGATAAGAAAGGAGCTTCTGATGTTACTGGAGCATGATAATGCAAAGTATCCACTTGACGAGAAGCTGAATAAGGAGAAAAAGAAAGGTACCAAGCGCTCTGCCAATGGACCTACTGCTTCAATTCCTGTTATTGAGGACTTTGAAGAAGAGGAGATGAAGGAGGTGTGTACTTGATCATGCATATTTCCTTATTTTTTTGTTAAACTTTGGGGCCGGGGGATTGAATATTAGTAATTGATTAGCCTACTTTGTTTCTTTCTCTTGCAATTTAACTCTTTTTTATGCTTAAGATAGCTATTTTTGAGGCATTGGAAGAACAGATCTACTTTATTTGAATAGTTTAATCTTGGAAGCAAGAAATATGTTCTTCCAAAATTTTTAGGTTTCTATTGTAGTGGAAAATTTCAACTATACTGCCATTGTTTCTTTTAAAACTGCTTTTGTACAGAGATCCTAGCTTGCAGTATGGTTGATGAACTTTTGAAATGTTCAGCTTCTAGTTCTTTGTTATTTTTCCTGTGGATTTGGGTAAAAACTAGAGGATAGTATAGCCTCTTACGGCATTCATTTTGAGTCATCAAGTGGGGTAAAGATCAACAAAGTTGTGGAGTTTTATGATACTGCTCCTCTACATGTTAGGCCTGAGACTTAGCGTCTGTTCTCACTCTGTAGTTCACTATACTTCTGATCAAAGTTTATCTATCAGAGAAGATTACTTGCCCTCCATCTTCAGCATTCGGGTTCTGCTATGGATTGATGAGTGTCTAAAAAAAAGGGAAATTATACATGTGAGAAGTTGATTTGGTGCATTGTGCTAATGTTCTGACAAACAAGCTGAACCGGGAATACTCTTAATTGCTTAAGCACTAGCCATCAAGGTCAATATTTGTATTCAGCTTGCAATGCTTTTTGCTTAAGATCTGAAAGAGAACTGTTAACTAAATGCTTCAAGTATTGCCCTAGAGATTCTACCTACATTGCCAATCGTCATCTTCACATCTCCTATAGACATCTCCTATTTGACTAGCATGACTTTGATAATAAGTTAGTTTGACTATGCTATAGAAAGTGTTCTTAGGATTCCATTCTTCTTTGCAGGCTGACATTTTAATCAAGGAAGAAGCTCAGTGTATCCGTGTTGCAATGGGGCACGAAAATGAGTCCCTTGATGAATATGTCGAAGCACACAAAACATGTGTAAATGATCTGATGTACTTCCCTGCTCGAAATGCTTACGGTCTCTCAAGTGTTGCTGGAAATGTGGAGAAACTTGCAGCATTGCAGAATGAATTTGAGAATGTCAAAACAAGGTTAGAGACTGAAAGAGAAAGAGCTTTACGTCTTGAGAAGAAGGTTAATGTTCTCACACAAGGTTACCAGGTATAATTTGTTTGTCAGTCTTGTATGTTGTGTTGTTAGTTGTTAGTATTGTCCTTTGTCCTTTTATGTTCTAATCATTGCATATTGCCTTCTTAATTTTGATAGTGAAACACCCTAAATTTGCTGCATTTTAGAATTGGAAAGTTGATGCATAATTGTGCTGTGATACAAGATGTAATTTTAGTGCCTTGTGCATGTTGGGGATTGATGCTAAGTGCTCTCTTGCAACTACGCTAAATTTTGGAGCAGCAACTCTGCTGGGAAGCTCTTGTTTTCTCTATCTTTTATTTCAACCTCCTTTATTTGACAGTACATAACTTGAGTGAGCTGGAGCAATTAGCAGCTTGAAAGCAAGAGCAAGAGCAACTGCTTTAAACTTTGAGGCACTCAACTCGCATTACTATACTTTCTCCATCGCTTGTTTTCTGTCTCCTATTTTCAACTTGATAAATATGTGATTAGAATCCATCAAAACATATTTAAATTATGGATTTGTGTCATTATTTGGGATCATAAACTCTTCAGTGCATGTCATAAAATTGTTAAGGCATCAGTTAGCTTACATTCCATCAAGGTCCGTGGTGTAAATATTTATATGATGCATCAAATAGCAGTAATCACTAAACACTTATCTTTTACAGTTGGTTTACAGTTTATTTGAAAATAATGTGTGTATTCATTTTGGACTTGAATAAATGTTTGCATTCATGCTAGATGCTTTTTAAAGATCACAATCCCAAGTTATTGAGTTAGTGGCTTTTGAATGGACAGGTGCGGGCAGAAAGGCAACTTTTGCCACCTATTAATTCAACCTTAAAGCAGATTGAGACAGCTAGTACAGAACTTGAGTGCTTCCAAGCTTTGCAAAAGCAGGAGCAATTGGCAGCAAGCCATAGGATAAATGTTCTTTGGGAGGAAGTTCAGAAGCAAAAGGAGCTTGAGAAAACTTTACAAAGTCGCTATGGGATTCTTGTAGCTGAATTGGAGAGAGTACATAATCTCATGAATTATTATACAGCAGTGGCTAAACAACAAGAGCAAATTGCTAAGAATAAAGAAGCTGAGGTGGCCGAGGCAGTATCAACAAATTCTTTTCCAGATACAGAAACTTTGGAGCCTATGACTTCAGATGATCAGGGAAGTTCTTTGCCAGCTGATCCATCTCTTCATCAAATTTCTAAACAGCAAATGGATGCTGCTGACAACCACACAAATACGAGCCCTAAATCTGGAGATGCACCAGCCGATGAAAGTGTCTTGAAGAATGATGTTGATGGGAATGTCTTAGATACTGTTGGCAGCAGTCAAATCATTAAGGATGACTCAGTTGCCACGGACCAACAAGCAGCCATCCAAGATATTGCCTTGATCAGAGAAGGAGAAGCCAATCAAGCAAAAGTTGATGGCTTTGCCAATGGGGATGAAATGAAGACCACCAATAATGGGGATGAAAGTGCTGAAGCAATTAAGGATGAGGAGAATTTACATGTCATGGATGGAAGTGCTGTTGACGGGGGAACTGTTAATGTGTGACCTCAGTACTAGATTAGAGAGGATAGCAACTTGCTAGAGTAACTTGAAAATCTGAGAATGAGGTGCACCAAAATCTTTACAAGCCTCCTGGTCTAATTATTGGGAGCAGAAGACGCCAGAGCCATGCATGATGCCAAGTTTCTTTATGTACTGGCTGCTGTAATGATTAATCAGGGACCTTTGCCAGAGTTCCCATAATTTTTCTTTTCATGATATTAGCAGAACTGGACATGGTTGCCCAGGACTTTATTTTGTTTGGATGGCTGAAGGGACTAGGGGGGACCTAGTCTGTTACTCGGTGAGGTATTATGTAACTTTTGGTGTATTGAGGAACTGTTTTGAAATATCTTTGCAGAGGATCTCGTCATTGTTGTTTATCTTTGAGAGTTAAATGGGTGGAAACTAGAGTATGGATAGTCCGAACTGAGCTCAAGCTGGGGCTACGCTTAGGATTGTTATCAAAAGCCTAATGCTGCCAGGAGTTTTTGAGTATGTTGCATTGCTGCGAGCTCAATAATTTCAATAAGCCAACATGTGTAGCAGCTTATTTGCTTCACACAATTGATTGCTTACTGCAGAGTCAGAATGGATCACGGGGTCTCGATTTCTTTAATAACTTTATGTTGGACCCAAATTGAAGCTGATACGAGTGGTGTAAGTTTCATTAATATAACCCTCATGTCCCTTTAAAAAAGAAATGGATCCACAATTCTTTACTTGTTAATTGAATGTACATTTCTTAGAAGGTGCATGGAAGCCGAGAGACTGGTACATTATGAAAGCACTCGGCCGTCAAAAGATTGTTTGTCACGTAAAACCTGTCAACCTGAGCCATATCCAATTGAGATCAGATCAGAAATGAGTCAAACCTGAGTCATATCCAATTGGGTTTATTATTGGCACTTATCCAATAGCTTGTACTCTTTATCTAATGCTTTCCTATACACACTCATCCATCCACTCCGTAATGCACGATAGTAGTCAAAAAGAAACCTTAAATTTAATTTACTGGCATGCTAGAGAAGAACAACTTTAAGTAAATGTCCTCAGCCCCAAACTCTAAGCTGTCTTTCAAGATTTATGAAGTCCATATCAGCTAAACACAAACCGATAGACTTTAGCCATTATTAAGCTCAATAAGTAGTCTCTCCCACAAGGTACGTGGCATATTTCAGCAACTAGTTGCTCAAAGGTGTATATACGGTACAGGTACGCAATCATGGCCATTGAGGTCTATGTAGTGGCCTTTCCTTGTATCATGCGGTAGGTTTCATGTTATAAAGAGTAAAATTATGGCTTTTGTGCAGGTCTTGTGAGGGTGCATTTCAATTATAACCAACTTTTTTGTGCCATAATTGATTAGTTATTGAAATAGTTAGCATAGTTAAACAGTTAAATTTCACCATTCTGATAGCATATCATATAATGAAATGAATATTATCTAAGAGGAGAATGGTAGGAAAATTTGTAACAGGAGAATGTTTAGACAAATTATAACCATATAGAAAAAACATGAAATGAGGAGGAATTCAGAAGTTGATGCCCTTATATTATGATCCTTTCAAGATAATCAATAGGATTGGTGTTCTTCCTATATTCCATAAATAACATATGGAAGGTTAATGCAAATTTTAGTTATGAGTTATGAAGATTAAGAGAGTTTAAAAGAATGCCAATAACAATTCTAAAGGTAAGGTAGTGAAAAAGTATAATAAAGTTGTTGTTCAAGTTTTAATTCAATCATTTTTGTAGATTAATTTACATCAATAATTTTTAAAGACCAAAATTGTAGATAAATTTGTTGAGAGGATTAGTTATGCTTCAAAAGACAATAGTTAAAAAGTAAATGCACGCAGAGGAATGGGAAGACCATTTTGTTAGTTAAGGAGGAGCAATGTCGTTTAAAGAATTAATAATAATGTGTTGCAGTGTCATATAACTTAGGTACTAATTTTTTAATGTTGTGGCATCATGTAGTTTAGGATGGCTTGACATATCTAACAATTTAATTATTGTTTTTGTAACAATTAGTGATGTATATGTTAAATGATAGTTGAGTTAATGAAAAAGATAATTAATAAGGGAAAAAGACATAAATATCTCTTGTGGTTTAAAAAATTTAGAAAAACCCTATAATTTTCAAAATTCTGGAAAAGACTTCTTCTAATTCTCAATTTTTTTTTGGAAAAAACCATAATATTAGTCTTCAATTAAAAAATAATGACAAAACATATGTGTTACAAACATTAAATGTGAACTAATCAAATATTACTAACATGATATTCAAACTCAGCTCTTAAATATGACGTAAACTAATCAAACTCGACTTAAATAATATTTGAAGATAACTATAATAAATTATTTGTTTGGGTAAGATTTAATTTGTTCAACTTGAGTTCAAAAGTTAGATTGAGACGTTACGTAAACAATATTTAATTGATATAAGTGTAATATTTATGTCCCGTGTGTTTTGTCATTATTTTAAACTAAAGTATGAGAGAAGAGTTTTATTTGGAAAACTAGAAACTAGATGGAGTTTTTTAAGAATTTTAAAGATCAAGGAATTTTTAAAAAAATTCTTAAATAAAGGAGAGATTTGTGTCTTTTACCCTAATTAATAATTTTCGTCTCATTTCTTCAAAAAAAATTAATAATTTTCTTCTCCTTTACCTTATCTTAATGCTTAAATTTTATTTTTAAATATTTTTTAGTTTTTTTATACCCATACACTTAATCATATTTGATTTAATAAATATATAAAAAAGGTTGATATCAAATTATAATTTTTGTAACTCCTTTATTATTATTGAGAGTCTGACTTAGTTTCTTTTCTCAAATTAATTATATTTGAGAATGTGATAAAAATATTAATATTACAGTTACTGTATATTTAAGTCTTTTCATAAAATAATAGTTCAGGTTAAATTAACCTCATTCATTTATTATAAATGGATGACTAAATATGAAGAGTGCAAAAGAGATTAAAACAAGTCAACATTACAATTATAGTTATTTTTTTAAAATTTTGTCTTTAATATTAAAAATTATTGGCAAGATTGAATATTAAATTTTACCTTTGTTATTAACTTAAATTAAAATTTTTTAAATAAATTTAACATTTATTTCGCGTATGATGATGATCTTTGGATAAATTAAGTTTAGTTGATAGTTTTTAGTAAACTATTACATATTAAGAGCTCTTGTTGAAACTAAAATTTGTTTCATATAAACATAAATATATCGAACTATTTCAACAGTATTTACATTATGTAGATAAATGTAACATGGCCTAGTTTAGTGTTATGCTTATGTATATAGTGAATTTTTCAGTAATTTTCATGATTATATAATTTAAATTGTGCACGCTAATTAATTGTTTACGATTAATAATAATAATAATAATAATAATAATAATAATAATAATAATAATAATAATAATAATTCATATTAACGAGGCCTCTAATGA
>JANIIA010000003.1:40392374-40407725 GCA_027478495.1 Erythroxylum alaternifolium | reverse complement strand
ACTTCTCTTCCAATTTTACATCTTCTAACACTCCTTTAACACCAAATTGCACTCTTAGCAAAGGAGCACGAGAAGTCCATTGCATTGTGAGTTAAGAGCGTCTATGCCACATGACACTTGGAACTAGCAGGTATACGTTGAGGTCCTTGCCTCAGTTTTAACGTGCCTTCTTTAGTCGTTTTCCGTTTGCTTTTCTGGGTTTTGGCCATCGCATGCCTAGTAATTCAGTGAAAAAACCGACTTTAATGGTTATAAAAAGGGGTTATATGGGTAGTGTTACTTCAAGTAGTGAAAAAACAGTGAAAAGGGTACAAAAAAGCAAAGAGAAAAGAGAATAAGAGAAAGTGAGAGGTAGAGAGCTGTAGCTCAAAGTTTGTAATATCATTTTTTTATCAATATATATTACTGCTTATTTTCTTGTAGCTTGTCCACTTTTATTTTTTCCCAACTTGGACAACCGAGCTTGTGTACACATACATTGTTAGAAGTTCCAGATGTATGGTTGTTTGCAATGCGTTTCAGTGATTAGGCTTTCTGTTTGGATTCTTGTTCAGGAGTTTTGGAAGTACTCGAGGAACTTTGAGGATCGAATTTATGTCCGAGTTATATCAACTTTCTTAAGTTTCTTCTTTTTTCGAACCATATATCTTTTCAAGTGATAGGTGGCATGAAGGAGCATGTTTCGAGTGTAACATCGGACTTCTGATGTCTTGTTTTTTCTTTTCTTAAATCATGCTATGTTCTAAGGTTATTGGAATCTTTGCTGCCAGGAAAGGATCAGTGTAACAATCCAAGTCATACAGGTTTGCTTTAACTGGTAAGTGGTTTTCTGTTTCTGTAAATTATTTTCAAGCTACCCAAACGTTAGTTCTTCAATTTGTTTCAACTTAAATCGACTTTTTAAAGGTGGGAATTTCTCAAATACATAGCAGGGAGAAGAATACTCATCTTTTATAATGCTTTTATGTTGTAAAAGAACACAACTTGCTCACGCATGTTGTGTGCTGCCAATTTTGTTAAAGACTGGTTTAAGCTCTATAGGCATGGAACTGGAAAGTTGCTAATTAAGCTATCTGCAGCTTCTGGTTTGGCACTCTACAAGTCCTGACTCCGCGGAATATTTGAAGCAATTTCAGTCTGTTTTTCGTGTACTATTAAGACTTAAGCTTAATCAGATGAATTGGTGTTGAATTTTAGTTGAAACTTGCTGCTTTCAAGATGAACAGCAATGACCCACTTAGCTTTGTGTTTAAAATTTTGTTCAAACTCTAGCACTACTCCATTGTCCTAATGCTTCCTATTTTGTTGGCTAGCATTGGTCTACTAGACATTCACTGAAAATGGTTGCAGAAGAACAAAAACGTAATTGTAGATGATTCATATTAGTTCTTTTTATTTTTTATGAATCTGATAAGAATTGATCTGAGTCTTGGTTTCCTTTTATCCATTTGGGATCTAGTTTCAGAGAAAATGGTTACTAGAAAGGTTGATCTCCGATCTGACACGGTGACCAAACCAACTGAAGCAATGAGAATTGCTATGGCAAAAGCTGAGGTTGATGATGAAATTTTGGATTATGACCCAACAACTTTGGTATTAGAAAATGAAATGGCGAGAATCATGGGCAAGGAAGCAGCTCTCTTTGTTCCAACAGGAACTATGGGCAACCTTATTAGTGTACTAGCACACTGTGACATTAGGGGAAGTGAGGTTATTCTTGGTGACAAATCTCATATCCATGTCTGTGAGAATGGGGCAATCGCAACTCTTGGGGGTGTTCATTCAAGGCCTGTGAAGAATAACAAGGATGGGACTGTGGATATTGACTTAATTGAATCTGCAATTAGAGATCCTGCTTGCCCCCTTCTGTTTCCAACTACTAGGCTTATCTGCCTGGAGAACTCACAAGCACAGTATGTGTCCAACTTCTGTAATTTAATTAAATTCTATGAATAATATATACACCCATTTTGTTCCAATATAGTTTCCTGAAGCCTTTTTTCTTTTAATAGCTTATAAAATATTTGCTTTTTTCACTAACTTTTATCTTCGGAAAAGACAATAACCTGCTGTAATGTGTTGTTTTGTCATGTTGGTGCTTGTGTAATTGTCCCAGCTGTGGTGGCAGATGTCTGTCTGTAGAATACACTGACAGAGTTGGAGAACTAGCTAGGAAGCATGGTCTAAAACTTCACATTGATGGAGCTCGAATTTTCAATGCATCAGTCGTGAGTAACATTTCCTGTGGCTAATATATGGCGTAGTTCCGCGTTTTTTTCCTCTACATTCTGCAGCCATATGCAGAAGATAGTGCATTTGAATATTCATTTGTCAGTAAGTTATGATATTATGGTAACCAAAATCAGAGATACAAGTAAGGCAATTCCAACAGAAAAACTCATCCACAAGCACAGAAATAGTAGGAATGTATAGATATAGAACACTTCTGATTGGATGCCGGAATAGTCATGAGCTTACTCTAAAATGATTGTGCAGAAGACTTCCTCCGGACCATGTTCCAGATATCAGTTACATTTTTTCTTGTTTACAAAGTCCAGGACTTGGAATTTTTCTTATTTCATTTCCCTTAAAATTGTTTGAGCAACTGGTACTTAGTTCAGGTTTTTCCGTCCTGAGTCCTATACCATCAACCTTCTTTTTCTTGGAGTTTTGAACTATATGTAATATCTAATCAAGAAGGATTGGTTTCTCAGGCACTTGGAGTGCCCGTTCATCAACTTGTACGAGCTGCTGATTCAGTTTTGGTATGACGTTAGTGAAGAATCTATCAATCATTTTCCTTATGTTCTCTTGATCGGTGCTTTATATCTTCATCTGTCTCCATAAATTAAACTTTCTGAGCAGGTATGTTTGTCAAAGGGTCTGGGGGCACCAGTTGGATCTGTTATTGTTGGTTCTGAAAGCTTTATTTCCAAGGTAGATATCTTCACTAAGAAGGAAAATCAGCTTCTCCTTATTATTCAACCACATTTGATCTTGAACAAATATTGAACTCTTTTTGTGTCTTTCTAGGCTAAGATCATCAGAAAAACTTTAGGAGGTGGGATGAGGCAAACTGGTGTCCTGGGTGCTGCTGCTTTAATCGCCATACAAGAGAATGTTGGAAAGCTAGGAGAAGATCACAGGAAGGCTAAGATACTAGCAGGTATGCAGTTTATCTTTCACCTTAGCTCTATGTTCCGCTTGCATTACTCCTCCTTGAGAATTGCCAAATTCATGGAGTAACTACATATTTTGTTTTCAGAGGGACTGAACCAAATTAAAGGGCTGAGAGTGGACGTTGAAGCTATGGAAACCAATATAGTGAGCCTTTGAAAGAAGTTTTATCCATCCGAACAATTGCTTTCGTTGATTTGTCTTTGTTTCGAGCTTCATTGATTGAATTGATGGTGACACTTCTCTGTTTCTGTTGGGTTCAGGTATTTGTGGACATCGTAGAGGGCTACAATGTTACAGCAGAAAAACTAAGAAAGAACCTAGAGCAACAAGGCGTCCATTTTATGGCATGGGGTCCCCACAGGTTAGCTATCAGCTCTTAGTAATCCTCTAGTTCTACCATTATTTGCTCAAATCCTGCCTATATTGATTCAGACAGAAATTCTCAGCCATTTTAGTGCTTGCCTATATCCCAAGATTTCAAGTATATCTATTTTGAGGGCCGAGCCTAGCATTACACAGATTATTCTTCCAAGAAAACTTGATAATCTTCATTTCTGTTTCTTTCAGCGGTAGACTCGTCCTTCATCACCAAATTTCAACCAGCGATGTCCAGTATACTTTATCATGCTTTCAGGTAATTTAATGTCACACCACTTTCCATCCTCCTATCGTCAATTTTATCTTGAATTGGAACTTAGGAGTCCTTCATTGAGCATTGCAGAAAGCTTTAAGTGGGTTGCGGCTTGACAACTAATGCAAGACCATTTCTTGTAATTCCTCGCATTTCTTCGTTACAAATGCGTAATGTTGGTGTGTGAATGGTTTCCTTCCCCTTAGTTGTATATTGGTCTAAACAACCAATCGCCTTTCCTACTCAATTTACTTTTGATTAATTATAACCCTATAAGAGAGTGATGTGTGTGGGTATATAAAAGACTTTGTTGTGATAATCAATAAAATCTTAATTAAAAATATACAAAGAACACTTCGTATATTATGCAATAACATCTTAATTATGGTTAATAAATTAGTATTAAACTCGAATGTTATTAAGGTGAATGATATCAACTCCCTTGACAATTTCATGAGCACTGATGTTAGTAATACCCAACTTGATAAATTCAATCTTAAGACCGCTTTAAGTTTTTTTTTTTTATGTCGCACCCATATTTTGACATGACCTGTTGAACTTGAAAACAAGAAGGAACATGAACTAATTCACTATCACAGTATAGCATTAATCATCTTCTTTTTCTACTTCATTTCTCTATTCCTTTTAGGTATTATACCATCGAAGTCAATCTTATTTATATTCACAAAACTTTGCTTTTGTGATTGTGAATTTGTGATTGTGACCTAACTCTATTCTCTATATATTTGTATTTACCTGATCAAGATATCACATTACTCTACTTAGCTTTTTTAGACCAATTACCTCAAACAAAACCATAATATCTTATAATTAATCTGTCATATTTAAGTCTTTTTATAATGTAAGAAACACTCAATTCGAAAGAGATTATATGATTGTTATATGGTATATACCACGTCTTGTAAATTTTTCTTCCATCAGATACCTTAAATACCTACATGGTTTATAAATGTGACTTTAAAAGTTATAACCGTTATAGTATTAACACAATTATTTTTTTCCCTTCATTCGAAACTCTTGAGTTAACTCTTTAAAATGTTCAAATAAAATATTAGAGCTCTTTGTTAGGTCATTCGAAGATTTTTTAAGGCTACAAATCCTCTATGTGTGCTTCCCTTTACATAATAATCATACTAAGGATAATTGCCTAACTTAGGACAATGATAATAACATTTATAATAAATATAGCGAAGAATGGAATTGATATAATCATTATAATTATTATGGTTGGTTAAGACGAAATATTAATTATCATTATTATTGATAGTAATTAGTTTGTTAAAAATCTTGAGAAATAAAAAAATTGTTAAATTTTTGTTTTACATCAAATTTTAATATATTATAATTAATTATATTTAATTTATGCATCTCATTTATGATGATAGAAAATTTAAAATCAAGTATATTGCGATATTTTCTTTCCATAACTCTCGAAGAAAAAACTGCTCTAGTATTTGCTTGCATCAACATATCATCAACCACGTGATATCCTCGAAATACAATTTAATCATCCAAAATATTGTTTCGCTAAAAAAGGAAAAAAAAGAACATGTCACACGCGTGACATTTCTTGGCACCCAGGTGACAAATCTTGTCATGCTCGTGACAACTCCTATCAACCCCGTGACACTTCTTTCTTTAGTAAAATGACTTTAATTTATCTCATAATCGGGAGTATGAGTAATGCTCCAAACTTGGATATAAAAATACTATTTATTCACTTATATTATATTCACATACTCATTAATCAAGCATCCCCTACGTATTAATTGTGCTAAAGGAAAGAGATATAAAATTTTTAAATTTGTAGCAAATATTATGTAAGAAAACAATATTGAATAATAACCAATATTCATATCAAGTACAAATCAATTACTCAACTAATTAACAAAACTAATTTATCTTCAAATATTATTAGTTTATTTATTATTAGCAGTAATAACAATATATTGGTATTAGCAATTAAATATTTTTAAATAATAAAATTAAAATTATGAAATAAAAACTAAAATTTACAATAACAATATAAATTAATCTAAAAGCTTTTTAAAAATTTGGGAAAAAAAGTACATGAATAAGCTAATCGGTATATTTGAGCATACTATTTTACTACAAGACGAGCTTTGAGACGCGTTGCAAAAACTGTTAGAACTAACCTTCATGGTAAAGATTTATTTAGGATCAATAGTCTACTAATTCAATAGCTAGTCTTCTAGTTCCTAAATGCCATCGTCATCTGAAGTCATAATCCAAAGCGAGATAAAGTCTACTGGACATTTTTAAGGATTGAAATGAAATCTAAGGTAGCAATGAAATGAGGTGAAGGGTAAGGATATAGTGTGTATGGATATATAATTTAGAGAGTAATAAATATGTTAAGAATGAGATCTACATCTACCGATGGAGGAGTTAATGAAAAAATCGAGTCAAGTTTATGAGACCAAATAGAGTTCTCTCAAATTACAACTTGTTTAGTGAATCTAATAAAATTAACTTAAATATTATATATACCAAATTATTCTCTTCCTCCATAAAATTATAAATAAAAGAACAAAAAAATTGAAAATCTCTTTCAAGAATGTGAATTAATTAGTAGAAACTGGATCATAATCCACAGTAGTAGAGTGGCACTAAGTTTTTTTAAATACCTTAAAAAACATATAAGCTAATTAGACAATTATTATGTAAAAGACTCTAAAAAATACTCTTGCATTATAACTATATAAATTGTGCCACAAAATGAATTGTCCTTGAACCGCTACATAAAAAAAAGTAAAATATATAAGTAATTTAGACAAGTTTTATAGCATATTCATGTAAGTTGGAATAATTTAATAAATACTGAAAATCAAAATTAAATATAACTAAAAATTTCCCCAGACATCATATTATAAAAAAATTTAAAAGGGGATATATTCATTTACTAATCCAAATAAACAAGAAATTAAAATAGCATTTAGTAAAATGATGTAATTCGTAATAATGATATAAGCATTAAAAACTTATGTTTAAAAACGGAACCAGAAGTTAAGTCGTTATGACAAAAAGGTTAAGGTTTAAAAGATAAAAATATTCTTTTTATCCATTTAAGAATTTAAAGTTTAATTGAAAAAAGAAATTGTTAAATAAAAACTAACTGATTTATTTTAGTTTATAAAAATTTATTAATTTACGAAAATTGACCGGTTAATTAATAAACTGATCGTTTTCAACAACAAGAATAATTAAAATAAATTGAACCGAAAATTTAAAAACTGAATTAAAAAATTAACTATTTTAAGATCTTGACGGTTAAATCGGCTGAACCAAATGAATTTTTGTAAAAAACAAGACAATCCCCGTTAACAGGCAACTCAAGAGTATTATCATGCTAGATACAATAAATCTAGTCTTTTAAATGGGTAAAGACTGCACAATTCACATTCTCTATCGAAAGATTTTTCTTCCATAACATCCTAAAAAGTATAATGATCATCAAAAAGATACGAAGATTTCAGCTGAAGTTACATTACTAAGCAAGAGTAAATTGAAAAACAAATTAGGCACACATAAAGGCTACCTTTAGCCTGTAAGAAACAACAGTCATATATAAGTGAATTTTTGTTAAAAATCAGTAAATGCAATTATTGGATCTTACAAACAACCAACAGTAACAAAGAGATGACTTGTTAACAACAGCGAGTAAAGATTTTAGAATCAGTGATTGACCTGACACATGAAACTGTGTGAGCAGTGAGCGGAAACGATAGATCAGCATCAATCTCGTTGGACATTTTGGTCAAGCTCCAGTCTGGACTGTGTAGGCGCCTCAACCAACAGATTGGAATCCTGGCGGACAATGAAGCTCACCAACAACATCTCTCTTAGTATTGTCATAAACACCTTAATTACTTGTCTTCAGGGGATCAATAAATCAGGTTGATGTCAATTAATGAAGTTTTGTTATCTGCCACGGTTCTTGCAGCCCTCCAGGAGTTTTCTTGGATTGCCACAAACAATATCTAACTTTTATTTTTCTTAATACCCAATAGTTCTTTTTTTCTTTTTCTACAGTCATTGGGCGCGTAAAGGAGACCTATGCCTTGGTTACGACAGCTAAAAATGTTTGATAAAAGGAGCATGTCACCTGCATTCAAGTCAATCAGCTTTTTAGACTCCAAATGAAGGAATTATGTTTGTTACCCCATGTGGAAGCAATTAGGATTGCCATTTTTGTGCTCTATACACTATACTTCCCCTGTCTAGGCAGGATAAAACTAGTAGTTTTTCAGCTTTTTAAAATTGTTTAATAAGTTATTAAGTAATCCTTAGTTTATTTGAAAAGGGCACAGAAGCAATCCAAACTAACGGAATTTGTACAAGTAAATGATAATTTCTACCACACTCTTGTCCGAAAATTACATCATTATTGACAAGACTAATATGATCCACAATCAGAAAGCGTGTCGAGTATTAGTGGACAACAATCATCCCATTGAAATGTTTCCATAAATTTTGGCATAAAAACTATAGTTAAATTTGATTCAGATATGACGCATGCATGTTACAACGGAGATCACTAGAAGTTATTCGACCATTGTAACTCAAATGACCAGTGCTCCTTTTTCTCTGGGCAGAGGGGGTTGAGGTATGTACAAGCAGAAAGAGTGCGTTTCAAAACCTAAGAAGGCATACTATACTCATTTCGAGAATTGTTGTGCAAGACTCGAGACCCAAGTACTTGTAGCCTTAATTAACAACATGTACTATCGTAACTTTCAAGGTAGGTGTTACGGGGGGAGAGATTTCAATCCTAAACTTTAATTAGATTTTGAAAAAAGAAAAGGAAGCATAGTACTTGTAGTAACGTTCCCTCCTTTATTGGTGGGTGTGTTATGATTGGTGGAATAGTGCTTCTTACGTACACTTTCCAGTGAAATTATATTGGAAAAAGTTTCGTGTCGAACTTTTTATTAGATCAATTAATTAACTATAAAATTTACAAATTAAGATAAGTTCCTTTAAAATATAAAAATTAAATTAACTTAAGTTTGTATTTAATGTAAACTTTAATTGAAATTTTATATAGAATTTTGATAATTAATTTAATAGATACATGAAAATATATTCAGTTTATTTAAAGAATTTAATTCCTTACACGTGAAACAATTAAGTTTCAAAACATAATGCATGGACTTAAAGGATAAAAATAAAGATTTTATTATCCTAAACATTTAGCCTTACAATTATGATATACCCTTATTTGCATGTACCGTGGACTATGGAGGGATGCCCTTCTAAACTAAAATAAACATATTAATGAAGAGATGAACATAATTAAAAAAAACTAGTTATAACTTATTAAACAAGAGTTATGCTATCATACATTTATAACTCGATCATTAAGGATTATTTTCTTCTTTAATTATATAAAATTTCAAATGTAATTGGACTTAAAACTCATATTAGATACAAAATCGAGATATGGAATGAAAATATGATCCCCTTTATAATAATGAGTGCTCCAAAAGCAGTATTGTAAAATCAGTGCCTTTCTTTCTATACAGAACTTTCTTTTGGTACATCGAAAAAGATTTGCAAATATAACTCGTTGGAGCAAAGTGCGTAGAAACAAACAGTAAGCCCAAATCCAAACATCGTGGGCAGATGTTTGATGGATAATCTTGAATAATTACAACGTTGAAGATTTCTCTGTGCAGTAAAGCAAACAAAATCATATATATTATCGAGATTAAAATTAGTTTACTCAAATAAATTTCATCTTGTGTTAGAGATTTTGCTCGGTATCTAGGGAGCCGTTCCACACCAAAAATAAGTAATAATCATTATGTTCCCCGGGAATGAACAAGATGAGCCCAGGAAAACGATCCAACCCTTTTGCATACTCCTGGAAAGGAAAATGAAGTGTACTCCGAATAGAATTGTGGAATAATAAAAATTCTATAAATGAAACTATAAATTTCATCCATGTATCGGACAGCACTCCCACTTGCAAAACCATGCATCCCTATTGGTAGGCTTTAGGTCCCAAATGCAGGAACTCTGTTGCCTTACTATTTGTGGAAGGTTATAGCTTAGCTAGGCTTCCCAGTTCCCAGTTTTCATCCACTTAAAATAGTAGTGTTTGTCTGGCTTTGGTTTGTGCCCAAAAAAGACAACTTAATTTCTTTCTTGGAAAATGCACTAGAGTAGAGCCTAAGAGGAAAAGGAGTATATATTCATGTATATAACAATGTCTGCTTAAATATTCTTCTGTAGGGCGGAAGTGAAGACTCAAATGCTACTTTGACTTGTGAAAACTTGTTTTTTACCGTAGGAAATTCTTCGAGTTGAATGGAATGGTGAGACACATGTGGATTGAATTGTTCAACTCCTCTGGATTGATTTGGTCCAAAATTTAGAATGAGAGTGTTAATTTTTTTTTAACTCAAGGAGGAGAATGATATTTTGGCGGTATAGGACCAACGCGCATTTTCAAGTGTTGGTGTGGTGGACCCTTGGCCAGTATTGGACAAGACATGAAGCAAACCTTGCTTATTCACGGGATATATATATATATAAAGAACACAGTTCAATTTTAGGTGAATTATGGATCAATCTAGGCCTAATTGTAGAGTAGATAGCTAATTAAAACAAGGCATGTGACTGTTATTTCATATATTCTTCCTCTCTATGTATATGTCATGCCTAGCTACTTCCTACATGGATCCTGTTGATATAACCCAGTTCAACAGTATTTAACGTGGACTAGCACGAGGGGTGTGAATGGAACAAATGATTGATCCCCATCGACCAACTGTAAAAGAAATGAAAATTTATCTTTAAGCTTACTAGATCACTAAGAATCTTTTTAGATAGTTTACTTTGGGGTGTGCACTGATGAGAAACAATTATTAACCAAACCTACGTATTGTGAAAATGTAAAGAACAGCTTCGTGAAAAAGGCTCCTCATCTTTACGCTTCTTTGTCTAAATAACTCATCATTTAAACGTCTGTATATATATATATGATCATCAAGATCTTCAAAAATAAAGAAGACCTACAAGAAATTGTAATAAAAACCTAGGCTAACCTAGATAGCTGCTGACTGTGAGATTCCAACTAATTGTCAAAAACTTTATGAGCCATCCCATTTTCAGTACCATTAATGAGACCCAAAAGCTTTCATAGTCACTTTTAATTCTTACACCAAGAACCTAGACTCTCCAAACCCACAAGGACAAACAAACAGAAGGAGAGATTTTTTTTTTCGTTTACAGGAAAGATTCAAAAAAATGTAAGCTGTCCACAACTAATAGGAATGTTGCCTTCGCCTTAAGGCTTTTTGTTATGTGTATACATGCAAATATGATTCAACCACCATGAAGGTTCCTCCAGAGATGTCTTTTGTGTCTTGTCATCAACCCTTCTACTTTTGGAGAGGTGTGTAAATCAAAACATACATGCACGCGCTTGAGAGTTGAAAGTCGAAAGTTGGTACAGTAACTAGAGACAGCATATTTTTGTGTCCTGGGCTCATTGGGTCACCATCGACCCTTTGCTCGCTGCCAAACCTGTCCTATTATAGCAAAAGCACAACGCCTTCTTTAGTTCTTTCTCTTATCATTTTAACTTCTCTTTGCTTATTACATCCCATCTGATCTGAGGTAGTGTTCTCTTAGCCGGATGAAATGGAACGGAACGGTGTCTTGCCTCTCTCTCTCTCTCTAACTTTTTCCTACTTTATCTACACTACTAACTTGAGTTGCTCGCTCTTTTACTGGAAAGAAAATCTGATGATCTGATCTTCTCTTTAAGCATATTTCAGAAAGTCTACTCAATCACTAATAGTGCAGTCTTTCAGTATTTCTTCCACCCCCTGCCAGTTACTCTCTCTATCTCCATGCCATAACCTCGTTTTCCCTCCATAATTTCACTCCTTTCTTACAAACCCAAAAAAAGCACCCCTTCCCGCTTCCCTCCCTCCCTTTCTCTCTGTCTCTCGTCCCGCTTACATGGAAGCCATGCAAATTCTGGAGCTGATCCATTTTTGGGCAGTCTAGTTTTTCCATTTTCACAAGAAAATACTCTATTCTTAGAAGCTGCCTGCAAAGAGTAAAAGTCGAAGGTCTCAATACTTCTTCTGACGGAACAGTATCATTCTGTTCACCTGACAAAGGAATCTCTGTCGCTTTCACCGTTTAGCCTCTTCATTACTCGTATACTTTTCGTGAAGGAAACAGTCAGTGAGTGAGCACAAACCCTAGACCTAGACAACTCAATTTCTCATCAAGCAAGTAGCAGAGTCGATGATCTCTACAGTCTCTACAGCAACCGGTTTTTGAAGCTGCCAAGGTTTTGATAACAAAAACCCTAATCTCAACTACTAGATCTCTTCGTTTAATGGATTTAGTATCTCCATCATCAAATCCCACTTTCACAAACACTGCAATCACCAGCCCCACCACACCAACAACCCCCACAAGTGCCGCCGTAACCACTCCTGCTTCTTCAACGCCAACGACATCACCATCTTCAAGTCGCTATGAGAATCAAAAGCGCAGAGACTGGAACACTTTCTGTCAGTATCTGAGAAACCACAGGCCTCCTCTTACGCTTCCAATGTGTAGTGGAGCTCATGTTCTTGAGTTCCTCAGGTATCTAGACCAGTTTGGCAAGACCAAAGTCCACAACCAAACTTGCCCATTCTTTGGTCTCCCTAACCCACCAGCACCTTGCCCTTGCCCTCTTCGTCAAGCTTGGGGAAGCCTGGATGCACTCATCGGACGTCTGCGAGCAGCTTATGAAGAACATGGAGGTAGGCCTGAAGGTAACCCTTTTGCCGCAAGAGCTGTGAGGCTTTACTTGAGAGAGGTGAGGGATTTTCAGGCCAAAGCAAGAGGTGTTAGCTATGAGAAGAAGAGGAAGAGGCCGAAACCGAAGGTAACAGCTACACCACCGTCTGAAATTCCACCACCTGATGTTGATTCTAGTGCAGGCTAAGTCCAAAAGCAAAGATCAATAAAATAAGGAGTTATGAACCTTGCATTGAAGCCGATGTGAACTTATGGGTATATTTCTTTTCTTCATTTCTTTTACTACAGAGAGATGATTACATTATGAACTTCGTTTCTTGCTTGCTAAAGCAAAATGTTTAAGTTTTGTGGGTACCATTGGAACAGCTCTTTAGCAGACAAAGAAATGGCATAACCTTGTTCCGCACAGTTGCAGAAAGTGGTACAATAGTTGCTATAGTGGATCTAGTCACAGTAGACTAGTAGCAGAAACTATGGGACCTAAAGTTATATGCCATACTTGTGGTTGTAATTGGTATGTACTTGAACATGCAAGTCCTATATATATGCTTTCAGCCTTTTCTTAACTCTGCAGTTGTTACCCTTCCATATATTAGAAATTGATACTTTTGCTCGCCACAACAAAGAATTAGAGTAATACAATGGCTTGCTCCGGATGATCAACACATTTTAGCTATTAATTTAGCCGAAAATCCACACTTATTTATATTGATGATGCAACAATAGTAATAATAGAAGTGACGAGAGGCATTTACCTGTGCCTTGAAGATATTATTGTGTGAAGAATAGAAGAAGATTGCAGAGGTGTGAGATAGAGATGATGTGCTTATATTGGTAAGTTAGATATCCATTTCATTAGGATAATGTAGTGAAATCTAAATTTAGGCAAAAGGACAAATCTTTAGATTCATTAATTAATTGATGCCAGCTCAAAAACACACACATGCTGCATAATAATTTAATATACCATTGGAGGCCACCTGAAAGAATGGGATATAATAAGTAGACTTTGAGTGGCTGTTTCGTAATCCGCTTGGACCGACAAGGTTTTAAAATCCTGATTAACATTAGGATTTGTTAATGGTTGGTTTTGACGTTGGTGGTTGTTCTTTTGGAAGTAGGACCTTACATTACACTAATATGCTCGGGAAGAACTCACTCTATTATGTTGTTGTTATGTTTGCTCACGTACTTTGACCATATATAACTCCATTTTCAATAGTAGTAGCAGCACATATACTTCATATTAACTTCATGTTTCTCATTGTACAAGCTCTTAAAACTTACTTAAAAGTCAACTTGTGTTCGATACTATTGCGAATAAAACTTGATATTTATGGCCCATCCGATTAGGTTCATCATAAGCTAGCTTCACTCGTCCAATGCATTGCATTATGATTCATTTTCTTTTCTATAACATTCCTTGTTGATCAGTTCCATTTCTATTTATTAATATTTAACAAACAAGGGAGTATTTCTTCTACATAACCTTCACATTCTATTCTATCAAATGATGAATGTTTATATATTCAAATTTCTGAAATACAGCGGTGAATTGTCAATATCGGAAAAATCCCAGTTTTTCTTATGCTATTTTCTTTCTCTCTATCTATATTTCTTTGTGCTCAGAGTACTTAGCTATAATTTCCAATTGCAATTTATTTCCATTTTATCTGACCCTGCATATCATTATCATTACCAGCTAAATAAATTTGATTGTACGAGTCATCATGACTTCTTTGAGTATGGGTTTGATTATTATCTGTTTCTTGCATCAATAAAAAAAAAAATTCAAAGGATCTCAGAAGAAATGGCTTTAATCCTACAGTGATGTAAATGCTTGCATACTATTTCTGGAGGAAAGTCATAGCAGTTGGCAGTTTGCTAAATAACTCTTATGCAACTTCTGCATAAATTGATGTCCTCTTCTAGACTATATGCTTTTCATAGTAATTACGCTAAGCATCCTGTAAAGAGCTGTATGCTCTATTTATCTGTTATAGAGGTATCTCTTACACTACTAATGAGCAGACGTGATCGATCCATAACTACTGACATACAAACTGTAATGAAAATTCTGTTAAAATGTTGTTTCTCTAAGCAGTTTTTATGCAAAAGTGCATCTTTTTCTTTTTACCTATTACATGCAATTAATTTTGGCTAAGCATGAGTTTGTAGGCTTAGTCGTGCATTGAAAATAAATAATTTGGCTAATAAGAGAAATTGTATACTAGTTGCAGACATGCATTCTCCAATTATTTATTTTCCTAATAATCAAAAGATGATTGAAAATATGCCATTTTCCTTCATTGGAAACATTGCTATGTACTGCCAGATGTTTTGTTCAAGTGCTTAGGAGAGACCTGAGCTTTTAGAACTCCAGAAACTGTAGTACTTGAAACAAATTGTCAGTAAGCATTAACTATATTAGTTTAGAAGTTTTCAGCTAAGGAGAGATGTTTTATAAGAATGTGCATGTGGTAATTCTAGATAATCACGTTCTTCTGAGATTAATATGCATAAAACTTCCATAGAAAATATGGAAAATTAAAGATCACCTACTTGATGGGACTTATCTAAACCTGCTGGAGAAGTTCCCTACTTATAATTAACTCTTGTAAGTCTTCCTTATGCTTTCTCGTCAATTCCTTAACCTCTTCTTGGAGTAGGTTTGCACGACCTTCTTGAGTATCAGCTTCCTCCTTAACTACAAGGTACTCCTG
>JANIIA010000003.1:40347209-40360248 GCA_027478495.1 Erythroxylum alaternifolium | reverse complement strand
CTCCACTTTTTACCAAGGACCCACATCTGGCAAGGTAATCCACAAGAAAAAAATAAAAATATTAAGTAAGAATTCTAATAGGGAGATTATTGAGACGTTAAGTCAGGATTCAAATTAAACGTTAGTAAAATGTTAGGGGTTCTTTTTGAATGATTTAAAAAGTTTGATTTTAAATTGAATTATGGTGAAAATGTTAGAGTCTAATTTGACCCTTTTGCCTATATGTTTTCTAAATATTACTAGATACACTTGTGACGTGGATGGATGAACATAAACCATAGTATGCATATTAAAATGCTATTGTTTTATTTCTTCCTAGAGATGGAATTTAGCCTCTTCCCATCCACATGACCAACACTAGTTGGCCATTATCCTTAGCTATAAATCACCAATTCTAAACCATCAATTAATGTATTTTTACGTAAGAAGTTTAGTTTGGACCAAAAAATTTCTCTAACCAAAAACTTTCTCTAACTTTCATGTTATTTATATATTAGCCAAAAGAAATCATAACCTTCGATCCATTCAATATGCAATTTGTACCATTCATAAATTCAAATAAAATGTCTTGGTTTTCTAGAAAAGGAAACAAAGAGATGCATAATCTCTCTCTTTAAATGCTCTTACCTCTCCCTACATTAAAATGAGTTTATTGAACACTATTGTTAGTGTTCAACAATTTTGTAGAAATCATTATTTTCTATTGATAATTTTCTAAACTTCAGTTAAATACTCACAAAATCTAAAATTCCAAAACCATAAATGAATCCACTTTAGCCAAGTATTTCCATCCAACAAAGAGTACCAAGTTAAGGAATGATACCACTTCTTTCTAATATATGGATAATTGAACATTATATGAGTCATCGAAGAGATACAAGGACCTGCCTAGGAGGTTTCCACACCATAGACTCCATATATAGTTGCAAGTTTAGACTTTCTACATTGGTTTGGAACACACAATTTAACAACTAGTAGATGTAACCAATAGAGTAACTTTGAATAATAAAACTCCATAAGCTTCCTTGGACTTGATTAAGGAGATGACTGTGAATAAATGTCAATGGAAATCAAGTCAAGCTAGGTCATCTAAGATAATATAAATTCACAATGCAAATCTTGTCAGGTCATTATTAGCTCAGGTATAAGCTCTTACAAAAAAAAATGATAGCTTGAGTGAATCTTCAGGACTAGATAAGCTTTCCTTGTAAGCTACATAAAGGACTTGAAGTTAGTATAAATGTCAAGGAGATAGTCCCTTTGTAACTTAAACTAAGTATGTGGACTCTTAAGAGAACTACCCACGATAAAAAAATAATCCACACATTAAAATATACATGTTGGTGAAACCATCCCTCTAGTTGGAGAAACCAAGAAGGAGGAGCTACACAAAGACAAAGTAACTCCAGGATTTCTATAAAGATCCCCTGTAATAATTAGAAGGTAAACTAGCTAGGGAATTTGCATTATAGAAATTGTCCCCTACTGTATTTGAGCGATTT
Organism: Erythroxylum alaternifolium; assembly: GCA_027478495.1. Taxonomy (NCBI): domain Eukaryota; kingdom Viridiplantae; phylum Streptophyta; class Magnoliopsida; order Malpighiales; family Erythroxylaceae; genus Erythroxylum; species Erythroxylum alaternifolium. The sequence continues at coordinate 40,358,746 of JANIIA010000003.1, read as the reverse complement.
GAGAAATTAAAGACAAAGATGGATCAATTGGCCATATTGAATAGGAATATACAATTCTAATTGGATAGTTAGCCAATATTATCAATATAAATGGTAAGGATTTTACCTAGAAAGATAGAGGTGAACCTAAAAGGTGAGTATAGCGATTACTGAAGTCGAGGGCGAAGAACACTAATATGAGAAGAATATGATGGAAGGAAGTGGAGACAATAATGATATCTTATATGATTTAATTGATAAAATTCACCCTTACCCTACAAAGATGAATTTTGTTTTTTTATAGATAACATGAATGCTAAAATTTATAATCCTTTTTAGTAACTCATTTAACAAGATATATTGAAGGTTAGTACTACAAGAGGATGAGGGAAGGGTGATGACCAAGTTTCATAAAAGATAAAGAAGGCTTGGGTAAGAAGTGACTCTAATACTCATAAAAGGAGACCTTCATATGGCACACCTATAGCCCCTAGCAAAAGAGGCCACATTTCTACCACTCTATTAGTTTACAATAATGAGAAAAATGTTCTAATTAAATGACTTTAAAGAGGTGCTTTTTAGGAGCTAAACTAACTAAAAAATTTAATAATTTATATTTTTATTTAAGCATTTTAATTTAAGAATGATTAATTTGGATTTGTTTTGAATATATATATGATTGGGTTCATTGTGTTTATATTTCTTTAAATTAAAATCACCTTGAAATATATTAGTTCTTTTGTTGTAAATTTATTATTTTGATTTTGTAAGTAAGAAGTAAGGATTTTCAATAATAATTGATGAGTTTTGAAGGAAAAAAAGAAGAAGAAAAAGCCTATTAGAAACCCTTAAAATTAGGTATGTGTTGAACTTATATTTTAAATACGACCTAAGAAATGCTCATGCTCCAACTTCTATCTTTATCTGTATTTGAGCTAAGTTTCAAGAAAGATGCACGACTTGATGCACATTTGTGTGCTAGCCTATATATTAGTCTAAGGAAAGTATAATTCGGGACACATTTATGTCCCAAATCATATTCCAGACCTAAAAAAATCTTGATAAATATATGGTCTAAGACACGATTATATCTCAAGTCATGTCTTACAAAATTTAAATTCCCTCTCTTTGTAGATAACCCTCAAAACTCATTTATACTTAAAACTAACCCACAAAACTTTCTTAAGTATATTTTAGATATATGCAAACCATTTTTACTAGGATTCACCAAATTTTATCCAGTAAAAAATGCAATTTTCATTAAGTTAGGGCTAGTTGTGCAAATCTTTAGGAATTTTTGTGATTTGAAGTTGATTTTTAATAGGTAATCATTGAAATAAAAAGAGAATGAGTTTAGTACCAACTATAGGAAAAAGGAAGGTCTAATCACATCATGGTGTTTCTAGTAGTTGCTAATATCCTAGGGGTCTTTCTTAAAATGAACACCCACTACTTATATTCACTTCTCCTATCCATTTATAATAGCGTGCCTTTCTTAACATATGTCTTTTGATCCCAATAAGGTTATTGATTGGTTAGGAATATAGACAACATGTCTACAATAGCAGGTCAGGAAAATTATGGATGATGTAGGATGGAAAATATTCTTTTTAATAATAAAACATGCTTATAAAGAATTTATATCAGAGATATATTTAATTTTGAGTTTATTAAGTATGCAGGATGGGATAAGGAGAATGAAATTCAATTTTTGTTTAGTGGATGGAGGTTAGAGATGTTAGTTTATGATTTTAGGGTGGAATATAGTTTTTATACACTTAAGCAAGTAGAAGATGAATCTTTTAATACCTCAATAATTAATTTTCTTGATGAGCAACTGCCTATAACCAAAAGCAATTTTAGGAGACCATCTTGAGGGAAAGCCCTAGGTATGAACCTGTTAGGACTAAGAGTACTTATATAGTCTCTCCAACTTTAGGCTATTTGTATATGGTAATTTCTCACATGATTTTGAGGAGGAAAGAGAGTATTGATGTAGTAACACTTATGGATCTCTTCTACTTATGGTGTATATTGGAGTGCCAACCATATCACCTAGAATATTGCTTTTCTTTGTCTTTATATCATTTATAGTGGGTCATATTTGACAATTTTAGCAAATAATTGACACAATGATGTGGTATGTTCTCTGTAGATCTTGAGATAATGAGGTACATAGGATTGGTCAGGTAGGCCTAGGAAGAATATGTTTTGGTAGGGATAAAGGGTGATGGTGTTAGTAGAGATGTATCTATGGAAGAAGCCAGTGACCCACAACCACCTGTAACTGAACAACAGAAAGGGGCAAGACCTCTTGCAATCGAGATAGTGAAGGATGAGGATTCGATGCCTTTGAGTTAACAATTACTCTTTGAGAGGATCTATGGAAATGTGCATCATAAAGAACCATAAAGTTAACCATATCAAGAAGTTAACGAAGTTTCACTAGAGCTTTGAGATTCAACATTAGTAGTTAGATAAGATGGAGGAGAAATTATGAGTATATTTTAGATATGGGATTTGTTGAGGCATAGAAGTCCCCTAAATATCCCCATCCTCATTCATCGACAGTACATATAGAGCATAGCGGCAATGGTAAGGCACTAGCCACTGATATTTTTTCTCTTTCATTGTGTCATTTGTACTTAGTTAATTTTCTTTTTTTCTATTATTTTCCAAATAATTTAAATTGTTAATTATGTTACTTTTTTTTAGTATGTGATTGTGTTATTTACATTCTTTGTTTCTGTTGCATTTTACTATTTTTTTAGTTTATTAGTTTATGTACAATGTAAATAACAACTCTCAATTTCTCACACCAACGTTAAATTATAAGTAACAATTGACCTAGAGAAGTACGGGTTTAATTTGTTTTTGATATGGTTTATTAAGTACTTGTGAGTAAAAACTTGTTAGTTAACTATGTTTAATTTATAAACAAGGTTAAAACATTTGAATTGACTTAATCATTAAATTTTTTAATCTAAGTTGCATTAAATTACAAGTTAATGTAAGTATTTAGGAATTAGATGAAAAATAAAGTAGTTAGGCAAATGATGAGTACTTTTAGTTACTTTCATGGAATTGTTAAATTTCCCTTAAATTGAGACTTGATTAAGTTGATAGTGATTGAAATTTATTTGTTTAAGAATAAGAAAAATTCTAAGTGTGGGGTATTTAATGTTTATATCTTAAATATTTTACTATATTCTATATCCAAATTACTTTTACTTAATTCATTTTATTTCTCTTTTTAGGTAATTGTGGAAGAAGTTACATGAGGAAAGACATAGCCAATAATGAAAGATATTTCAAGATAAAACATGAAGCAAATAACACTTTTGGTTGAACACCACCTAGCACACAGTTATGTGCCAACCTATGTTCCTTTTGAACAAGATTGGAAGTGATATACAATGTAAAATATGGGATGAAGGGAGCTCATTTGGTGAAGAGCAGAGAAAAATAAATATATAGCCTAAGACCGTGTCTTAATCAATGTTCAATTTCAAAAAAGTTATAGATGGATACATGGCTCAAGATATAAGTTTTTCTATCCATAGTTCCTTTTTTTATAAAATTTATAGAAAGATACATGGCCTAGGATATATATAGTATCCCATCTTTCAAATTGTGGAGAGATTTAAAGTGTTAGACTAATGAGTCACATGAGTGATAGCATATAGAACGAAATTGGTACATTTATGGCATGATTGTTATAATTGTGTTTAAATGCATAATATTAGCATACACACATAAATTGTGAATTAGATAAATTGCACTCAATTGACATCTTCCAGGGTATAAAACCAAGATGAATGTGATAAATGACTGAGCAAAATGAATGAGTATTTCCAATGTCTTGTACTTTGGTTTACTAAAGACAAGAATTGATGGATTATAATTAGTAAATTAGAATTAATTGGTACAATTGACAGATTTATGAATTAATAGGTATTTTTGGACTAAAAAAATACCAAGTGGCAAGACAAATTGACACATGATAGTAGAAATAAGTGATACATGGTAGTAGAAATAAGTTACATGTGCCATTAGGATTGAGTGACAATTGACTTAGATAATTGGGTAACAAATAGCTTGGAGATTGAGAGATAAATGGACTAATTATTGAGTGACAATTGGTACCATAAATAATAGACATGTGGCAAGTGTCATGACACCACACACTTTAACCTACAATATTTTCATTTACAGACAACCATTTTTATCTTTCAATTGTCTTTCATTTTATTACATGCTTTCATCTTCTTCTTTCTTCTCTCCATTCACGAAACTCTCACCCAACCCTCTCAACGTTATGCCTTGCTACAATCTTGCACTTTGCTACTCAATATCTTGTTATCTTCTTCTTGTTACTAAAAGACCCAACCTATTCCTCCTTGAAATGTTAATGATCGAGTGAGCTTAGAGGAGCTAGGTTTATTTGATGATTTGAAGAGCTTGGAGCTAAACAAGTAAGTACGATCTTGTTTTTCATGGCTTGATTAAATGAAACATATATGATGATAGTTTAGAGATAGAACGATCATAATAATGGTGTTGAGAGTGTATTAGACGTTGATGAACGTATGGATACATTTGATGTTATGTTTTTGTATTATTGATAAATGATGATTTATGATTTGTTTTATGAATGTTTTTGATTAAGAATGAAGGTGATTTTGATAAGGAAATGAAGTATAAATGATGAATTATGAACAAGATATGTTTGATGTAGAAAGTAAGGGCTAAAATCTAGAAAAACATTGAAGGAAAAGACTGGAAAACTCATGGATTATACACCCATGATCATGGGAATGCCTCCATGATTGTGGGAAGTGCATTTAAGGTGAAAAACTTTCAGATGAATCATCCCACGATCGTGGGAAGTCCTTCATGATCGCGGGAATTGCATGGAAAGTGAAATGTTGTCTTTTAAGTGATTGTTGAATCAACTAATGACAAGATACTTTCCTATGGTGTATTTGGACTTGATTGAAGCTTAAAATGAAACTAGTTTGATGTTGAATAAGTTGATAAAGTGTTTGATATGTTTAGGCTGTAATTGAGGTTATAATAAAGGAATGAATTGTTGATATCGAAGTACCAAAATCTGGAAAATTATAAGTATAATAGGAATGAAGGTATTCTCAAAAATATATATGTGATCTAAAGAATATGAGTGATGTAAATTAAGAATGAATGAATGAAAATTTGGATATTGTGTAATTGTATAATGCTAGAAAAGGGATTGATGAATGTATGCTTGAAGAGTTAGAATAATAAAGTATTCTTGAGGTATAAACATAAGAGTAAACTAGACATATCTAAGTGAAAATGTTTAAATGATCATGACTTGTGATTAAGGATACATACCTGGAAAGTCAAATTGAGCATGCATTGAACATAACACATGTACATATGTGTATGATTGAATACTTATGTGATTGAGCAATTTAGTAATGTGTGTACAATATGTGTATTACTTGAAGATAGATATAAAAGATTGAACATCAGCATCCAAATGTTTCCGAATCATGAAGGCAATTGCCAATCTGGAGCGTACAGTGAGTAACCTAGATGTTTCTTACTAAGATTGATTGTATTTGCTTAAATTTCAATCATTGAACTGATATTTATGTGAACGTGATAATTTCAGACACTGATGGTCCGAGGAGTTTGATAATTGGGATTGCATTGGAAATGATCATAATTGAATGTGAACCTGAAAGAAATAAGTGTACTCAACAAAAATGTTGAATGCCGGACTTAGATCTGATGAATATGTGAAAGTGATTGCACATGATGAATGAAAGTGATTGATTGTATATAATGTGAATTGATGCACCTTATTACATTGAAATGCCTGATTAGATAAAGGCAGTTATGGCCTGAGTGACCAGTGAAAAAGAGCTTAAAGCTTAGAATGTGCTTAAAGAGCCACAAGCTTAGTATTATAATAAGCCCAGTATCTACAATAAATACAGGACAGTTATTAATAAACCCGGTATTCACAACGGATATGAGATAGTTAAAAAGATGCTTAGTTACAACAAAGTAACAACAAAATTTAGTCATATGTGCAATTGTATTTGTACACATACATGTATTATGTGAAAGATTACATGAATTTACTAAATTGTGATGTTATGAATGTTTGAGAAAATGATCTGATTATTATGAAATGAGTATGTGAAATATGTGATGATATGGTTGTCTGTGCATTTGGAATATGAACTGTATTTATGTTTCATATGAGTGAGCACATCGATGATGGTTCACTCACTGAGTTCGCAAAACTCACCAAACTTGTATCGTTGATTTTCAGGATTTAGGGAATATCCAGCTAGACTAATTGAAGCATAGCTGCTGTAATTGGACATTAGTTAGTAGTCAAGATCAGTTTGCATTTGCACCTGTCTTTAGTGATTTTGTATCTGAATTATATTTCTTAGCTATCGTATAATGTATATGTGAATTCTGAAATGTAATGACATTTATGACTAAATATGACTATAAATGAAATGGGCCGAAATAATTACTGGTTTGCTGAAAATGTGTTTGATGCTTGAAAAATTTGCAATGAGTTGATTGATTGTCTTAACGTGCCATCCTCATTGAGAATGTTCTTGAATATTTGTCAGTATATTTGGGCATATGCTCTATAGGGTGGTGTGTTATAATAGAGGTGTGTCTGAGCCTATTTCCACATTCATAACTTTAATAGAAAGATATATGACTATATATGTGGTGGAAAAATTATAAAAGTCATAAATTAAGGTTTTGTATGGCTTTTCAATTTTCTTTCATTTTAGACTTTAGTTTTTGTTAGGTTTAATAGCTACCTACCCAAAGAGAGATAACACATAAGAAGGTTGTTTTCAATAGAGATATTTGAAGTCATTTTAAAGAAGGGATCATTAGTAAAGGATAGAGAATTTCATCAAGGGACATCTTAAAGTGAGTTTTTCCTTGTTGTTTTTTGTATTTGTAAAGATGATTTATAGATAAATATCTTTATTTCTAGGTTTAATGAAACCTTAATAGAATTTTGTGTGTCTTGATTCAATTTTCAGTAAAGGCTTTTATGATCAAGATTTATTTATATTGTTCTTAACATTAACAATATACAAATGAGAACATAGGTTTGATTAGACTATATATAGACGTAGATAAGAGAACCTATACACAAATTGTTTTTGACACATATATTAAGGATTGAATGACGATCTAAAGAAAGACCTACATAACCTTTTTGTTATGAGGGTAACTGTTGAGTGTAATTTATATAAAACAATTTACTTGTTTTACGCTCTAAAAACTGCAAGTATACATGTCATGATTTGTAGTTAAAAAAGCAAATATCGATCCCACAGGGATTGATGCCCAAACATCACTTAATTCAGATAAATCTTTATTTAAGAAATGAAATTGTGTAATGGAAATAATCTGAAAAATTAAATTAAAATTGGAAGACTAATAATGAACAATGAATAATACCAAAATGCAGAATATTGGAATTCAAGAATCTAATGACTAGAGATTACTTCTCCCTATTTTTTCTCCCTCATATTTTATTAATCGAATGATGTCTCACCTAAGATATTCGAATGTATTAATTACCCTCTCTTAAGATGTAATTAATTGTCCCTAATCAAATTAAATGAAGTCAATTGAACGATCTCTCAACCTACCCAATCACTCTACCAATTTAACTAGTTATTAAGCTATCCTATAGGTGATCAATTGAATTAGCCAAGATCTCTCTTTTAACTAATTAATCAATGTGATGATTGTAAGTCTATAGGTTGCAAACTCTCGTTGTACAATCCTACACAAATAATCTTACTCACTCTCTCGATTTATTGCAAGATAGAAATAAAATCAACAATTATCAAAGACAACTTTTATTCAATTCAATAAAATAGGAGTTTAAAAAAAATAGTTCAAAAGCAATCTTTAAAAATAAATCAGTCACTTATGGTCTCCATAACATCATCAACACTCAAATATTCCATTCTACAAAGATTAGAAGAGATAAAATTGACAGAAAATTGAATAAGGAAACTCCTCTTCTTTGCCAAAATCTGAAATTCTTGATGTTGATGTGTTATTTTTCCAATCTTGATGATAATCCTTGACGTCAATCCTTCCTCAAGACTTGAACTTGTATTCTTCACTTAAGTCTATAGAGGGTTTCGTCTCTTTTCTCCAAAGAGGCTTAATTATCTTTTAATAGTCCATAAATCCTAAGTTTTGGTGAATCATGCATAATGCCTCGAATTATATTCCCACGATTTTGGGATTAGCATGATTCCCAAGATTGTGGGATTTTGCCACAGAATGTTCCCTCTTCTCTTCTCCTCTTTAATCTCTAGCTCAATCTTCCTTCCTACATAAAAAAATCAATTCTTACCTTAAATTAACATCAAACATAAAAGAAAAATAGTGAACATCAAATTAAATGAAGACATACAAAATGAATCATAAACTACAACAATAATCAACAGTTATGCAAGAAACACATACCAATTTCTTAGAAAAACATAGACTAATGCACAACTATCAGTTACATAGGCATAGGACACACTTATGTAGCTCAATTTTCTAGAACATGTTAAATTACATGCCTATATCTTAAGCCACATGTTTACAATGAGTTTTATGATCAATTACACGATCATGTAACAGGCTATATAACTCCACAACCCTTTAAAAAATACTAGTTCTTCTTCCTTTCTCCCATTTTCCCCCTCTTCTACCACTTCTCTATTGTGCCGCCTCCTATAACTTAGCCTAGCCATTTTAAGTGAAGTTGCTAATATCCGGTTTCCGGCATATGCTTAGGGTTAGAACCCTAGATCAAGCATTGCATATACATGCATAAAATTAGCATTCATACATGAATTATAAATTGTACATATTACAAGTTAGCATATGCACTCAATCGACATGTCTCGGGGTATGAAAAATTTTAAGGTGACTATGATGTGAATTGTTATGTCATGAATTATGGTTTAATTAGATTCTAATTAATGATTTGGAATTAATTATGATTAATTGGGAGATTGTTAAATTAATTTGTACATTTGGACTAGGAAAAATGCCTAGTGGTAGGATCAATTGAGACATGAAAAATTAGGGTGATTAAGCCTATAATTGTGTGACATTTGGAATAGTTAACTGAGTGACAAATGGACTAGTAATTAAATAACAAATAGACCAATTATTGTGTGAAAAGTGGACCAATGATTAAGTGACAAGTGGATTATTCATTTAATGATAAATGAAAACTTACGGAGTGAATTAGTGGCAGTTTATTAGCTTGATACATGTTTTCCTTGCTTTAAGACAAATGTTGAGATCAGAAGTTGAGCATCTTGACTAAGCAAAGTTTCTGCCAGTTCCTTCATTCTCCTTTACCACTGAAAACTTGCATGAAGTTTTTCTCTAAAATTTGCCTAAACTATAGCTCAAAGTGTTACACGAAATTCACTTGTTAACCCTACATAAAATATTCAAGAAAACCAATTGATTGTTATCCTTGATCTTGTTTGAAAACGACCATGTGGACTAAAATGGGAAGATTTTCTGAAGGTGTTTAAAGAGAATTACATGCCGAAGATTTATTTAGATAGAAAGATGAAAGAGTTTTTAGATCTGAAGTAAGGTAGTCTCACAATGGCAGAGTATGAGATAAGATTTAATGAGCTGATGGGGTATGCAATTACCTTGATTCCTACTAAAGAGGATAAGTGTAGACGGTTTGATGATGGGTTGAAACTGGAAATCAAAACGAGGCTAGCCATTTCTAATTTGGGTAGTTTTATGGTACTACGAGTGGCCTCGATCAGAATTGAATATTTGTTAAAGGATGGACAGGGAGAGTATAGACAAGAGTCTAGAGTGAAAAGACAAGTTAAGTCTCAGGCAGATTCTGGTAAGAGTTTCAATAAACACCAGAATAGATCATTTCAATCCTAGACTAGATTGAGACAATCAGGGTTTCGACCAAAAGGTGAATTTGCTCAGAATGGTAGGAGTAGAGGAAAAATGCCCTCTTGGCAGTCCCAACAGATGCCTGATTGTGAACACTTTGATAATAAGCATGGTGGGGAATGTAGGAGATTATCGGGAGCTTATTTCTATTGTGGCTCTGTAGAGCATCAAATCAGAGATTGTCTTGAGACATTAGAACCATAGTCTAAAATAAGAGGAGGAACAATGACTGAGATGACAGTCCAGCAGAGTAGAGCTACTGGATCAGTATAGAGAGGCAGAGGTAGAGGCAGAACACAATCAGTAGGGCCTAGTGTCAGGACTGAAGTGCGAGTGACCGGTGGTAATCATAAGCCAGGGTCTATTCCATTACCAGACAGGAGGCACATAACTCCCCAGATGTAGTAGCAGATGTGTTAAATGTTTTTAATTTTGAGGCATTTGCATTGGTAGATCCAAGATCTGCACATTCTTTTATCGCACCGCATTTGGCATCTAGACTGCATTATGAGAGAGAGATAGTGAAATGTGGATTAGAGGTGAGTACACTAGTAGGTAGTACTATAGTGATTGGTGAGGTATTCAAAGGAAGTATCATTCAGATTGATCAGGCAGACTTAGAAGCTAATTTAATTGTATTACAGTTAAAGGAAATAGATATTATTCTAGGCATGGATTGTTTCACTACTCATAGGGCTTTGATGAATTATTATACTAAGGAGATAGCTCTTGAATCTCCTAATCAGCCAAAAGTAGTATTTTAAGGAGTTAGTTAACCAGTGCAAGCCTGACTAATTTCATTCATAAGTGCTTTAAGACTAATCCGAGTGTGAGGCTTATCTGGCCTACGTAGTTGATACTTGGAATGAACAAACCATTCAAGATATTCCTATTGTTAAGGATTTCTTAGATGTGTTTCCTGCAGAATTACCTAGTAACCCCAAAAAGGGACGCGGAGTTTACCATTGACCTTGTTCCAGGTACCGCTCCTATATCAATTCCTCTGTATAGGATGGCACCTGTAGAACTTAAGGAACTGAAGACCCAGTTACAGGAGTTATTGGAAAAGGGTTTTACCAGGCCTAGTGTGTCACCTTGGGGAGCTTCAGTATTGTTTGTAAAGAAGAAAGATGGAACTTTGAGACTGTGTATTGACTATAGACAATTGAACTGGGTGACAGTGAAGAACAAGTATCCTCTACCGAGGATAGATGATTTCTTGATCAATTACAGGGAGCTCAGGTGTTCACTAAGCTAGACTTCAGATCGGGGTATTATCAGTTGAAGATAGCTGAAGTTGATGTAACAAAGAGTGCATTCAGATAAGATATGTGCACTTTGAGTTTTTGGTGATGCCATTTAAGTTAACGAATACCCCAACTGCTTTTATGGCTTTAATGAATAAGGTATTCCAACCTTACTTAGATCATTTCGTGATTGTGTTTATTGATGATATTTTGGTGTATTCGAAGTTTAGAGAGGAACTGTAACATCCCCTCACCAATTGCTAGTGAACAGTGACATATGCATGCATTATACATGCACATGCATAATAGATA
>JANIIA010000003.1:40317670-40347109 GCA_027478495.1 Erythroxylum alaternifolium | reverse complement strand
TTGATGTGCTATTTTCCTAATTGTTGTTGATAATCCTTGAATCTTCACCTTCCTCAAGACTCAAAACTTGTATTCTTTACTCAAGGAGGCTCGTTTGTACAGAGGGTTTCGTCCTTTTTCATCCATGGAGATTTTATTATGTTATATAGTCCCAAAAACCTAAAATTTAATTGAACCCCGTAGAATGTCTCAGGTTAAACTTCCCACAATCGTGGGAATCAATCATGGGAATTGACATGATTCCCACGATCGTGGAATTTTGCAACAACGAGTTTCTCTTCTCTTCTCCTCTTTGGCCTCTAACTCAATCTCCAAATTGCTTAATCTTCCTTCCTACATAAAAATAATCAATTCTTACCCTAATTTAACTTCAAACATAAGAATAAAAATGAAAATCAAAACTAAACAAAAACATATAAAATGAATCCTAAACAACAACAATAATCAACTATTATGCAAGAAACACATGCCAAATATTTAGAAAAAAAATAGACTAATGCACAACTATCAGTAACCTTTTGTGGGGTTTTAAAGATCTTAATGCATTTTAAGAGAAGTTAATCATATCGATATATTAGTTAGCCTATTTAGGAATAGATGTTTGTACATCGAAAGGTGGTAGTTCAATACCCTAAGAAACCTCTCCGGTCCAAATGATAGAATTCCTATAATTAAAAAAGCATACAAAATAAAGTTAGAGGGAAATCTAATATAGTTATTTCTTAATATTTATATTCTCTTTGATTATTGTGTAGTGTCCTTATGGTTTCTAGAGAAGCTGGTAACTAAATTTGAAGATATATTTTACCCCTTAAAATTTAAGCCAAATTTAAGTTAAACCCTAAAATTTTTCTATATATACAAAGACTAAAGTTTATGAAAACATTTAAAGTCCCCTCCGATTGTTAAATCCATTAGGGTTTCATAGATTATGTTGATATGGATAATTTTTATTTTATTTTAAGGACACATGTTTGCCATATCATTAGATGAAGTGGAAGCAAATTAACTCATAGTTTTACTTTGAGGAGAAATTTTAAATCCCCAATCTTTTGAGACTCTATCTCTCTATTTGTTCTCCTCTTTTTTGTCTCGACTTATCTCTACCATGCTCTCTTCTTTTGTAACACTCTTCTCCAGTGTCATGCATCTTCTCACACTCTTTTCTTAGATCACTATTCTCTAGCATCACACCTATTATCTATTTCTTGCAAGTTCAATTCATTTCTCCTTTCTATGTTTTCTTTGTCACGTTTATATACATAGAATTAGATAGGTTTGATTTCAAGAAACTAATGATATTTCTATATATGTGTAACAACATAGATCTAGTAGTCTACATAGTAATGTCAATCTTGTATGTAATGCTTATCAAGGGGTACTTAGAGATACAAACCTAAACATTGATTAAACTTTGTCTAGTTGACTACTAAAAAAAGATATTGATGAATTTTAGATTTGTATATGCATTTGACACTTTTTAGCTTATACATTAATAATAATGATTAATAGAAGTGGATGGTTGTTAAATATTATATCATCGTAGTGATGATATGGTGTTTAGTGAGAAGTTGGTTGTTATTGTCTTTGTTGTTTCTTTAAGTAGATTAATTAGAAGGAACATAGTTGTGTTTCATGTTGGCTGCAAAAAGTAGCTAATCGTTCCTATGTTTTAATCCTTAAAACTAACTTTTTATGTCAAGTAAACAAACTTAGGATGCGTCTTGTTTCTCATCACAATTACCATCATGTATATCTTGTCTTTAAAATGTCAGTTTTCGGTAGTTTCCTCTACTACCTTGCCAAGCACTTTAACTAATCTTATTTGCTAAGGAAACCTAAATTCTAGAATGAAACTAGGTAGTAACTAAATATTTTTTTTAGTTCATTTAATAGGGACATCAAGTAATCTTATATATAATTGGAAATATATGGCATTTAATTGAACTTCATATCATATACAAACAATATAAAACGAGGTTTCTTTTTTAGATGCAAACAAATTTGTGCCATGAGGTCTTTTATCAAATGCAAAAAAATACATTCGAAAATTCATTTTTTGTTCACATTTATGCTTATACAGTGTTTAGGCTTTTACCCCCAGTTAAAATATAGATGTTGCCTCATCATCTGCAAACACATCCACACAAAATATGGACAAAGTTTCATTTATTATTACGAGTTAAATGCTCAACTGAGGATTTCATGGAATGAACATAACATAGGAAGGAGATTTTTTATTGCCCCAATTATCTAGTTAAGTAACTATTTAGTGATTAAATGATATATACGAACTGAACTTATTTATAATTAATAAAAATAGGTGCAATTCCTTGCATGTTAGTTAATGTGATTTTGTTAGATAGTATGATGAAAGGTTTCCTCATAGAGTTATTAACGTAATTCATAAATTAAGAAAAAAAGATAGATGCTAAGGCATGTGTAAAAATCAAGTGAAGCAAAATACAATCAAACATGTTTTCATTTTAAAGAAAACTAATAAGATCTAAGAGGAAGTGAAGAACATAAAGATTTACATTTCTTTATTGTTAAAGGGCACAAAGGAATTAAAAATTAGGGTTCAATTGTTATTAAGTGTTGCTATATGAGTTTTTATCATTATTATGGAATACTTGTTAATTATATTGAAGGAAAATGGATGTAGATTATTATTTATCTTAGTTTGATACTATTTAATTAATAAGAATAAAAAGATAATTTTTACGTCAAATTTATGTTGCTATAATTCTTTAATTCAAGGGTTGAAATGAAATAAAAAATATATAATACAATATATATTTTCATTTGTAATTATTTAAATTATTTTCAAATTTAAAATTCTTAAAAGGATTTTATAATAAATTTTATAATAATAGACTAAATTAAAATTAATATATTATTGATAAAAATTATTTAAAATAATACTTGATACTGACCTTTGTACTGTACCACAAATAAAACTCATATAAATTTTAATACAATATTCACAACTTTAATTTGAAATACCTTGTCGCAGGTGCAAATGACTTTTTAGGTAAATATGTCAGCATACGGGCCCATGTAGGATTGGGTTAGTTTGTTTCGCGAGATACATCTGACTTGATAGACCACACAAGCAACTCCGATAATAACATTTGGGCTAATACCTTTATTAGGAATAGACGTTCCTGACCTTTTTATTGACAACTCCTATTTTAGTACCATGTAATTGATAGGAGTATCCAACAAAATCAAACGTTGCAAGATTTGTTACGTGCTAATTTATGAACTAAAACAAAGGTCTTGGGGAATTTTCAAAATTGAAGGGCTTTTGCCCTTTCTTACTGTTCAAGTTCCTATCTTAACATGGAATTATCCTTTAAGCGTTCAAAAGATGTCCGACACTATTGAATTGAGGAGTAAAAGGATCATATAATGCCATATGTAGCGAAGCAAACACTTTGCAGATTGGATTGCAATAATTTAATTCAACAATAGTACCTTTATTTATATCTCAGGATATGTGGAGTACCTGGACAACGCTAACTCAACATCGCTGATGACTTGCAAAAAGAAAAGGACTAACCACAAGGTTGTGGTTTATTGAATGTGTCGTGTAGCTCGCACTTCTTTTGCAGCATTCCTGATGCCAAATTAACATTTTCTCTATAATTTCCACTCGGATGCAATTGTCAGTACATTTATTCGGTGCAAAATCTGCCAACATTTATTATCTAATCTTGTTTTACCAGCTCAATAGAGACTCTTAAGTATAGAACCATTGGGCCTTGTGCTGGCACAGTTAGAAGCCGTCGACAGTATCTTTACTCCACCAATGATCAAGTACCTAAGATGGCAGTCATTAGCATGCAATATGCAGTAACATTTACTAAATTAAACGTCTCCAACAATTTTATGGCGGACTAAACCCCACTTTCATGGAAGCTTTTGGATTCTATGGTAAGAATGAGCGTCTGCGAGCCATAAACGAATGTCTAACATCGTAGATGTGGTTAAACAGAAAAGGTAGACATGGACATGCAGGGATTAAGATCATAGAGGCTTCACGAAGAAAAAATGACTCTTTTCAGTATCATTTTACGATAAAGAATTCAAGTAGACATTCTATGAGTTGCAAGTAACAACCTTCCCTGTTAAGAAGAAGCTAACTATACAGTCAGAATAATTTCGGTTCCATCTTCATGTTTCGATCCATCCGATATTATTAAAACCGTGTGTAGTTGCAAGAACCAAAAAATGGTAGATACGGATTGCTATACCTTACCCACCCACAAGAGGAGCCGTCAACACCATGTAACAAAAATGAGGATACCCACCAGACATTCCCAGCTTCTTCATTGAGTAGGCAAAATACCCTCTTCTTCATCATTAAGTATTCCCTCTGAACAAAAGAATTGGTAGATTGATTGATGCGTATGAGAGATGTGTGAACTTGGAATTTACAAAGTCAAAATACATCCCGAACCCTTGTGACACCAATGTAGTGAATCATCTGGGACGAGTGTGAATCTCTTCATCAAGAAGTTGTGTTATTAGGACTCGGCCAGTTTTTGACCCATTATCACTTAGAATATGACAAAGTGACTGCAATTCTTCTTGGTTTGCCTTCTTAAGTAAGCTTCTCAGTGTTACATCAAGTCCATCTTGTAAAACCTGGCATCCTGCTTCTCTTCTATTTTGCTCATTAGCAGTCCCCTTGGAAAGTCCACCATTCCCTTTGAATTGGGACTGCAGTGGAATTTGTCCTTGAGGCCTTGAATAGGGCCTGGAATCCCAATAATCTGTACAGACTCGATTTTGATCTAATGCCTCTATCACCTGTTTAAAGAACAAAACAATTCACTTTCCAATAAAAAAAGGTTCAATTTTTCAGGAAGATTTTGCGAATGCACTCATAAAGAATATAGTCTTACTTTAGAACAAATAAGATGGAAAGAACATGGAGAAAACTAAAGGATATCTGCATGTTAAAATAACGTTTGAAGTAAATTCAGATTTTCAAGGGACATTCAGCTTGAGGTCATCCAAAGCGATAGAACTGGTCCCACTACCCTTGTCCAGAAAGTTCAAACTAACATCAGAAATTCAATCACTGAGATATCAACTTTACCTGCAATGTCAAGCTTTTTGCAGCTGGACCTATTTGCAACGAAAGTGAAATCCTAAGGGACACATACACTTCCATACATGTGACTTTTGCCTAAAAGGGATGATATAAAAATGGAAAAGAGATGAGTTGCATGTTATCACTATCAGCTCCATCACTGAATTTACCTGCACGATAGCTGGTGAAGAAAATCCAAACATTTCAAGGCCATCTAGACTCCCAGGAGGCTGCAAAGGAGGAAGGTTTGACTTTCCAAATTTATGTTGCTTAGTGATCTCTTGATTTACCCTCTCTCTTACCATTTCCCAACATCTGGCAGCTGAAACATGAATGAATAGCTCACATGGACAATGCTCCAAAGAGACCTGAAATGATTAGATGAGCAAAGGATTTGCCAAA
This sequence comes from Erythroxylum alaternifolium, assembly GCA_027478495.1. Classification (NCBI taxonomy): domain Eukaryota; kingdom Viridiplantae; phylum Streptophyta; class Magnoliopsida; order Malpighiales; family Erythroxylaceae; genus Erythroxylum; species Erythroxylum alaternifolium. The sequence continues at coordinate 40,341,603 of JANIIA010000003.1, read as the reverse complement.
TATTAGTTTCTCATTTACTAAAAACAATAGTTTCTGTACACAATTTAATCCAATCAATGGTAAAATCTTCCAGGGTAAAGTTGAACAGTTAAGGCCAAGACAAAAAAAAGCTTTTCAAGTTCCCTCAAGATTGTCAAATTTACTCCTTGCTAACAAAATAATATCCTATCCAGGCTACTAATAGCTCAAAAAATAAACTGCAACTAATATAACAGAAATCCACAATGCCTTCCAAAAGGAATCAGCAAGTGCCTTTTCATTTTCATCTTCATTCTCAGAGAACTATTGCTCTCAAAAGTGTTTTCCATAAGCAATTTAATGTCAAAAAATCATATATATCAAAATGAATCTTGTAGAGGGTTATCAAGAATGGCTATCCATGAAATGCAGAGTACTAGTGCATTTGTTAGCCTCACTAAGCCATAGCAAATACTAGAAAGCCGTTCTTAAAGATCATTCATTTCTTAAACTTCATTCTCAATCTTTTCAACTACATGTAAACAGGTTACAATTAATTTCCATATATTCAAGAATGCATATAAAATATCAAAGAAATTTCTAAAAACATTACAAGGAAGAATTGGCATATAAAAATGCATCAATGGAACAGCAATTCAGCAAATTAAAAATGCATAAAGAAAACAATTTGGCAATATAACAGTTCCACAATCTACCACAAACAATGGAAAATTACAAGAAACAAATGATAACAGTTCAAAGCTTGAAATTACCATAAAAAGTGGTCCGCTCCATCCTGCATCCAGAATTTCTGAGACATAGAAGCATGTATTTGTTGGATCCAAAACGTTTATGTACCTAACTCGACTCTTAAATCCTGCATTAAGTGGGACAATTTTGATTACATACAGTCATATGTCTCCTACTGAAATTGGTCAATGGTCTCATAAAGAATGCATATCCATAATACCTTTGGGGAAAATTGCATGACTGTTACACCATGATTTCCCAGAAAGCACAACACCATACTCCAAAGGCTCAACATTGCAATTGATTCTTCTGACTACCTTGGCAATGCGAGGGCCTTTCTGGCGGTAATATCTATCCAAATTATTTTGCAAGCAAGATGGACTACCCATCACAGTTTTTGAGTTGTCAATTGAATGAGAAGTGGAATTAACTCCAACCTTATCTTCATCATCAGGCTTCCTACTGCCCAATGGCTGTGAATGCCTATTATCAGCATTTGCCACACAATGATCATCACCAATCGCTCTCCTAGTTGATAAATCTGTAACACTCCTACCCAATCCTCCCTTGATGGGACCTCTTCCAGTGTGAGAACTGTCTGATGGATGGGATTCCATAACTGTTCCACTGTTCTCCAGGCATTCAACTTTCACTTTTAGAGAATCAGATAAGCATAAGTTTGCTTCAGCATTGGGTAAGGAATTGAAATCAATTTTCATTACTGCTGTTTCAGTTAGCACTGATTCTTTGTTGTCATTACATGGAGTATCAACAGAATTTGACATGGTTGCAGAAACATGAGGAGGCCTTATAGAATTTCCCTTCTCCATTTCCAAACTTGGCTTTGAATCATCATCTTCATCATCACTTAGCAGAATAACATTAGCATCATCCAATGTCGAAGGACTTTTCACAGAACCTTTATGTGAAATTACTTTTTCAGGGGACAACTTTTTTAGAGAAAACTTGCAAAGTGATTTTCTCAAGTCAGAGGTCAGAAGCGAGGAGTCCTCATTCGTTACCTCTGGGCAAACAAGTGGAGAACTCTGGGACTTTAAGTCTTTCAAAGCAACAGGTTCAACAAATTTCTTTTTCTCATCTGATACAGTCTCACCAGCAATCCCAGATGACGTTAGTGTGATATCCACAGAGCATCCTGTCCCCTGCAAATCTTTAGGGGAATTTGCTAGCAGTTGAGGTCTCGTCTCCTTATTTGTTGTTCCTTCTAGGGTATAAGATAACTTATCACTTTGCATAGGATCTCTAGAGACATTAGAAGTCAAAGCAAGTCCAAGATCAAGTTTTGCCCATCTGTAAACTGCACTTAACTTTCCCTCCAATGCCTCAACAAGGATATTCAATTCACCGAGATCATAACGGTAGAGGAAATATTTAGCATTCCAGGCACATGGACACAATTGCTTTACGTGATTCAAGCATGCATACTTATCTGGAGAACAACGGCATGCTGCTGCAGACAAATGCAAATCAAAAAGGCATATGCAACATTCCCTCTCCCTGGTAGCATCAAAATTGCTATGCATCTTTAGGGCCAGGCTAGAACTGCAGAGGAATTCTCTCCTCACTCGCTCCATCTCCACTCGAGTCTAAATGAGAAACCAACATTAACAGTTAGTACAGAAAGGAATGAAGTCAAACATTTCTATACTTTCATACAGCATAATAGCAAAGTTCCAAGGTCCAACTCCTTTGAGCATATAAACTAGGTGAAGCCAACTCCATTTGCTTAGTACTTATTAGGTGAATTATATACAGTCAGTTAAAACTGATGCATTTGGGCATGAATTTCCAATCACAGTGCTGCTATAAACGTCCAATTGCAGGCCATATTTCACCAATTGTGGAACCGTGAAAGCAAATGCTATCCCACAAACCAATTTGATAATGTCAAACAATTCCAAAATTTTCTGTAGTTGCCATGTTTACTTAATCCGTTTATATGTTGCTACATGTCATAGGTAGCCACATCACCTTCAAACATGAAAAGACAGGTTTTCTAGAGACCATTGAACTTCAAATCAAAGAACTATGGAATGAAATCAAACAAGGGTGGTAGTTTACCTTGAGCGCATTTGCTAATATTCCATCCCTTCCACACACCTCTTTCCATCTTAAGTTTTCTAATGAAGTTTTCTTCATCAAATTAAGTTCCCAATGAGCTTTTACTGCTTCCCTTGCTGCTCCAAGTAAAAGTTTATCATGGGAGATAGAAGTCCTTCGTCCCTGCTCACGGTAGAGCTCTATAGCAATCTGTCCATGGGGTAACCAGTCAACAGGAGCTACATTTACTGCCTCCGCACAATTGAAACCACAGTTAAATCCCGAATGATAAGCTCGAGGAAAAGTTAGAACAAACTCTCCAGCATTCTGAACGCATCGATAGACAGATACCTCTTCTGATTTTAGTACAGAAGGAGAAAGCTGTGTTACCTGCAAGTAACAAATTCAGAGCATGCTTAGGGCTATTAATCTAGGAGGACAGTCCTAAGCTGAAAAGCAATTTTTTCATTAATTAATTTAGGATAATCTATCATAAAAGGAAGAAGTCAGGTTTTATTCAATCTTGTTAAACACAATATATAAACACAATTGAAGTAAAGAAGTAAACTCAACAAATTTCAAAATCTCCAAAAGATAGCCGCTGAAGCTAGCAAAGACGGAAGCAAAGTACAAAGAAGCAATATTGACACAATTGGCAAACTTAGGGACTGTTTGAATTCACTTTTGTTTTTCTACTAATTTTTGGTTTCCGTTTCCCATTTTTAGTCTTTATTTTGTTAAAACAAAAACAAAAACTTGTGTAATTGTTAATGTACTTATATTCTTATTACTGATAATAATTAAATACTATATAAAATTTAATAATTTACAAATTGATTAAATAATTTTACTTAATCTCTTATATAATATTTATTACTAAAAAATTTTATTATATTTTATTAAATAAAGTTTAATAAGTAAATTTTATTTATAAATTAATATTTATTTGTTAATATATTTTAAATTATTAAAACTAATTTTATTTAAATTTTATATATTTTAAGATATTTCAAATTTATATTTATTAGATAGTTATTAAAATTTAAAATATTCTTTTAAAAAATAAAATTGAAAGTAATTAAATAATTAAGTTATATTAATCAAGTTTTTTATTAGTAATTAAACCAAAAAATAATCCATAAACTTGAAAAAAAAAACAGGTTTTCTTTATTGAATTTGAAAACGAAAACCAGAGAACCAAAAACCAAAATAGAAACAAACAATACCTCAAGTGTCAAAAGAAAAGAGAAAACTAATTCCAGCAGAACTAATCAACCAGGATAAGAAATTATTATTCTCTTATACTTCTTTTGGAACATCCAAACTTCATAACTCATAAAACCCTGTAAATCACAGGGCATGTTGCTAGATTCAACTTCCCATTGGGGCTTCAATGTTTGAAATCAACGATGGCAAGGCCATAGGAAGTAAACCATAAGACATTAAAACATTTTTGAGTTATATACCTTCAATCATAACTCAACCTAGAGTAAGACTGAAAGGTTAATGTAAGGTCAAAAGTTTAACTACCAATCAATTGTTAAAGCAAGCAGATTAGTTGTAAAGAGAATTCAATTATGTAAATCAAAACCAGCTGAGAACAATTAGTTACCAATACTTATCACAGATCAGAAGTGCTTTCACTTTACAAACAACTAAGATGATGGACAATTTATGGACAAGATACCAGCTTATGAAGCAAATCAGGTTGTTCTTCGAACAGATCAGGCAAATGCTTTCTCATAGCCTCTTCCAGTTTAATAGCATCCTTCCCAGGGACACCATACCACAATTTCGGCTCACCCCAATGCATGTAATTGAGCGAATACAAGTGATGATCTTCAACGTGCTGCTCTCAATCAAAAGGGAATACAGGAGCATTAGCATTTATTACAGCTGCAACCATTTAAGCTCGATACATGATTGTAGACAAGTCAAAAGTATTATATCTGATACATTTATTTAGTCTGAAACTTGGGACATATAGCATAGAGTTAAAAAAAACTCATTCACTGCTCACTGAAAAGTGTAATTGCAAACTGGGAACCATCTTATCATCTTCTAGTTGTTTTTTTAATAATATACATGGACATGCTACCTACACCTAATCTAAAGCATAAATGACTTGCAAACACATGAAACTGACAACACCATAACACATACACATTATTTGCCACAAAATGTATATTGTTGACAATGTCCATGAAACATCAAACCACAATGTTTTCCCATTTATCCTGCTCATTTGTTTGCTATGATTGATGATTCATGTTCGTATCAAACCCAAACTTCAGTTACAACTCACAAACACAAATATGAATTGGTCTTACCCAACAAAACGAAGAAAAGCACATTCCTATATAAAGCCATGGCACCAAAACACCAGATATATCACCAGTTTCATAGGAAAGAACTGATCCAGGAAGCCTTGGAAAGTTATTCAAGTTCCAGCCTGATCTTTGATATCTTTCATCTGTTATAGAACCCTTTTGAGAGGGGAATTTTGGGAACCCACTGCCAAAAGCTCCGGTTTCCAGATCAGCTCCATACAGGACCTAGAAAACACAAATTTACAGCTGACTTTGAAAGAAAGGAAAGAAAATGGTATAGAACAAAGAGAAAACTGCAAAGTGAAACATAACTAATGACATGAACCTTTTAGACCCATAGTAATTACCTCTATTTCTTCAGTCGCTTTCTCTACAATACGCCAATATTCACCCTCAATATTTTCTACTGAAAGCTCAGATTTATTATGAAGGTCTGTCATGTTATCTTCTTTGTCCACAATATTATCATTCTTACTAAAGTACTGAGCCTTGAATTCATCAGCATATTTCTGAAATGTTTTCAGGGAAAACTCCGGACCGGGTTCGAAACCAAATGTCTCGGCCTCAGAGCCTCCAGCATCTGAAGACCCATGAATATTTCCACCATCCATCCTACTCTCCGAAGCCATTCTCATGCATCTTCTCCTTTTCTTCTTTGTCTGATTATACATCCCTGACATTTTTCTCATGGAATCACGATTCTGTAACTTGTCAACCCTCTGAACACGTGTTGCAAACCTAGAACCCTCCCATATGTTTTTTTCCTTAAGCGGACAAGGAGGTTTCCAAGATGGAGGGGGGACAATGCGACAGATTCCATACGGTTCAGCTTTTGACCTTATCTTGGCAATATAGTTCAATGTATCTTCAAATTCCTGAGAAGATTTATATGCACATTCAAAAATCCAAATTCCCAAAGACCAAAGTGAAAAAATCTACAATCAAATAAGGGAAGGAAATCAGAGGTGTTACAAGCCAACACTAGTGCGCTTTACAGCTCAATCTCAATTTTACCTCTCCCACAAACATAACATGGTCATGTTCCATATGTGTGTGTGTGTGTGTGTGTGTGTGTGTGTGTGTGTACATAAAACTTATGCACTGACCTCTTCAGTTGGATAGAATACAGGAGCATCCTCAAGATCTGGCCTGCAACTATGCTCTGGACGCCATCTTGCTGTGACCTGAACCAAAGGCTCATATCAGAAAAAATCTAAAATTCCCCAAAATCACATCATGTAAGGGAGACATTATACTGCAACTCAATATGTGCTAGCCCTACTGTTCTGTCTGTACTCTCTCCAAGATATTGGTGTATTACCAACCCTGGCTTTCAGTGATAGCTATAATGCAGTGGTTTATTAGTTTTATAGACAGTAGTCAGGAAATTTGAGTAACTGATAGACATAGGAGAATCGCGCCAACTGATTAAACTGAATGAAAGGCTCCCCAAACTACAGATAGACACTAAAATAACCTTTTGGCAATTACTGCAGTTTGCGCAACCACGGATAACTCCTTTAGGAAGATGAGACCTTAAAATGTGATTCTGCAACATAAATGGCATGAAGTCACTATGTAAATAATAATATCAACATTTTGAAATGTATTTTGATGTTGTCAAATGCACTTAAAGGTACATAGACGGTGAAGTTTATTTTCAATCATAAATGATAATAGCATATAGAAGCTAACCTGATGTGGCTTTCCAAAATCAGACTCATCCTCTGAACTGTTACACAATCGCCCATAGTTTATACAAGATCTACGACGAAGGGACCTTGTACTTTTTGTGCCACAACTGTCGGAGTCCATATCCATCTGAACTGTATGTGATTCAGAAGAACTCGCAGTAGCTGAACAACTAGTTGTATTTTGACTTTCTTGTTTCTGAACATCATGTACTCTCTTCAAGGTGAAAGCACCAAAAGACTCAAAACCAGGAGGAACTGATGGAATATCCTCATTTTCTTCCTTCACGTGAACTCTCAGGAGCTCAGTTCCCATTAATACTGCAGAACAATATTCAACATATGTCAATGCAACTAGTGGTCTGCATATTCAAGGAAAACAACATCAAATCTTTTCACTGCAGTATGACAGCATGATTTGTGTTATGCATTTCTCTCAGACTTATCCTTCACCATCAATGGACATCCATTTGTAGTTCGGTAACAACTATGCCATAAGCAGACATGTTTTGTATCACTAATGGCCAACAGATGATTAAACATTATCTACAGCATGGATGGGTAATGCAACTACAGACCTTTCAACTTTGAAAGAGAAACTGGCAGAAAAAGGGAAAATGGGAAATGTTTTTCGGTCTTGTTCGGCCATTCAACCATTATTTTCAGGACAAATGGGAGAAAGCCCCTAATAACTTAAGTGAAACAAAAGTAAAAATGGTTTTGCGTGGCAATTCAATCCCCAAATTAGACTTCTTACTTAAGCTAAACATACCCATTGATTTAGAAATATCTATGAAGGTCACCTGAACTTGAGCTGCACGAGCAGATCAACTCGCAGCCCTTAGGATATATTTAACCAAATGCATTGAAAAGCCTTTTGATCCCTCCTGATATTATTGGGTATTATTCAATTGAACCATGTCAAATACCTAAACCTAACTCATAATCAATATCAGCAGAAGGGATCCTGACAATTTAAGAGGTCAAATCACACACCGATCATCAATTAAGTGAAAATCGACCACTTAATCAGTAGCAAAGAAGTTACCATATATAAGCTATTGAAGACCCAAACAAAGCCCAATAAATTTTTTAAAAAAAAGATGAAAGCTGAAGAGATCTAAACAAAATAAAAATCAGAGCTTACATGTTCCTGATCAGAAGCTTGGAATTTTCCAGTTCACTCAACAACCAGCTCAAATTTCCAGTTTGACCACACCCAGATATCAAATAAACAATTAAAAAAATTCTAATTCGATTTTTTTTATTAAAAAAAAAAGCAAATTCTAAACTTTAGAATCAGAAGATGAAACTCATTCAAAACGGGAATAAATCCAAAATTTAACCAGATCTAACCTATCCCAAACCCTAACCCTAACCCAAATAGCAAACAGAAGGCAACCTAACCGTCCTCTACATCCAAAACCCAGTAAAGCAAAAAGGAAAATAAAAATATTATTTAAGAAAATGAAAACAATTATAACCACAAACCCTAATACACCCCAAAAAAAAAAAAAAACCACTTCCCTCTTTCAACACTGAAACATGAACAAGAAACCCAACAAGTCCATGAATTCCATGTAACCAAAAATCACTATCTTCTGTAATATATAAAACATAACGAACCAAAGGATCAAAGAGGCCAAGTGTGGATAAGGGCAAATCTGGAAGAGAGTTGTCTGCCCTAATATTTATGTTATCTTTTTGATGAGTAACATCTGGTTAGTATTACAATCTTAATTCTAACCTAACATAAGATGGGAATCAATTGAAGAAACCCAAGAGAAAATTGAAAATTATCTAGAAGGCTCTACGATTCCAAGAAAATAAAATAAAACTTGTTACTTGTTACCTCACCTTTTTGTACAGTTGATGAAATAACAAAGTAAACACATTTAACATATTTGTGGAATTTTGTTGGCCGTAAAATAATAATAATAAAGAAAAAAGATGGTGGAGGGTAATTTAGGAATAAAAGCAATAAAGTATAAACTGTATAATACCTCCTGGGATTACAGGAGAAAAAGCAAAGGAAAAGCGAAGTGGACGTCGCGTGGGAGTGTTGTTATTACGTGTGAGAGAGAGAGGCAACAAGAGGCGATCTCGTCGAGGACTGGGTCTGGGAGAAAAAAAGGAGCACAAATCTGAGGGCCACCCACCCCCGGTTTCTTCTATTGGCCTGTTTTTGTTTTATCACTTATCACTTTGCCACTAGGATTAGTGCATATTACTATTACGTGTCCGTGAAGGAGTTATTGTTCAAATTTACCGCCTTGAACTTGATATTAATATTAGGGATTTTATTTTTATTTTTATTTTAAAATTGCTAATATAAATATTGCTATATTTTTATTATTGATAATAAGTAAATTTTATGTATTTAAATATATGCTAAATTTTAAATTATATTTATTAGTAATTATCAAATATTTATATTAATTATAAAAATAAACTAAATTATTCATAATTCTAAATACTTAAATATAAAATTTTAAATTAGATTATTTATAAATTCTTATCAATAATTAATCAATATGTATTTAGTTGAAACTAAATCAAATTATAAAAATAAAATAAAATGAAAACTACTTTTTATGATTTTTATAAATTATAAAAACCTGAAAAAACCAAAGTCAAATAAATATATTTTCTTTGGTAAATTTGAAAACAAAAGCAAAATATCAAAACCATAAATGAAAACAAACGAAACTTAGTGTTACATTTGCATTTGAGAATGAATATTTAACTCTCTCATTTACCTTGCATTTGAGAATGAATATTTAACTCTCTCATTTACCGCCTATATTTATTAATTTTTACGACACGATTGTTAGCATATAGAAAAATATTGGCTTATAAAATATGAAATTCTACCCTTTTGTATATGTATAAACATCATCTTATATAAAACTTCATCTTTTATCTTTTATAAATGTGAATTGATTACAAACACTTATAAATAAACACATATTTGTATTTTTAAAACTTACAATTTTTAAAAGTTACAATACCAAATTTCAATATATGTTACTAATTTTATACCTACTGATTAGGAGTAAGATTGCATACACTTGACCTTCCCAGAATTCACGCTTAGCGAGATTTTTTTTATTAATACGTGGTTGTTGCGTTTTTTTATACTAATTTTGCACAATATTAATATTATGATGTCTAATGTAATTATTTTATTAAAAAAGTGAAAATCAACTAAAAATAACAAGAATTAAAAGATAAAAACTAAATAAATTGTGATGTCCTAATTACCCACAACAAAGATTTCCTCCATTAGATATAGTAAAGCAAATTGACAATTTAAGCGTCCTCTACATATATCTGTTTTATTCTATAGTTGGCCGGCCTTTAATAATATGACAACAAACTAATGCATCGAAGTTGGGTGGTTTAAAACAGTCCCATTGTCATTGTCCCTCAACTTTTCATTTTAATGCCCATCAGATAATATTTTCAAAAAACTTTTAAATATTATACATAAAATACCTTTTTTACTTTTAACAAATAAAAATACACACTTAAATGACTGAATTGCCCATATGGACACGGGTGATCAAAGATGAGGGGCAAAGCGTGTACGTGATGCATTAGTTCATGCATGAAAAAAAGACACGTCATTAGGCACTCATCGCGTTTAAACCCTCACGGTTCGCAATTTTGTCGTTTCTCACCACCAACCAATTTTCTTTTCTATTGAATTTTACGGCTTTCTATTAATTTGATAAATTAAATACGAATCTAAGAGGACATTAAAGTAAATGACAAAGTCCATAATTCTTTTTAATTTGAAAATGTAAAACCAAACGGGGACTTTTCTTTTTTCACATATTCAAAATCTTACTCCTTGTTTTTCAAATCAAAATGGTGGTTTTCTATTGTCTGAATGTTAATTTGAAGCAAGATGTTTACTTGGTTTGGGACTTTCCAATGTAACTTCGTATCTTCACTAACCTAGTATTCGTATTCTTTCTTTTTTATTAGAAGTCTTTTCTCTTTTTTCTTCTCCTTAAAAGAAAAATTAAATCCTTTTATTTTTGTTATATTTTAACTTTTACTTAATTTATTAATAACATATTTAGATTACTTTATTTTAATCACAAAAATTATAAAACTAATTAAAAATCCACTTTGGTGTAGTTATTAACTAATCACATAACTTATTCATACAAGTCACAAAATTGATTAATGACCTATTGCGGTGCAGATGTTAATAAACCCTATGACTTAATCATAAGAAGCAACAAAAATTCTAGGATTTCATGTAAACTAAACTTGGATTTTTTTTTAAATCCTAAAATTTTCAATCTAAGTTTTTATAACAAGAAAAATTAACCTATTCAAATAAAAGAGCTATAGATGATATTGAAATATGACTATGATACCATATGTGAAATATATTTATCAACAAAAGTAAATTAGGAGTTCATTCAATAGTATTCTATGCACCTTAAAAGATCATGAATAGACAAATAATATTAAGAAGAGTTGGATTGGAAGATATGATTATTATTCTTAAACCCTATAGAATCAACTTTTTGCAAAACTTCTAAAATAGTGGAAAGCATATGCTCTTCTCTTACCTCTCCTACTAATTTAAGTCAAGTTATAACTGATGTAAACCTAATCTCTTATAAGTTATTACATATAGGTTTGTAAGATGGTAAGAGAGACTTATGCTAGTTAGTCATAAGCTTAAACTCTATCATCAAGATATTCTAATAGCTCTACATTATAATCATACCATACCAATAAATATGTTGAGAAGAGTGAGCCCATAAAAGGATCACAAATATAATTCAATGGCTTTCGGTCCTCTTTTGACTCTATTATAAAATAAAAGACTAATTAGTTATAGCCCCACATAGAAAGAATCTTACAATATTGACTTCGAGCATCATGGATTCCTCAAGTTTTTTAAACATAGTCATACAAGTTCTAAAATAAAACAAATTGTTAGCTTATAAGTATATAATAAATATCTTCCCCTTCATCTTTAAATTTAACAAAGATTTTATAATTGCATGAGCATTTCTGAAAACCTTCCTCCAAAAAATAAGCTTCTATACAACCAATCCTTTGAAGATTTTTCAATTTATATAAAGCCTTTTAAAATTTATACACTTTAGGCTCTTATCTATACTTCATACAACTAAGAGGTTGTTTAATAAATGCATTTTCTTCCAAATTGCTATGTAAAATGTCAATTTCACGTTAATTGAAAATAGGCCGTGAGTTTTATGCTACCAATATGATGCTTCTAGTCTTTAGTGATGAAATTTGCTTTGTATTTATCAACTTCTCCCCTTTCATTTAACTGAGTCTTATACACTCACTTTATAGTAACGGTTTTTATCTTTTTGGAAATTTTTTCAACTCCTAAGTAATGTATCTTTCAATGGTAGCAATGTCAATGTCTATTTCTTTTCTCCATTTTGAATCTTTAACAATTTTTTTTATTGACTACAAAGCAAAATCTGTAAGTGAATCATAATTTTGTTATAATCAATCATCTATATAAGTCTTCTTCTAAGTCATTGGAGTTAATGTTTATTATGTATTTTAGTTAGTGATTGTTGCTCATTTGACATAAGGTAATGCTCTCTAAAGGTTATTGTTTTTCATATTCATTTTCTCCATTAAAATTATCATGTATTTGTTGTTTGATATTGTTTTCAGCCTAAGTATAAAAGTGTTTTTCATAAAAATCACATCACTAACTTATATCTAATTTTTTAGATAAAAATTTTCAATTTATATGATTTTGAATGATTAAGAAAAACCAAGAAAAAAGCATTTGTCATTTGTTTATCAAGCTTTCTCCTCTTTTAATATAAAATAACATATGCAATACAACCAAAAATTCTAAAGTATAATACTTGGTCCTCCTTAATTTTAAGCTTCTTCAAGATTCATGTTCTTAATAACAAATATGGGGCTTCTATTTAGTATATAAATGCTTCAATTGACTTCTTTATTGGAAAATCTTATTTGGATCCAAAATCTTTATAAACCCATGTCCAAAAATGTACAATTCTTCCTTTTTAAACATTATTACAACATATAAGATGTTGTAAGTTATTTTTGAATTCCATGTTGCTTTAAAAAATTTACAAATTCTTTTTTTATACCATGATCACTATAGAGAATCTTTATAGACATTCTTGCTTCTTTTTTAATCATCACATTGAAGTCTTTAAAAGTTAAAAATTTTGTTTTCTTTTGACCGTAATCATTAATAAATGTTAAAAGAATAATGTTTATTTGTATTTGTTATCAGATTAATGAGTCCATATAAGTACGAGAGAACCAAATTCAACAATTTCTTGACTCTCCATTATTTTTCCTTTAAAAAAGTATCTCGATGATGTTTTCCAAAAAAAATTTCTTCACAAATTTAAGGAGTACTTTCAATTTGCAATTGACTAATCACTATGTTCTTTTGTCATAACATTTTGAGACAATCAAATTTTAAATTCCTATAGAAAAAATGCCATAACCATGCCTTGTCCTTTAGTCTTGTGACTAAATATGATTGGGTGGTGTTGTTGAGATATAAAGGAAACATACGATATGTTTTCTTATTACGTTTAGAAATTAAGACTCATTTCTGATCTTGAATGTGACAAACTTTACCTTTGATGGAAATCTCATATCTCATATCTCATATCTTGAATTTAACTAAATTTCATCTTTGATTTTCATAGTCCAAACAAAAAATACATTAGAAATAATTTGGTAAGAATTCTTCTTGACGTGGGTTTTTATATTGCTTTTGTATATGAAAGCAGCTTCATAAGGTTGTGAACTAACATCAAAGTATGAAATCCAAACTTATCTTCACACATAATTATAGTTGCTAATATAAAAATATTACAACCTTTGATGAACTTTTTCCTGTACATAAAAAGTCATCAGAAGAAAAAATTCTTCTTCTTTCTTTGCAAAATTGATTTCAAACTATGATTGATATTGATATTTATTCTACATTTAGACTTATAATAGCCATATATGTGGCATTTGAAACATTCAACATTCAACTTGTCTATAAACTTTGTTTTGTTAACTATTGATACTAAAATTTTGTCTAAATTCTTTACATTTAGTTTTTATTTGAAGAATTTTATTCTCATATAATGTCAATACAATCATTCACTTAATTTCCAGTCAATACCATATTAATTTTAATTTCAACTTTTACATAGATGTGTTCTATCAATTCTAATTTAAATTTTACTATTCAACTTTGATTGCATGTGATCAGATCTATCTTATTTTGATTTGTATCAAAATACATTTTATTATATTATATTTGTTTTAGAATTCGTCTAGTTTGGTTATATATATTTTATTATATCTAATTTATGTCAAAGTTTCATTACGTTACACTTAATTGTATTTATTTATTATTAATTTCTTTTAATTATTATTAATTAGTACTGCTTATATTTTATTTAGAAATAATTAACTCTAATTAGTTTTAATTATGACTTCTCAATTTTGATTGGGTATCTTGATATTAATATTGATTTTAAATTTAGATTAAATAATTTTATTAATATTGGGTTCTAAAAAACAAAAAAGAATTAATAAAAGAGATTAAAAGGACAAACAACCATGCACCAAATGAAAAGGAAAAAGAACAAGAAAATGCAAAGAGGAAGAGAGATAACAAAAGAATGTCATTAAAAGAGAGGAAAATGGGGGAAAAATCTAACAGATGAACAACTAAGAAGGACTTAAATATAATAACTAAGTGAAAGAGAGAGTAAAAAGAAACAACCTGGAGAGAATATAAATAAGTTAAGGGAGAAAGAGAAAATGAGTGATAGAAAATGACAATAGCTTAAAGGGAGAATAAATAATGGCTTACGAGAAAGAGCACAAATATAACACAAAGAAAATATGAGTGGGTAGTCATGAATCTCAATAATTTCTCCATTTATATTAACCTGCATCGTAACTATGTTGTTGGAAGCATCCATGTATGAAGATGCCTTTAGACACTTGATTGTAATTTGTTTTTCAAAGGATGACCCTAATTATATAGGCATTTACTAGCAGACACGAGCATTCCTAGTCTTTCATCAATAAGGAACTCTCATTGTGGACTTGCATTTGATCTTGAATTTGAGATTCAAGGTTTTATCACAACCAAAGAAAAAGGAGTTATAAGTCATGGATAAAAGCATATGTTAGTTTATGCCCTACAACTAATTGAGTAGTTATAGTTTTAGTGATATAATTATTTGAAAGAACTCTTTATTTTATACATGTTTAAATATATATGATAAAGTCCAAGAGATAAATATAAATTGTAATTGAAATTATAATGAGATCATAAATATGAGATTCATATTGCATTTATATATTATCCGTAAGTTGTTCTTAATCATTATTCTATTAAGATTGGACATTAATAAAGAATAAAAAGATTAGCATATGTTATGCTTCTTCCTTATAAAGGAAGTAATCGATCTCATAGACTAAACTATTTAGATACTTAAATAAACGTGTTGGTACTTATTAAATAACAAGTTAACTTAACTAACCCTGCATGAGAATTCCATTTGGAACATTACGAAATTTGTGAAAATTCTAATAATGATGATTGTATAAGTGATCTTTTGACTTGAGATCTTTAAAATATCTCATATAAGGATTGTTATATTTTGATACTACTTATAACTTATTCTAGTTAAGGATAACTCAATTAATAATCATTGGATATAACATGAACTATATGGCGGTAGTTGAGGGATAAACATAGGATTCATTACCCTAAAGTAATTAAGGAGAATGTTCCATTATTTTCACTTAGTATTGATTTAAAAAGTCTTTTATTAAGGTGGAATGAAACTTTGAAAATAGTTCAAATGTTATTAATAAAATCAATTATTAATGGTTAAGAACTTATATGATTGGACTCAAATACAATAGGCATTAATTTTTTCTATGTCTAATCGAAATATTGTGCGATGAAAAGCATGCTATAAAGACAAATATGAATGGAAAGGTTAGTCAAAACTCCTTTGATAGTTTTATTTTTGAATTGTCATAATATGTTGCTAGACATTAATCTTGATCTATAGATATAAATTATTCAATTAGAGAACTTAATATAAATTTAAATAAGTTTAATTTATCCAATCCTAAATATAATTTGAGGTTATTTATATCTATTGCCAATATATATAGGAATCAAATGGTTCACTCACAAAGAACGATTGAAGATAGAAGAATGTATTTTAATTAATTTGAACTTGATTGTAAAGTTTGAGAAACTTTAGGATTAAATACGGAATATATTTAATAAATAAGGAGCAATACGAGATATTGGATCTTATTTAGGCCCAATGTATATTTAATTAAAAATAATTAGAATTTTATTTTAATTAAATTACTAAAAGGTCCAAACCCTATCATAAATAGGTTCACGCTCTAAAGGAGCTAACACTTTTTGCCTACCCTCTATGTTCCACTTGTAGAGCTTTCTCAACTTGTTCGCATGAATACTATTAGAGGCAGGATGTATATACATCTACGATAGTTGTGATGAACCAATATTAGAAATATAAAGGATCAATAGAACTGTCAATTTAGAGGACTATATTTATTATAGAATATTATCCACCTTGTATTCCTAACTCTAGTATAAATGACATTATAATCTAGTTGAGGCCTAATTTAATGCGATTAACTAACAAAATCTATCTTTAGTTGTTTAAAGAACCAACTAATAAAGTGAATTGGAATCAACTAGTTTGGTTTAACTTTAATCTGCCTAGAGATTCCTCTATCATACTATTAGTTATCAAAAGAAGAATAAGAACACTAGATACAATCTAGATACAATTAAGCAATCTTAGTTGCAATGTCTATAACAAAACCTATTAATGAACTATAATAAAAATACATCGAATAGAAGTTGTGTAATGAAAATAGACTTTAATAATACTTTTTGACATTGTGAATTAGAAATTCATACTTGACAATCTAGAGGCTTTTACATTTCCCCACTCTTTAATAACTGGATCGAGAAATATGTGACAATCATATCATTTAGTATCATATTTAATTGTAAGCTTAAAAAAATCAATAAGGGAGCTCAGGGTTTACGACAAGGTTACCCCCTATCTTCCTACTTATTCACATTATATATAGAGGTTCTCATAAGTCTTATTGAACATAACACAAGTTAGATTGGCATCTTTGTATTTTACCTTAAATTTAAGAAGCTACAACTAATTAATCTTTCATTTCTAAATGATCTATTGCTCTTAAGTGGGGATAACTCTCAATATATCCAGATACTCATGAATTCTCTTCACACTTATAAGAATTCATCTATTATAAAGATTAATAACAAAATTACTCATCTTTTTATTATAGAAGGAGCTAATTATGTTTTAGAGAGCATTTCTAGGTGTAAGGCTACAAATCAAAGAACCTCCTTTCACATACTTGGGAATTCTAATAACCGTTAAAAGGCTAAAATTCAGGGACTGTCAACTACTCTTTGATTCAGTTTATAAAAGAATTAGTAATTGGCTTAATAGAAAACTCTCATATATAGATATGCTTCAATTGTTTTTATTTAGTCTTAATAATCTCTATATTTATTAATGCTTACATGTAATGCTACTTAGGAACTTAATATAATTAATAGAAAAAATCCTTAAAAACTCCTTTTGGGAAAGAGTAGTGATTAAGGTAGTTGATGTTAAAGTTAGTTAGATTGGGATATATACTATAAAAGAAGAAAGGGGAATGTGCATCATCTTTATCAAGTATAAAAACAATCTATTATTGGCTTTAGGATTTGGAATTCATTTAATGATAATCAATTTCTTTAAGTTTGATGGTTGCAAATTTACTTCTTGGTGCATATAATTTTTTGAAAAATCAAACCTAGAAATTCTCTCTCATGAACCTTAGAACAATTTTATGTTTGTAAGAGAAGATCATTATGTAATGAAAAACATTATGGAGAATGATCTTAACACTTAGTTCAAGAAAGATAACTGGAGTTAAATTTGTCTTTTACACTTAGATTCAAATATAAAAAGACTAAGAAACTTAACTTTTAATCAAGAAAAAGTGAAAAAAATCATTGTAAAGGATCAATAGAATTGTAAATTCAGAGGACTATCTTTATTGTAGAACATTATCCACCTTATAATCCTAACCCCATCATAAATGACATTATAATCTAGGTTAAGCATACTTTAATGAGATTTAGTTATAAAATCTATCTTTTGTTGTTTAGAGGACTAACTACTACAGTGAATTGGAATCAACTAGTTTGGTTTAGCTTTAATATGCTTAAAGATTCCTTTGTCACATTATTAGTTATCAAAAGGAGAATAAGAACACTAGACAAAGTCCAAATACAATTAAGCAATCTTAGTTTAAATCTTTATAACTAAAGAATTAAATCTATCAATCAATTATTCTTTAGTTGCCTTACTCCTTGATCATCAGCATAAAATCTAGACAAGATATAATATCAATTACCCTAACACAGATTGGATGAGAATCATAAAATGGTTAAGCAGGATTAAATATCCTAACAAAGGTGACTTGACTTTATACTTATTATCACTAAATTATTGTGTTTATGCACTTTAGAGAGAGTGTAATGCTAAAGTATTAAAGAACTAAGGCTAGAATTGCCACATGTGGACTTCCAATATAATACACCTTATTAAAGAAATGAGTGTAACTAATCATATCAACCTTAACATCAACAGAGAATTAGCACTCATATGGGGCTTGCCAAATGGATTAAGCTGAGGAAGCAGTAAGGAAGCAAAAATGGATAACACAAGTTTAGAGCAAGCTGAATTAAAAGATGAATGCATGTTTCTAAGCTAGCAGCAAAAAACTAAGAAATCAATCCAAGTAATAACAAAGACATAATCAAGATTCGACATTTTCTTAGAGGATTGACTATATTATAGAGAGTAATGACAGGGAGAAATGAATTTAAACCTTGATTATGACCCTTTGAAGGATATTAAAAGGATTCTAAATTGTTTTAAAATATACTATAATTTTAGATTTTGTTAGAATGGAACAACGTTTAGCCTATCACTCTAATGGAGATAACTTTTCCATTTAGTATGATTTAGATTTGAAAAACATTAATAAATGACTCAATATGACATTAGCTACAAGAGTTTTGGGATTAGCTACACTTAGTTTCCTTGAGAGTGTCCTTGCCCTTATATAATCTCCTTTACAGAGTCCTTAAAATGTTGTTATGCTTAGCTATAAAAGCGATGTACATTCCATTTGTTTCCTATCTCTAAGCTTATATGAATTTATGATGATCCCTTATCATAATTTGTTCCTATGCGTAGATTAAGGTGTTCTAAGTCATTTTTAAAATGTTTTTCTTAATATCTTTGAATATTCTTGTAATCTTTTCTTACTAAATTGCATATACTAAGAAAACAAATGCAATTTATATGCAATTAGAAAGACTATACAACCATTATATTTTAAGTGGTCCAATTTTCCTACCCATTCTATGATATCCTTCCAGTTATCTTCTTCATAGTATAATTTAAAATTTTTTTGGATTAGAGCCTAAATAGTAGTTGTGAATTAGCATGTTAAGAATAAGTGACTAATATTTTCAATCTTCTAATTGCAAAGCTTGTAATTAAGGTTGGGGTTTAGCGTTGCAACCTCTCTTAATTTCCATAATTTTGAGTTTATTCTTAATATCTAACCATAATATAAATGAGGTTTTAGGTAAATTATGCTCAAACCATACTAGTCTAAACCATGACACCTTCTAAAGTTTTGATATCCCTTGACATATTTTATTCATAAACTTCTTTAAGGGATGCTTCAATCATATGTTTGAATCCTCTATATATAAGTTTGGTTGATTTCTTGATAAGCTTTTCGTGAGGATAGACAATCCCCATAATTAGAAACCACTCATTCCCTTAGATAATTTCTTTAACTTTGGCCTAATTTGTTACCATTTGTCTTAGACTAGAAAGTTCAAGTATTTTAAAAAGGGGACCTAGCTCATTCTAATTATTACACTAAAACCAGGTTGAGTTCTAATTACCTATTTTTATTTTTCACATATTATTCATGATGCCCTTTATATTTAGGAGTTGAAGCATAGTCTATGAAGCAGTTTCGTTTTTTCAAAGACTTTACCTTTTATATATATCAAGTATGTATCCGTTTGATCTAGATAGCCTTTTTGTTTATGAAAATTCTTTATATTCAGCATCTTGTTTATTATTTTGATTAGGATTATACCTAAACCTCTTTCCATCTTAGGAAAACAAACATCAATCCATCTCACAATAGCTTTTGAAGCATTAAAAGCTTCCTCAGGCCATAAAAAATTTAATATTTTTTATGTAGCTTTTATAAAGTTAAAGGTGTAAATCACACCTAAACATTTTGTAAAAGTCTAAGTAAACTCCTACCATTATCTATGGTATCATATTACACCTTTAAATTTTCAAAGTAGTATATATAGCAACCTGAACTTTAATAAGGTAAGACTTTTTCCAATTCCTAACATCTAGACCATCATTTTAGCCTATATGGTGTCACCTTTGGATAATTTTGACCTATCAAATACTGAAGTAATCTTAAAAATGGATTCTTAACACATTAGTTAATGGTGTTATTTTCACTTCAACGTTTCATAGAAGGTTTAAATAAGTCCATACCATTATATCTATTATCACTTTTGCACCCTACTCAGGGTATAATTAGTACCATTTTAGTGAAATTAGGGTGTAAAATGGTACCAAAGATAATGATAAGCACTTGCCTAGACTTTTTGTGAAACATTAAGGTGCAAATCACACCTTCGACCTTTTATAAGGTTCTTATAGAGGATGATATATAAGGTCCAATACGTATGTAAAATTATTAAGCATAGAAGAAATAAGTTTCATAATTTACAAAAGAGAGTCTCTTGTTATTATAGTTACTAATTCTATTATGTGTTAAAAGGTGGTAGGCAATCCTTAAATTTCAATCTTTTGGTGGTTATTAGCATGCATAGTTATTTAAAAGAAGGTTACCTGATACTTGACCCTAAAATAATGAAAAACCATTATGCTGCACGTGTTCCTCATATTAAGTGGTTTTTGTCACGATTGATTGATAACTCGAGGGCATATTAAACACTTACGTTGAATTCATTAAAGTCTTGATAACTCCACTTAGAAGCAATAAGTTATCCATAACTGACAAGTTGAATATCTTTGTTTCTTAAATTTTTTGAAATGATAATTTGCCATCATGCTTAATATCATGATTTTTCAATATGGTATGAACCTCAATACAAAGTGCACAAAGATAAAAAGGATAAAGGATCACTTTGTGCCCTTTAGCTCCTTGGATTAGCTTGTTGTCTCACTATTAATGAGAATGTTGCAAGTTATTATGGTTATACATTTCTTAATCCACATCATATGTTGGATTGGAAATCTAAATGCTTCTAATGGATAGAGAATGAAGTTTCAACATATAGATCTAAAAACTTTGTGAAAATCAATATTTATACCACAACTTTTGAGAGTTGTTTTCTTATGATAGTTCTTAAACATCTTATGTTCCATTAGTATGTCATCATCTATTTTCTTGCTTGTATAAAATACCATTTATATGGATTGATGATGAAGTTTAGTACATCTTTCATCTTAGAAGCCATCAATTTGGAGATAATTTTGTATATAGTACTGCAACAAGATATAGACCTAAAATCATTCAAGGAGATTAACCAAGAATCTTTAGTATTAGGCTAAAGTAGGATTTCTTAACTTCCTTCAGCATCTTCTTAATGGAGGAAAATTCCAAAATGGAGTTAGAGACTTACTCTTTGACTAGGTGCCATGATTTCTAAAAGAAGAAAACACTTGGACCATCAAAACATAAGGCCATGTTTGATTTTAAAGTGTAACACCCCTTATACGAAACCTACAACCACCTACACACATGAAAACTAAATTCTTGTACATACATTCATGGCATACAATTCTATTCATTTATAGGGATTGTCATCACTCATTTATCTATTGAATGATGTACATATACATATTGCAAAATTTCATATCCTTTAACATTATCATTTAAAAGTAGTATTTACATATTACATTTATATGGTAATCCAAAAAAGATATTACATATAACTTAAATTCTTAATTGCAAACTGTAAAGAAACTAAAATTTCCTTCATTACATATACAACCATTCTTTAATCAAAAGACACATCCAAATATACTTTTAACTTTTAATAGTTGGCCTTGGTCCCTGCAGATCATCCCTATGCCTTACTCCTATTACTTGGACCTATATGGATTAATACTTGCGCTAAGCTTGAAAGCTTAGTGGAGAAATACTTAGTTTGGATGACGACTCATAAAAATAATCCACCAAGCACACACACATTCATGAATATTGTAAACTTATGTAAACAATGATGGCATAATTAAGCAAAGTACATAATGCAAATATGTTTCAACCATATACTGTAGATTCACATTTATAAGACAAATATTGATTTCTAAAGCTCATCAATACAAATTATTCATTTTATCATGTTGTATCTTTTTTTTATATTTGTTTAATTTCCTTTTTATGTTAGGCCTGCACATTTATGTGGGTTTGGATAACAGGATCTGTGGATATCCGAAGATATCAAATTGTGGATACTCGGAGGCATTGAACTATAGATACCTGAAGGTATCGAACTGTGGATACCCGGAGGTGTCGAATTTTGGATACCTGAAGGTATCGAACTGTAGAGACAATATCATCTTGAAATGAAGATACCAGTGGTGTCAAACTGTAACCATATAGACATGCCTATCTATCCATCGCCAAGATAATGAAACTGGTACTATAACATTTCCTTTAATCATTTTCCAATTTCATAATTAATATATTGACAAATCACATGATATTAATTTGAAAACATAAAATCAGACATGCAAGTCATAACTTATCCCCATTAGGATAGTATTTAAATCACAAGTACTCGAATGATTTATTTTGTATATGTTTTGTTTACTTATTTTTCTCGAGGTACATTCACTTAATTACAATATATAAATTCCTATACCTCATTTAAGTATAAAACATGTTAAATTGTATTTAATTATCTTCACAAAATTAGTTGTATAGTCATATTACACACATATAAGGAATAAATATGCATACAAATCATCTATGTACATGTAAATTTTCTTTAGCACGTATTGTATCTTAAATTCCAATGCTTAATCACCCAATTCACATATGGTAAGTCATATTTCATTTATTTCTAGGTTTATGAAAAGTTTCATAAACATTCAAAAAGATTCCGATATGATTCCAAAAAAAAGACAGAAGTAGAAAACTCTAAATAGTGCAACTTGGGCTAAGCTCATAGTGGATCTAAAAATAGGCAAACAAATTAGTCCAAAAACAATTTACACGACAGTCTCCATTTGTTCCATAATTTTCACACAGTAAAAATTCAATTTAGGCTTTGAGGTCTTTTAAAAATTTGACTCTCTATATCTCTAGTTTCTATAGCACTAAAAATCAGACCATTTGGACTTCTAAACCATAAGATATACACCAAACATCACAAACTGTTCTAATATAAGGGCAACATCTGGTCATCATTTTCAATCTTAATTTCCAATGTCATAAAGCTAGAATCAAGTCTAAGTCTCTTCTATATATTTTTATTTATATGTCTTAAGTTTCATCTCCAATTGGAATAATCCAATTTAAAGGTCTATAGGTCGAGTTATGGCCAAACAAATGGAACTGGTTCAGGTGAATTGAGAACCTAAGACAGAATTTCACTAAACGTTACTCTCTCTTGTCAGATTCAACCAATTCCATGCAAAGTAACACCAAAAGATCATTCCAGAAACCATTCCATATTCAAATCAATCTTTTTACACATTCAAATATGTACATATACAGAAATTAAGTATAGTTTCAAACCTTGAAATTTGTCAATTAGCTCTTCTTCTAGTGCTCTTCCTTTTCTTACCCTTTAGCTTTTCTTGACTCACCAAATAGAACACCAAAAATACATATCTCAATCCCATAACTAACCTCATAATTCCAGCTCTTCATGAGCAAA
>JANIIA010000003.1:40301042-40311900 GCA_027478495.1 Erythroxylum alaternifolium | reverse complement strand
ATTGATTTCATTCTAGTCCATCTTTCACATATAATTATTCATGTCCATGCCTAAATGAATAAATTACCAATTTACCCCAGTCCTTTAAATTAATTACCACTGTGTCCCTTACTATGCTTAGATACACGTAATTTTTATATTCACTTCTTAATACACCCTAAACATACTAGAATGCTTCAAGGGTATATATTAGGGCCTTACATAAGGAGAATAAGGTCTTTTTAATATCAAAGCAGCTAAATGACTTCATGAGAAACTCGGCTTGCTTTCTTATAATTAGGAATGAATGAGTTCAGTATCTACAAAGATGAACAACAAGTAGAGTAAGTTCCTAGAGTACTATAGGAATATGTTTGAAACTTGTCATGATATCTTAATGTCTCCATATTAGATCACCACTAGGATCTATTAGTGAAGTTATCTTATTAAAGTTTCTTTTTTAGAGAATAATACAATTTTGAATTCCTATCACCCTCCTTAAGATATTGATTTTTATTTCTATTTTAATAAAAATTTATAACCAATCAAAGCTTGAATATAGCTGTTTAGGGTTTGTATTTCTTATGTACTTTTTTAAATCATCATTAGGGTTTACATTAAGTTCATCCTGCTCTTAGATGAGGGTTGCTCTAATTCTTTGAATTGTAGAGTTGATGTTATTGATTTTATTCATATTTATCTTTTTCAGTTACTCTATCGTAACTTTGATTGTCTTTAAACATTTAAGCTTTAATCCTTGTATATTCTCCTATGTTCCCCTTTTTACAACTTCTTCGTATCGTTTTAACTTTATTCGATAGTTGTTGAAGCTAAATGGAGTTCTACTCTTCCAAAAATTTATTTCTATTGGGGGTGTGATATGATGTTAGATTGTTAAAGAAAGGACTTTACTATCTAGGAAACTTGCCAACAAAAAATTGTTAACCTAATAACTATCTAATTTTTTTCCTTATTATCTGTCTCGTATATTACCTATTACTTCATGCAAAAAATCTCCCTTTTTATTTGAAGATGATAACTTCTATTTGACTAATGCAACTTTCAAACTCCTCATTGTGATTTATTAACATGTAAGGGGAATCCAAGATGATTTTAATGATTTTTAAGTCATTCCAAAGAAAAGTTCTATAAAATTCCAAATTTGTTTTATAGAAAAAAGTGAAAAGAACTATTATAGGATTGGGTAAAAGTTGAACTAACATATGTATATATTGATTTGTTAAGTTGAATTGTGTAAGCTTAAATTTATTGGAGTTATACACCATTATTATCCATCTACTGAAATGATGTTAGTGATTGGTGATAAAGGTCCAATCTTTTCCTAAAACCTTAATCCTCTATTATAGGTATCTAATTATAATGTGGTCTCTATTAGATTTATCAAGGTAACTTTTTAATAAATAAATATTCTTAATTACATATTACTTTTTAGGGTAATTGAGTCCTCATACATTCTGAGTTATAACCTACATCAACAGAAGTTAAGTGAGCTGGCTTAGGCTTTTATTTTAGCTTTCATCCTTAAACTTCTTTTTACAATAGTGAATTCATCCTTTAAGGTTTTGAGATCAACATTGACCTTAACATTCATAAATAGAGGGGAACCTTCTATATCTATTAACCCTAAGGAGGTTATAATGTATGTTTTGATGATGACAAAGCTTAGTTACTACTAATGATTTATTCTTTGATGTGTTAAAAGAAAGTAACAAAAACTAAAGTAAAGAAATAATTTATGGAGACCAAATACATTCAAATCAAGAAGAAGACCACGAAAAGAAAGATCAAGCCATAACCAGTCTATAAATTAATTGTAATCTTTTTTTATCTCTTAGTTAGTTATTTTAATACTTTAAGAGCTCTTCATGCATAAGCATATCATATTTTAAACTTATTTATAAAATTTTAAATTTATCAAAAGAAATTAAGGTTTGGATTTTAAAGAAACCATTTATATCTTTAAAATACTCTTTAGTGAACATTTATCATGATTTTTAATCAATTTTTAGTTAAAGAAACATGGATTGATCTTTGAAAGAAATTGAAAAATCTTTGTAAATGTGTTTTCAAACATGTTGGTCAACTAATGCTTAAGCTTCATTGACCAATGTACTGTTTATAAAGGTATTACTTGACCAATATCCAAGTATAGTCAACTAATATATAGGAACTTTAAAAAAGTTATGTAAAGTAAGTTTGCATGTAATATTGGTCAACACATTAATAAACGAATGTGTCAGCTTGATCAATTAATATACCAAATTGGTGGATTGATATCATCATTACCAGCTGCTAAAATTGGCTATTTTTTAGGTATTGATATTTTGAAGCTAATATGGTATAAGTATTTTAGAATTTAGTTATTAGGCATTTTATGAAATTTGAAGAGTACAGTAACTCATTTACAAGAGTTCTGAGAATTTATAGGCATTCATTCATTGGTTGTTCATTGATTGAGAACCTTTTATGTATTAAAGGGAGCAAGCAAGGTTCATTCAAATTGTAAACATCATTTGGGCCAGGCTTTTCTTATATTTGGTTGATCTAAGAAGTGTTGAAGTTGCTCTTCACCTTTAAGGAAGATTGTACAATGGTTCCTCTTTATTCAAACAAAATTTTGTTATAAGAAGGTTCCTCTTCACTTAGTTAAAAGAAGAGAATAGTAGAATCTTAAGATAGACTTAGGAAGTGGACAAAGTCATCGCATTTCCTATTTAATTTGAAATCAATTTAGGATCTTTATAAAGTTGAGAAAAGTGTCTTAAATTCACTAAGACCCAATTCACCCTCCTTTTTGGTGCCATTAGGGACCAACAAGGTGTTATTAGAGCATGTCTCTTTTATTATGATTTTAATAAAATTTTATGAAAAAATATTTATATATATTTAAGTGCATCTACATCTTCACCTAGTTAAATGGCAAAAATATTAGTATGGAACTTTTCTTTTACGAAAATGATTGTCTTTATTAGAAAACTAAAATAAAATTCTTCTTAGTAAATAAAAATATGAACTTGTTGGAAATTGTTTCAAGTGGTCCATTCATTCCTACAAAAGTTATAGATGATAGAAAAGTTCCCAAACAAAAGAAAGAATGGGATCCTCAAGATAAAATACTAATTTCGTCAAATAGTAAGCCTCTTCACATTTTGTTTTATGCATGAGGAAGAAATGAATTCAATAGAGTCTTTATATATGAAACTATTTATGAAATTTAGCATACTTTGGAAGTTACACATAAGGATATAAATTGAGTAAAGGAGAGTAAGTTGAACATGCTAACATATCAATATAAGTTATTTCAAATAAAACATGATGAAAGCATGCATAGAATATAAACTAGATTTATTGGCATTATCAATGCTCTCAAAGGCTTAAGCAAGCCATACACTAATGTTAAAATGGTAAGAAATTTGCTTAGGTATCTTCCTAAATCTTAGGAAGCGGTGACAACAATCCAAGAAGCAAAAGGCCTAAATGCATTACCATTAGAGGAACTCACTAGATCTCTAATCACCTACAAAGTAAGGCTTAATAAGACGAGATAAAGTTTTTAAGAAGGAAGAACTTATCTTTCAAAGCCTTAAAGGAGAAATTAAGTGAATAAGAAGAGACATCAATTAGTAAGAATGATAAGGAATACATTACCTTTATCATTAGATGATTAAAGAAGTTACTGAGGAGAAATAACTTCTCCAAAAGAAAGGAATTCAAGGAAGGTAAGGTAGATTTAAACCACAAATCAAGTAACATTATTTGTTATTAATGTATGAGACCTAGATACTAAATTTTTAAGGACCTCTCCTAAAAAACAATGACAAATATAAGAGAAAAAAATGAGAAGAGGGAAACAAAAAATAAGGAACTTAAAGCCTCCACTTGGAATGGCACAGTAAGTTTGAAAGTGAGCATTGGAAAGGCGAAGTAGCTTATATGTGTTTTATAGAAAAAGATTTTGTGCTTTATAGATAAAGATTATGATGAGGTACTCCAACTCTATATCTTTTGATAATGATAGTGATATTAAATTATCAAATGATTAACTAGCTACAAGACTTGAAATTATGATTATGAGAAGGAAGAACCTATGTTACAAAATCAAGGAGACTAAAAAGAATCTAGATACATCCATGAATGAAAATAAAAGATCAAGAGTTAATTACACCATTAAAGCATTTAAGAGTATAACCATTATTGATAATCATAACTTATGTGTAGTCAATCATAAGAATAAGACATTGACAAAGGAAGTCAATACTCCTAAAGACTCCTTGCAAAATTCACTAAAGGAAGTTAGAAAATTAAAAGCATGTTAAGAGCTTAAAAAAGTTGAAATAATATGTATGGGATTTGATACAACTATGGAAGTGTATCCAATGCCAAAGCTACTTTTTTCAAGGGAAACTATTTACATAGTTAACTTACCTAAAATGAAAAATGAGCATAATACATCCATATTTAAGCATACATATAAATCATATGTATATATTATATCCACTAAGGCTTACTCTAAAATTAAGCCCCATAATTTTACGTATAGACTTAATCTAGGCCTAGAATTCAACTTTTTAAAGGCAAGAATAGGCACAATTTCTATTTATAGGCATGTGATAGCATATAATCTCACTCATACCTTTTTAGGCCTTAACATCAACTTAGAAGTGAGCATTAATCATCTATTCAAATAAGCCTCATACTAAGCATATCATTATGCACATGTTTACATCCTTTATGAGCATCAATACAATAAAAAAAAATGTCTCATATATACCATTATACTAGACCATTTCGCTATTCAAAAATAGCATTTAGTTCCTTTAATACCCAAATGAGAGATTCTCACCATTCATATACACATAAGGCCAAGGAATGCATTTTTGTATCAAAATCTTAAATTTATTTATTATATCACCAATACACATTATTCATATAATATGTTATGTCATTTTTGTAATAAATATAGGCATTTTGACAAGTTTTGCTTCACAAAAAAATGTTGGATGAGTAAACTCTTACAGAAATGGGTCAATAAGAAGATAAAGATCAACAATCAAGGCTCAATTTTGTTGGATACCTAAAAAATATTGATTTCCTTGTTTGTAGGTCACTTAGAAAAATAAAAGCAAATGATATATGGATAGTGAATGCTCAAGGCACATCACTAGTGAAGCATTAAATTTTCGAACCTTATGGAAAAAGATGGAGGATTTGTCATGTTCGGAGATAATACCAACGTTAAGATAATTAGCATTAGAAAATTTGAAGAGTATACTATAATTAATAATGTGCTTTTAGTTGGTAGATTAAAGCATAACTTGCTAATTGTAAGTTAAATAAGTGACAAATACTACATAGTATATTTTAAGGGAATATCATTTAATACATTGCATTTTTTTGGAAGAGAGAAAAGAATATCTATAAAAATTGTTCTTGATGATTTTTATAACCAAAATATAAATTGCTTAATGTCTAATAATGAAGATGTATAGATTTAGTATAGGAGTTTGGGCATGCAAGCACAGATTTATCTCCAACCTTAACTTTAAGTAACTTATCAATGGACTTCAAAGTGTCAAATTTGAGAAAGACAAGGTGTGTGGAGCTCGGCAAATTGTAAAATAATCAAAAAGCTTAAAGTTGATAATATACTTATACAATTACTTTATATGAATTTGTTTAGCCCATTTAAAGTTGCAATTATTTATAGTAAAATTTACACTTTTCCATATTAAATGATTTTAATAGATTCACTGAATTTATTCATTGCTAGAAAAGGTGAATGCTTTAGGGGCATTCATCAAGTTTGTCATTAGAGTTCAATTTAAAGAACCTTTTTATTGCATTAATTAAAAGTGATCATGATAAGGACTTTAAGAATAAAAGATTTAAATTATTTTAAGAAGATAATGGTATATTTCATTATTTCTCTACTCTTATGACCCCTTAACAAAATGGAGTTATTAAAAGGAGTAATAAGAAATTGAAAGACATAGTTATGACTATGATAAATGAATGTAACCTTCTAAATTATTTTTGGGGAAAAAGCCACAATAATCTTAATATCGTATCCCTGATAAAGTTTTCATAAGACCAACTTTAGATAAAAACCCCTTATATTATTTAGCATGGGAAAAATTCAACGATTAGTTACTTCAAATTCTTTAATTGTAAGTGCTATAATTTGAACACTAAGGATAACTTGGAAAAGTTTGATTTTGAAGCGAAGGAATTTTCGTTGATTGTTCCTTAATAAGAAAAGTATATAGAGTATTTAATAACTTTAACCTATATTGGTCGATCAATAACTTATATAACATGACCAATTCTCATAAAAATATGATTGTATCAACTTCAAATGCTTAAAGCAATTATGACTTAAACATTTCCCAAAATGCTCCCTAAAGAGTGTTTAAAGATCAAAACACTTTTATATTAAAACCAAAAGCTTTAGTGCCTATTAATCAATGAAAAATGTCATGCAATAAAGTGAAATAAAATGTTTATGCACGGTGAACCCTTTAGAACATCAATTAACAAAGTGAGATTACCTTGATGAGTCTTGATATTCTTTTGTTCTTCATTTGACCTTCATTTTGTTGGTTGAAAACTTCAACTTCTCTTTATTAACTTCATAAACTATCTTCTGGACTTTGTGTTGTTATTTTGGTCCTATATTGCTTTTTATCAAAATGATAAACTCATTAATAGTAATTATCAATGTTTTAAAAATAAGACCGAAAACTAAACTAGTAAGAAAAGAAGTTTAAGGTTTAATGGTTCAAATGGTATTAGACTATCATAAAGCCAGTATACAATAAAGATTGAAAAAAATTGAAGAACTTAAAATATGATTGAAAAAGGAGATTATACTTGCCTATTAAACAGATTAATTAAAGAAGGAGAATGTGAAATGAAAATCAACTAGTTTATTTTGGTTTTAAAAAATTGATTAGTTTATGAAAATTGGCCGGTTAATTAATAAATCAATCGATTTTTAATAATAAGTTTATTAAGGTAAACTAAACCAGAAAGTTGAATGGTTCAAAATTTTTATAGTTGAAACCAGTTTGATTTTTTAATCATTGGTAATTATGTTTCGTTATTGTCAAAATATCAGTTGAAATCTCTCTTGGTTCAACAAGATGGATTGGACTTTCCTACAACTCTAGAACCAAACAACATCAACTTTATGCTCCAATTTATCCAATTTCTTTTAGGGTAAACCCTAAGTTCTTTGAATTAGGAAAATTTCAAAATTGACGATATTCTCTTTCAATTATTGATAGTACCCTTATTTTCATGCTTTTAAAAATGTTTGTGCATTCAATTTCATGTAATTACATATACTAAAAAATTAAACATTTTAGGATTTCATAATTAGTGAATTTTCATTATTTTTTCTTCAGATTGGTGATTAATTGCTATCATTTGAATGCTTTTAAAATTATTTGAACATTCAATTTCATAAGACTACATTCAAATTTAATAAAATTGAAAAATTAAACAAGTTAGGAATTTAGAATGAGGGACTTTTTTAATTCATTGTGTAAATTATTTTAATTCTTCAAATTGATGCTTTTAGTAAAAATGAAGCTTAAATTAAGATTTTCTTAACTCCTAATTGCGTTTGAGCATCTTTAATTTTGATTGAATTAAATTTTAGGCATTTTTTACAAAAGAAATTTGGGGGCTTCTAAAATTACTCAAAACTTTGCAATCTTTTATGAAATTGATGGTTGATTACTAAGTATATATTTGAGCTATTATAACATTCAATTTTGTCAAAATTTGTTAATTTGTGCCCTAATTAAAATTTTCAACTTAGGTACAATGACAAAATTGAGAAATTTACAAATTAGATGTAATTTGGGATGCTTCCACATCATTGAACATATCTATTTTAAAAAAAACATTAAAGGTTGGTTTAATTAAACTTTTTATTAATTTTATTGATTTTAATCAATTTTATTTCAAATTACTTTAATTTTGACTTTTTGGTTAAACATGCACAATTTATGATTTTTAATCTTTGAACTTTCGTATAAAAAGTGAACTTTGTATATTGATATTGATTGCATATTGAAATTGATGAAGTTAGAATTTCAAAAGTTTATTGTAGTGTTTCTCTTGCAGGTTGCTCTTTAGTTCCTTGGATAATAGTTACCATTACCTTATTATCCCTCTTAAAGCCTTTGTAGGACTTTTAAAACCTTAAACTAGTTGTTATTCCAAAAGGAAGAAGTATAAGTAATTCTCTTTCACATCTAAAGAGCCCATCAATCCCTCCCTTATTGAGCTTATTGTTTTAGGAATTCTTCTAAAGGTAAGAACCTTCAACTACCCACTAAAAGTTTGAGGTCTCATAAGTGACCTCCCACTCCACCTCCTCCTGTTCTTACATTAATTCATGAGAATTAATATTTTTCACCTTCATTCACCTTAATTTTTTGGTTATAGTTCTGATGCCTTGTACAAAAACTATGTGATTTCCCCTGCCTTCCTAGACCAATTTAGAGAATATGATCTTGTTTTGTATTTCATTGTTAAATGGCGGTAATCCTTTCTTATAAAGATTTATTGAGTGACTCTTACAAATGTGTGAATTTTTTTATTGCAACATTCAACCTCGTATCATTCATGATGACACCCATTTCTTCTCAAAGGTTCATATATAGAGATTAATCTTACTAGTAAACTTACTAATGAGATTTTAGGTATTCCTATAGTTAAAAGATTCTACCTATTACAATTGACTTACTAAATA
Organism: Erythroxylum alaternifolium; assembly: GCA_027478495.1. Lineage (NCBI taxonomy): Eukaryota > Viridiplantae > Streptophyta > Magnoliopsida > Malpighiales > Erythroxylaceae > Erythroxylum > Erythroxylum alaternifolium. The sequence continues at coordinate 40,303,136 of JANIIA010000003.1, read as the reverse complement.
TATCATTCAACCCTATATTGTGCCAACATCTTTGAGTTAGGTACTAATGCTAAAAATTTTATTTTACCAAAATTATGTTTTTATTTTGATCGATTATAATAATGTTTAAATAACAAATGACCTATTTTTTGCACTAGAGATTTTCTTCGTGATGCATGAACTATGGGAGTGTCAAATGGTCATTTTGCTTTGATATTAAGAAACTGTGTGCTTAGGTGATTAATTTTAATATTTGATTTCTAACATCACAACATATTTTATTATTATCAAAAAGGGAGAGATTATTGAACCAGGGAAGATAACAATCCATATTTTTAAATAATAAATCATACTTACTACTAAAGATTTATTCTTTGATGTCTTAAAAGAAAGTAACATTTATAAATCATAGTTACTACTAATGATTTGTTCTTTGAAGTCTTAAAAGAAAGTAATATGAAATAAAATCAAAAAAAATTTATAGAGACCAAATACACTGAAGCAAAGAAAAAGATTAAGATGAAGGAAGATCAAAGCATAAGTCCACAAATTTATTTATAATATTTCGTATATCTCCTATTTGGTTATTAATGTTTCAAGTATAACCATATCATGTCTTAAACTTAATGTATAAACCTCGTTATTTATTAAGGGGAATTAAGGTTTATATTTCATAGAACTCTTAATCTGTAAAATAATATTTTAAGAACATTTTAAATAACTTTGAACCAAGTTTTAGTCAAAGGAATGTGAATTAATCTTTTTAAAAAAGTTAGAAATGTGTTTTCATATATATTCATCAGGCAATATATAAGTATAATTGACCACTATAGTGTTTCTAAGGACATTAATTGACTCATTTCCAAGTGTGTTCGATCAATTTAGGAACTTAAAAAAATTATATATTTATTAAAACATTGGTCAATAAATCTATCACAGTATTCTAGATTGGTTGACTAATTTCATTATTACTATCCATTATAATGGCTATTTATTATGTCTAACGATATTTTAGAGTTAGTATGAGTACAAATACTTTAAAATTTGATTAATGGACATCTTTATGACATTTAGGGTTACAATAATATATTTACAAGAGTTTGATCATTTACAAGCATTTATTTATTAATTCTTTTCATTGATTGAGAGCTTTTGACATTAAAGTGAGCAAGTAACATTCATTCAAATTGTAAACTTTATTTAAGCCTAGTTTTTCTTGTATTTTAGTGGTCTAATAAGTATTGAGGTAGTTTTTCCACTTCACACAAGTTTATACAAGAGTTCCTCTTCATTCGAAAAAAGAATATTGTAAGAAGGTTCTTTTTCACCTAGTTGAAAAAATAGATTAGTTAAATTCCAAGAGAGACTTGAGGAGTGGACATAGGCAAGGTTTATTTATTGAAAAACTATAAAAATTGGCTTATACTCTTTACTTTATTCTTGTTGATTGATTGAACTAAAATTAAAATTTCAATTCAGTTTGTTATTTGATTTGAAATCAATCAGTTATCTTTATTAATTTAAGAAAGTTCTCTTAAATTCACTAACACCCAATTCACTCCTCTTTTAGGTGCCATTAGGGACCTTTACTATCTATGTTATCCTAAGCCTTAGCATATATATCTCAGGGGGACCAACTTGATTTATAACCTTTAACTATTCTAGTTCAAGAATTTTCTCTTATTAACCTTGCTTAAAGTTTTGAGAAGAATCAACTACACCATCTTGTTAGGTACTTCCTTCTTTGTTTCTATGACATCAACATTTGAGCCTTTTAGTGGCATTGGTGTCACGACCCAAAACCACATCGGGTACATGACAACGGCTGCATACCCGGGCTAAGGATACTCACAGTACCCTTAACCTAACTATGCAAGGCTAACTGAATATCAATCTCAACGACAATACAAAATGTCCATACATAAAGTCATTTACAAACCACAAGACATGTTGGGTCCCAAAATCTTTTTCTTGATGAATAAGTACGATTTACATCAATTATAAGATCTTTATGAAAGTTTTGGAGTTAATTATTATTTTGATATTAGAAAGATTATATGATATGGGTTGATTGAATTAAAGTGTTAAGGTTATAAGGATGTTCAAGGGTGCTTT
>JANIIA010000003.1:40264157-40284150 GCA_027478495.1 Erythroxylum alaternifolium | reverse complement strand
TTTCTTCTATTCAATATTCAACATATTACAACTTGTAGAACCCAGCTTCTTTATGATGGTAGAGCTTGATTTCTTCATGGTATCAGAGCCCTGATCCATAAGAAAGTTGAGTTTGCTTGTTTTTCCTTTTCTCCTTAATATACACGCAGTCACAGAATGGAAGAAACCAAGAAAGAGTTAGTTGGCAAGACTGCCACACTTGTGAATGACAATCCATCCTTGCAAATTAGTCCAGCAAAATTTGATGGGACTAATTATTTGTCTTGGTCTAGATCATGCCTCTTGTTCATTCGAGCCAGAGGCTTACAAGGATATATCACTGGCACTAAGGTGAAGCCAGGGTTGGAAGATCCCGAGCTGCCTAAGTGGGAGTCAGAGAACTCGCTTATTATGTCGTGGCTCATAAACTCGATACAACCTGCAATTGCCAAAGGATATATTCTACTAAGCTCTGCACATCACATCTGGGAGGCTATTGAACAAACTTACTCTCAGACGGGTAATGATGCTCAGATTTATGAGCTGCGCAAGAAGGTTCATGAAACCAAGCAAGGAGACTTGTCTACTACTCAATATTTTTCGGAACTCACTGGACTTTGGCAGGAGTTAGATTATTACCAGGAGTTTCAGGCAACATGCACGGCAGACGCAGTTAAATTCCAGACTCTGAAGGATAAGGAGAGAGTCTATGATTTCCTGGCTGGTCTCAATGATGAGTTTGACCAGATTCGTATTCAAGTGCTTGGTAGAGATCCTTTTCCAACCTTGAGACAAACTTACAGCTACGTGCAGCAAGAAGAGAGCCGTCGCAATGTGATGTTACCAAATCACGTGGTTGAAAGAGCAGGGATGCTGGTTGATACGAATGCAAATCAGAATCACGGGGCTACTGCAATGGAGACTAGCATGGAGGACAATCGCAAGTGTGATTATTGTGGTAAATCTAAGCATACCAGGGAGACGTGCTGGAAGCTCCATGGGCGTCCCACACGAGGTAGAGGTGGTAAAAGAACTGGTAGCTATAGGCCTCAAGGCAATATTGCAGCTGCATATGAAGGAGAGATGACTCTAAATTCCTTATCAGAAGAACTCAAAGCACTGAAATCCATGATTCAGCATCGTGATTCTCAGACACACACCACCAGTGGTCCACCTTCAGCTATGACACCATCGTCTAACCTTGCTCAGTCAGGTATCCAAACTACACCTACTGCTTTATCAGTATCTTCTGAAACAACATGGATTATTGACTCCGGCGCATCACAACATATGACACACTCTCGTCACATGTTTCAGTCATACTCAACTAATCCACTTCCAGGACAGGTTAAAATAGCAGATGGGTCATTCTCCTCCATAGCAGGGAAAGGAACAGTAAAGTGCAATGAAGATTTATCTTTGCCTAATACTTTACACATTCCAAGTTTCTCACATAATTTGTTGTCAGTAAGTGCTCTCACACGTACTTTGAACTGCAAAGTTGAATTTACTCCTACTTCATGTGTCATACAGGAGCTGAGCACAGGGAGGATGATTGGCTCTGGTAGAGTGGTAAATGGACTGTACATTTTGGAGGGTGCAACATCAGCCAAGGCGTTGTTTGGATACACTACAGAAGTTCAGGAAATTCTGCAACTCCATAGAAGATTAGGACATCCTTCATTTCGTATTGTTAAGAGATTATATCCCGAACTTGTTAAGAATAATTATGATGAGTTTTTGATATGTGATGCATGTGAACTTGCAAAACATACGCGAGCTTCTTATTCATCCATTAATAAAAGAAGTTCAGTTCCATTTGCTCTAATTCATTCGGACATATGGGGGCCGAGTCCTGTCAATTCATTGAAAGGCCATAGATGGTTTGTTACATTTATTGATTGTTATAGTAGAATGACGTGGACTTATCTTATGAAATCAAAGAACGAAGTTTTTTCGTGTTTTCAATCATTTCATAAGATGGTGATGACACAATTCAATGCAGTTGTTAAGGTACTTCGCACTGATAATGGAAGCGAATACTTGGAGGGGATGTTTCAGCGATATTTAACGCAACATGGTATCATCCACCAAACCAGTTGTGTTTATACGGCAGCACAAAATGGTGTCTCTGAGCGAAAGAATAGACATTTGTTGGAGGTTGCACGCGCTCTTATGTTCACAATGTCGACTCCAAAAGCCTACTGGGGGGAGGCTGTCCTCACAGCCACATATCTAATCAACAGAATGCCACTTCGTGTGTTGGATTTTCAGAGTCCTCTCCAACTAGTCACTGGCGCTATCTCATTTACAGTGCCACCAAAGGTGTTTGGGTGTGTGTGTTTTGTACACAAATATAATGGTGGTAAACTAGATCATAAGTCAGTTAAATGTGTGTTTGTTGGGTACTCTGTAACACAAAAGGGATACAAGTGCTATCACCCTCCCACACGCAAGTTCCATGTTACAATGGATGTCACATTTCGTGAAAATGAATCCTATTTCTCACTGACGGCTTCAACTCAGGGGGAGTTATCCGCAGAGATAGATACTCCATTAAGATTCCATGGCACACCCGTTTTGAATGATCCTTCGAGTATCACCCTCAGTTCAGGTCAGGGGGAGACTACCTCTGCTATTCGTACAGCCAATTTAAATCGACCTGACCTGTTGAAGTACTCACGAAGGAAAGATGTTGAAGCAATTACCACTCTTCCAGCACAGCAGCAGCCAATCGTTCACTCTAGTGACTCAGTTGCCCCCAATCCAGGTATGACACATGAACTCTCTACTTCTGATTCTGAACCAGTACCTAATATAACAACTGATCTGGATATTCCTATTGCTTTAAGAAAGGGAACAAGATCATGTACACAACATCCTATCTCAAATTATGTGTCATATGATTGTCTAACACCTGCGTATAAAGCTTTTGTAAGCACGTTAGACACCACACCAGTTCCGCAGGGATGGAGACAGGCATTGACTGATCCAGCATGGAAGCAATCCATGAAAGAAGAAATGGATGCACTCGACAAAAATGAGACTTGGGAGCTGGTAGATCGACAGGCGGATATGAAGTTAGTTGGTTGCAAATGGATTTTCACCATTAAGGCAGATGGAAGAAGAAAATCACGACTTGTTGCAAAAGGGTTCACACAAACGCAAGGTATTGATTACCAAGAGACGTTTGCTCCGGTGGCCAAGATGAACACCATACGAGTTTTGATTTCTTGTGCATCGAACCTCGATTGGGAGTTAGAGCAACTGGACATAAAGAATGCATTTTTGCATGGTTTGTTGGAGGAAGACGTGTATATGGAGATTCCTCCAGGATTTGATGGTGTGCAAACCTCTGGCAAAGTATGTAAGCTCAAGAGAGCTTTGTATGGTTTAAAACAGTCCCCGCGGGTCTGGTTCAGCAGACTTAGAGAAGGTATGTTGAAGTTTGGTTACGAGCAGAGTGGAGCCGATCATACAATGTTCGTAAAGCATGCTGACAGGAAAATTACCATACTCATAGTTTATGTTGATGATATGGTGATTACAGGGAATGATTCGGATGAGATATTGAGACTCAAAAAACAGTTAGCATCTGAGTTTGAAGTTAAAGATCTAGGCAAGTTGAAATATTTTCTTGGAATAGAAGTGGCTCGATCAGCAAGGGGCATTTTTATTTCACAAAGAAAATATGTGCTTGATCTTTTAGAAGAAACTGGAATGCTCGGCTGCAAACCAGCAGAGACTCCCATAGAAGTGAATCATAAGTTGAACATTCACGATGGTAAGATGGTTGATCGAGAAAGATATCAACGGTTGGTAGGACGGCTAATTTATTTATCACACACACGGCCGGATATTGCATATGCAGTCAGTGTATTAAGTCAGTTCATGCATGCACCCAAGCAGACTCATTTGGATGCAATTTTCAGAGTTCTGCGATATCTTAAGTCAGCTCCAGGTAAGGGTATTCTGTTCTCCAAGAATGGAAATTTGAAGGTGGAAGCGTATACTGATGCCGATTGGGCTGGTTCTGCCGTTGATAGAAGATCAGTTTCAGGATATTGCACACTTGTTGGTGGCAATATGGTGACATGGCGTAGCAAGAAGCAAGCTGTGGTGGCACGTTCAAGTGCAGAATCTGAGTATCGTGCTATGGCTCAAGGAGTGTGTGAGCTCTTGTGGATTAAGAGAGTATTGGCAGATTTAAAGTTGCTAGTTGAAGAACCCATGACATTATATTGTGACAATAAAGCAGCTATTGGTATTGCTAATGACCCAATTCTACATGACCGCACGAAGCATGTTGAGATTGATCGATTCTTTATTAGAGAAAAGATAGAAGACAAGAGTTTAGCAGTTCATTATGTTCGATCGGCAAATCAAATGGCGGATGTTCTTACTAAAGGTTTGAGTGCTAAGACATTCCATCAAATTGTTTGCAAGATGGGTATGAGAGACATCTATACACCACCTTGAGGGGGAGTGTTGAGGAATATGCGGATTGAAGATCATGAGGTGCTGATTAAGAAGATCACGAAGACGGATATGCACAGCTGTAGATATGATATGCTAGTTGTAATTATCTTCTAATTTAAGCATTATCTTGTACACATATCATTGTAAATCAACTTGATTTGTATTCCTATTTTGGAGGAACAATCTTTATTATTAATAGAATCAGAGTGTGTAGAATAGACAGCTCTTTTCGCAAACCTTTCGTGTCTTTACATTCTGTTTCTTCTATTCAATATTCAACATATTACAACTTGTAGAACCCAGCTTCTTTATGATGGTAGAGCTTGATTTCTTCAGACATAGGTAATAAAGTTTGTTGGTTGAAAAAAAGCCTTGTATGGGTGGAACAATCTCCTAGAGTATGGTTCAAGAGATTTGCTAAAGTTATGAAAGGTTCGGGACATAAACAAAGCCAAGGTGATCATACTCTTTTCATCAAGTACACATCTATAAAGGAATGGCAGCACTTTAATGTATGCTGATGATATTATTGTAACTGGAAATGATGAAAAAGAAAAATAGGAATTAAAGCAACGACTGATCAAGGAATTCGAGATAAACGAGCTTGGGAAATTGAAGTACTTCGTTGATATCAAGGTGGCATATTGATTGTAAGGAATTTTCATATCTCAACAAAAATATGCAATTGAACTCTTGAAGAGGACATGAAAGATTGGGTGCAAATCAGTCTCTTCCCCGATGGAACCAAATCATAAGCTTGGAGAATCGAAAGAATGTTCGTGAATATATAAAACCAAATAAATTGGCCTCACACAATAGCTTAAGCTTTTGTGGTGAAACGGTCGCTTAACATGGTATCAGAGCCTCTATGACCAAATGGTCATGAGTTCAAATCCTACTACTCACCTATTATTCAGCACAAGGTAAAGTGAGGCTGTGCAAGTTTCAAGCCCAAAGGACTTTCACTTGAGGGGGTGTGTTAGTGAATATATAAAACCAATTAAATTGGCCTCACACAATAGCTTAAGCTTTTGTGGTGAAACGGTCGCTTAACAAAGAAGAACTAGTTGTTGATAAAAGATGTACTAGAGGCTAGTAAGCAAGCTGATATACCTTGCTTATACTCAGCCTCATATAGCATACTCAGTAAGCATAGTTAATCGATTCATGCATGATCCCAGAGACTCATATCTACGAGTTGCATATAAGGTGTTGCCTTACTTAAAAGTCAAACTAGGGAAAGGAATTATATTTAAGAGGAATAATCATCTCGCCCTAGAAGCCTATACCGATGCGAACAATGTAGGATCTTTAGTGGACTGAAGATCAACCACAAGTTACTATACTTCCCTTGGAGGCATTTTGGGGACTTGGAGGAGCAAGAAACAAAATATTATGGCTATATCATCAATAGAATCAGACTTTAGACTAATTACTCGAGGCTTGTGCAAGTTGTTATGGTTGAAGATTATTCTAGATAACTTGAAAGTTAAGTGGGAAGATCCTATGAAGCTCTATTGTGACAACAAATCAGCCATCAATATTGCACATAACCCTATTCAACATGATAAGACAAAAAACAATTGAGATTGACAGACATTTGGTCAAGGAAAGATTGGAGGAAGGGTCTGCTTACAGGTCATATATTCCATCAGGAAGCCACCTAGCAAATGTTCTAACAGAGGGATTGAATAGTTCAAGTTTTTATGATATTATTTCCATGTTGGGAATGGAAGGAATATATTCCTCGGCTTAAGGGGGAGTGTCGAGTTGTATATTAGTTGTATACCTTTTTAGGAAAGTCAATTTCTTGATATCCCAAAGATTATGGGATCCTAAAAGACTGTTCTCGTTTCCTACGAGACTGTGTTTCCTTTCCTACGGGAGTGTGGAATCCTATGAGACATTTTCCTTTCTTAGGATTGTGTTGAATCCTAGGAGATTGATTAATATACTTAGAGATTGTTTCCCATTCTTCTTCCTACACTAAGGTGTATATATAACTAGTTAATTCTAAATCATTTCTAAGAAGAAAAAAATCATTTTCCCTTCTACTTTGTATCATCTATTAAGTTAGAAGTAACCAGCTTATGCTAAAGAATAAATGGTTGCTTATATAAGAAGCCATAAGAACTCAAACAATTAGTCACCATTTTATGTGCCTGCACATATATGTCTTCAAGCATTTCTATGACAGCAATCTGAATGCTATTGACCAAATTATAGTAGTAAATCCTTCTCTGTAAGCAACTAATATAGCCTTATATCTCTTATAAGTCTAAATTGCTCATACAAATAAATTAAAAAGGGGGTTAACAATTCCATATCAAAATTCACCTTAAGATGGAGACATTCTACTTTGTTTCCCATCTTGCAAACAGTCATTGTATAACTAACAAAAAAATTTTTTAAGAATGTGATGATTTTCCTCAATTTCACACTCTTACAAAATGGAAAGTCAGAAACTTACGCAGAGAGAATAACAACAGGATGTTTTACAGCTTCCACAACTTCCGCAAATTGAGTTTGTATTGTAAGTGGAACCTGGTTACCCCATAACGAAGTGAAAGATTAACAAATTAAACTAAAAACAATTGGCAGTGCCATAGAAATTCTAGCATAGCAGCTAAAAATCAAAATTATTTTGCAAGAAACAGAGAAACTTATATAAAAGAAAGTAATGCAATTTTCTCTTGCAAGTCTCCAGATCTCCTTCTTTGAATCCATGCAAATACTTTTCATAGTTTTTAGATGCTAAATTTAAAGACTCGACAATCATATTCTGACATTTCAATGGTTTGTTGAAACTGTTGTTGAAGAGGGATAGTCTTGTACTATTAAATTAGGAAAACCAACCACATTTAACTGAAGCATGAACACTAGTAGTAAGATAGACTGCAGTTTGAATGGACAGAATACCTCATATATTGATAGCAATCAACTAGAAAAGTAGGGCATCACAAATGGAATTTAATTGTAGAGTGCATAAGCACTGGCATATAACATTTTGATAGGTAGGTGAAAAATTTTCAAAACATTAATGTTTAAGCACAACTGACGCTGAGCATAAGGTATGGTCATATACCAAGGGCGTTTCTCCCTCCCCTTCATCAGCAAGCACATGCCCTGCTATTAACAACAATGAATAGATTTCCTCCAAAGTTGGAATAAATTCAATAATGTCCCTGCCCTACAAAGAAATCCAATGATATGAGAGATGGACCAATTTCAGAAATTGATTTGTGGCTAATTCCCAGTAGGAAGCATTTCATGTTCAGATCAATATACATGGCAGACTAAGACTCCACAAATTCTTGAAGTAACTTAGATTAAAATATAATTTCTATTTCACCAAAATTGATGACTCTGGTCTCCATAATCTTTCTTGAATAAATTGAGGATGTGAAAAGTATGAGAAGCAGAAGGCAATAACCTTAAGGTACAGTAAAAAATATGCAAGCTAATGTAGATGATATATTTGGGCTTCGATCAAAAAGGATGGGCATGATGTAGAAACTTTGCTAAAGCAATTACTCAGAAGTGAATGAAGTTCTAATTAATCAATTTCCCTAATTATTTTCCGTTTGCTTTAGGATGGTTTATAGTCCTCAATAGCAATGGGGGTTCCTGCCAGACTTGCAAAAGTATTTGCCTGTTTAACAAAAAAGAAAACTAGTGTGCAACGATTTAGTTAGAGATAAAACTGTCTATAGAACTTGTCAAAAGCACCCCCAATACTCATTCTAATTCATGATTGACAAACCAGTAATTAACTAAATTAGTTTGCTAATGGGCCAGAGGAGCTACACTAATGAGAAAGGTTGTTGGGCTTAAAAGACCAAATCCAACACATGAACTCTTATATCTAATTGGTGATGAAATGAAACCAACGTAGAAAGTTTTAAGTTTCAAAAACTTTTTCCAGAGGGCCTACAGGATACATTAGGCGAATCCAAGTTTCCATGAAATACACATCATGCACAAATATATACATGAGACAGAGTCAGAAATATCTGCTCCAACAAAGGAAATAGTGACATTTTCTAATTACAAGTACCTGATGAAGTCGTGCCAAGCGCTCAGAAAATAGCCTTGTAAGTAAAGGAATTGTGACATCAACTGCTGCTCTTCCAATAAGAGCATAAGAACTTAGCCGTTCGTCCATAGCTGCAAGACGTACCACAAAGATGTTAAGTCACCTTAACCCAAAGATGCAAAACAAACCAAAATAACTAGGATATCGACCGAAATCAGCCATTTAGGAACCTAATGAAGGTTACATGAAGAAACCGTTTCCATACCAGAAATAGAAGCCTGAAGGTAGTCAGAGTCATCATCATCATTCATTGCTAATGCAGAAGCCACTGCAGAAATATTTATAGAGTTCCATATGTTAAAATAATTAAATATTGCTAACATAACCAATGTTCTAGCTGAAAAATCAAATTATAAGGCATGTTTACCTCTTAATTCACACTCTACAATCAAAGAAAAGAGATTGGCTGCAGCATTTACGCCTTCAAGAGGAAGCAATGCATTCCCTTCAGTATTATCAATGGGCTGAAGAAGTTAAAGAACTTCAGTCTATAGCAAAGCCAGATCAGTACATGAAAAATAGGTAAACCCTAGACACTTAGCTCAAACAGAAATCATTCATGCAAGTTTCAGCCATATCACCCACATATCTATCTACTCAAACAGAAGCATAGATATAAACTGAGCATTCAATAATTTAAATAGGTAAAGTTTGCACTACAAAACAGGAGGTCAAAAGGGATACAAGTGACAGTTCATTTAGTTAAATGTTTTACCACAAGTAGGGTGGTCCATGTGTCTAATAAAATATCACGTGCCTCCCAGCTCCATGCTTCATCTTCGGTGGTATTATTCATTAGAAGTTTAACAACTTCACACATCAAGGAGGACAACAAAATAAGAGTGCCAAAGGGCCTGATCATGGATATAAAACATTCATATAGTCAAAAATCACAGATGTAAGACATCCTTATTAAATCAGAAAATGGAGTACTAGAAATCTGAAGCAACATAATTGAACTGTAGATGGTAATGCTGACCTTATAGCTTTTGCAAGTTGATCAAAGACAAAGGGGGTTGTGACAGTTGCAAAACATAATAATGCACGGCAGCCGTCTATCATCTCACTGAAAATAAGAATAAGAACTACATAAGAAACAGAACAGATAAAATGAAAAAAGGGAATAAGCAAGAACAACCTTTCACTTTTTCCGCATTCTATTGCTTGAGAGATGACATCTGGAGGATCAATCCACTGTATTATCCCAGAAAGTAGTTGTATCCAATGATGCATTTGCATCTCCCTGTTATCTAGATTATGGAATGAAACATATTACTTGGAAAACGAAATAAGGACAATTTACATGATAAGGGTTCAACTTTTTATTCATTGCGATAATCCGGCAATCAATGACTGATTCCCATTTATTCTTGTCTTCCTTTCCTTCTGATTGTGTGATGATTTTTGGTCTATGGGAGATAAATGAAATCTAAAAGACGTTATCAATCTATGAACAAGTTTGCAATCGTGATTTTCACCCAATCATCATTCAGAACTAACTTTTATTGTTCAATCCAATCTGAACAATCACTTCCATATACAGTTCAAAAGATTCTTATTATGTCTATTTGATACACCATATTTGCAGGTAAATTGTGTATTAGAGCACTACGATAAATAAATAAATGGCTGAAACCTATATGTATCCACTCTAGGTGTAATCTCTCTATTATACACGGTGTCATAGCCAATATAAATTAGATAGAAAAACCTAGAGAATACTTCTGTGAGCCACTGGTCATAGGTGAACAATAATACAATATCACAGTGAACAGTACCACACCTTACTATTAACAATTTTTGTTTTGTCCTATTATTTTTTCATTTAGTCAAGATGTTTCTTCCATTTATTCTCGAAGATCCTATTTCAGATTGCCCTGATATCAAGTTAAAATATGAAAATAAAAGAAAGAGGGTAGGAAAGAAAGATGAACAGAGGATTTATGTGGTTTGGATACCTACATCTACAAATACAAAAATAACATGGGTCAAATCGTTCGTATTAGAAGTGTCTGTATTACATAGTACATGAAGTCCCTATTTATAGGGAAGAATGGTATATGATTAAATATCTTGACTACAAAATAATATTATCACATTGAGGTGCCGATAATTAATTAAACTTCCAATAAATCAAGGGAATCTAGAAATATTCTCTCCAACTTGAGGAAGAATGTTACAGATTTTTATTATGTATATAGAGACACTAATTGAAAACTGATAACTATTATGTAATAAAGCACTATTACAAATAAATAAGCAAATGAGTTAAACCTAATATATTTCATGACATTCTAGTCACAACATTCTCAATTCTACATACATGTTTATCAGAAACATCAAGAATATGAAGTAACTCTTCCATTTACAGGTTATGTTAAAGGATGCATTACCCTTTTAATATAAAAGTACGAGGCATGCATCATCCTTTTAATATAAAAAGTGCACGGCGTGCAAGCATATACTCAACATTATATACAAACAACGAAATAAAACTGATTGGATAGAAGATTTCTCGCCAAACCACCAAAAGGCATAAGAAGTCCTACAGTTAATGTACATCATTGGAACTACCATATAGGAGGAACTTTTTAACAAATGATTGCGGTTGCACTTGCCACTAGCTCAAAAGTTTTATGTCAGCATCAATAGGAAATGTTCTGGTCAATTTTAGTTGAACTAGCTTTTAACAATAAAGGACTTCAGTGCAAACCCATGATTCTAAGTGCCTAGGCAAATAATCACACAGGGTGATAAATTACGACGTGAAAAAATTTTGAAGAGATGCCCAACAATTGGTATCACTTACCAAATATGGCTCCTGTCAAGGAGCAAAACTGTACAATAAGCTTCCGGGCAGAGACTGCAATTGGACAATCAAGCCAATATGTTCCATGCGAAAACTTTTCTCTCAGTGCTGAGTACAAGCCCAAGAGCCAACTAACATGACTGCTTGCAATCAAGACATCACGCCAAGCAGGACCAGGCTACAAGCAACATATACATGAATTACTTGAATTACTCGAATGATAAAGTCAATTTTGAACTGCAGTAATCCCTTGTTTCCAACAATTAATAGAAAAAAGATATATGGTTGAGATAAGCTACTGCTTGGGTCTTTTCAAAAATCCTCAAAGAAAAGGTGAAATTATGAGAAGACCGAAAGCAGAAGCTGACGACTATTAATCAGTAATGCCAAGAAACCATTTAACAGAAACTTCAGCTATTGAGTAAAGCTCATAAATGACTAAATACTTCAGTCTAAAATGCTCATTCACAAATAATGTGGAAAAATCACAACAAATCACATAACTAAACATAAAGGACACCATGACTTAAACCCGAGACTTGATGCTAGATCAAATACCACTATCACAAGTAGAAAATTTTGCACTCCAAAACTTAGTACAATGTCCAAATTCACTGAATAATCTAATCGAAGGTTGTCCAAATAATGGTCCTAGATAAGTAATACTATGGAGACAGATGTCTTAACTTCAGGCCCCTCTGCACAGAATAGCCACTCTCAAGATTCAGACAACAGAAAAGAGTTAAAGATTGCACCGTTTTTATCTACAGAACCTTGAGAACTTAAATAAAAAATATTCAAGAAATTAAATACAATACCTGTACTAAGGTACACTCCGACCTTCTAGATGAACTGTCAGCCCTAACTCCACGTGCAAAGACATCTATACCATTTTGTTTGCCACTTGTTTTGTAACGGAAATCCCAGTTTAGGATTTGAAGCATCAGACGTAGAGCAGCAGTACAAACCTTAACCTCTGGTACCTCAAAATCAGATTGAGTAATTTTATTTGTTACACTTACAGCAGCATCTCTTGCCCAGCAGTAGAATGTCTACCAACAATGAAAAACGTAAGGGAAGGAAACACAAAAGGATAAAACATTTTCATGTACAATAAGATATTGTAAATGCAACCATCATCTCCAGGAAATGGACCATACTAAAAGTTGAAAGAGAACCAAAAGAACCTTCAAATAGTCTAGCTCCATCGACCTCCGACATTGCTCATGAAATTCCCTTGGAAGGCCCATGGCACTGGAAGTAGATGGTGAGAACTCTGACACCTGCATATTTCAAACATTTAAGTCAGGAATATAGCAACACATTGAATTATCGAAGAAAAACTGCTAATAAAATGCAATAACCTATATCGTACCAACGATTCCACAAAATTTATTCCAGAGAACTGGACGTCTGCACCATGAACGCCAAGAATAGCCTGGTTCACCTGTGGTTCTGGATATGTTAGATAACCTATAAGACACCAATTTGCACAGAAACAACATATCTGATTGTCCTCAAGCACAATGAAGCAGCCACAATACCAATGCAGATGAAAAAAATTTTCAACCATTTCCTTCTGCGAATCCATTCAGAGTATAAATACTTATACAATGACTAAATAAAACAATCGCAATTATGCTTAATAAGTGTGGATTAATGACCAATCATAAACAGTACTAGTACTAGGAGTAATAACTCCAAAAAATCATACTCAACTGTTACAGCATTAATACAGTTTAATATTCCAGAAATACATACTGAATCATACAGGTGACATCACGAAGTAAAATTCTAAACTTTAGATATAGATAAGGACATCCTTTAAATGTAGAATAGAAATGTGAAGGTTGATGTTTCAAATAAAAGAAGACAAGAATCTTATTGACACAAGGAAAGAGGAAACCTTACGCTCATAAGCGAAGACATTATTCAAAGAAATTAAAAAGAAGAAAGAATAAACAAGTCAGATGGCCAATGTGGTGCTAAAAAACAAAAACTGTATACCTGATAAAAGAACGTCTCTTTCTCTGCAGCAGTAAAATCATGCCTAAGCATGAAATATTTCCACCATAAAACTGAGTTAGTAATTTACCCATGCCAAAGGTGTATACATTTAATCATATACCAATTTGTATATGAACTTTAGATATCTATCTAGCTGTTAGCAAGTGTCTGGTATGGACAATGAATTCATAAATTTCCAAGTAAAGATTTAGTGATGACTGAGAATCTTGTAATTATTCTCATCATCAAAAGTTCAAACTTAAGGTGGTTAACAAAATCATCAAGATCCATATGGGATAGGGTTCTATTCCAGGCCATCAAAATGGAAGCACGAAATTCAATATAAAAAGCAGAAGGTACATTTTGATCCTAACATTTTGTAGTGTTTAAATAAGTTTTCATGTTATGATCATCTTAATTAATCCTCAAATAGCCAAAAGCACTAACTCCAATCAATATTTCATTAAACTAAGTCTACATGACACTTTTCTGGGAATGGGGATCCATCCACTGCCACTATGTAAATTAAACTGGCCTACCAACTCATCTAAAGCCCTCACCAAAACGAAAAATGTCACGTAAACTTAGGGCCTGTTTGGTTCTATTTTTTCATTTTTTATTTTCTGATTTAATTTTCATATTCATTTTAAAAAATCAATTTGGTTGAACTTTTGGTTTCTGTTTTTTCTTACTTTCTTTCAGTTTTTATAACTTGTGAAAGCCATAAAAACTAATTTTTATTTTCTGATTTCATTTTTCTGTGTCATAATATGATTTATCAACAACTAAACATACACTATTTAATTATTTAATATTAATTACAAATAAGAATTATGACTAATATAATTTAATCATTAAAATTATTTGATTTTATAATTAGATAAATTTTAAAAAAATAAAAGTATTAATTATTTAATAAAATACTTTAAATTTAAAATATCTTTAAGATATATATATTTCAAATTTTAAAATAAAATTTTATATATTTTTACTTGTATAAGTATTTATTTAAATAAAATATAATAAAATATTATTAATATTTAGTAATAAAAATTGTATAAGAGGTTAAAGTTAAATTATTTACCTAATTAATTTATATTTAAGTATTTACTATTTAATTGTTAACAGTAATAAAGTGTAACTACATTGACATTAAAAATCAAATAAGATTTGTTTTTGTTATACGAAAAAACCAAAAACCAAAATCAGGACATTAAAACAAAAAACCATAAATGAAATCAGATGACCCCTTAGATTAACAAAATCCTGATTGGAGTTTGTGATCCTATTTATTTAGAGGTCAACTAGGATTATTCTTTTAACATACAAGGCTTATTTGGACACTACAAGGGGTCAGACTTGAATTTTAATAAAAACCTTAAAGATCAAAATATACATTCTACATAGGATAGAAAGAAGACATCATTTCCTACTATAATATTTAATCTTTTCAAGTTCAAACTACATAGATGGAAGAACTAAAGAGAACAAGTGGTGCAACTTAAGTTCCTAAGAAATCACTAGCTAAAACATCTAAAAATGAATTGGTCCATAAAAATGATAACCTAGTTTACATAGTAGCGTGGTTTCAATTATCCAGAATATATGTCTCCAATATGAAGACTTTGAAGACACCAAAGATTTTATAAGATAATGATTCTTACAACTAACGAAATATATATAATACCGTGCAAACATTAAAGGTTCACAAAAAATGATAGATTCACTAACAATGATTAGAGTTGATTGAGCGTAAATAAATAGAACCATCTTACCATAGTTGGATATTACAAATAAGAACAACAAAAAAATAATTCAAAATTCAAGTAGCACCTTAAACATAACAGCCCAAAAGATAAATCACCTTACATTTAAGTTTATCTTTATAGGAACTATTGCAAGCCACCAATTGCATACTAAATACTAGCCTTCCATTTAGCATTATACATGTTGTTGCTTAAGAAGTGAAGCAAAGCCTTCTACTACCATTAAAAATCATTGTGAAGGGCTCAACCATATCACAAGCATGAGTATTTTAATTGGTGGAACATCGTCTATTCCAATTTCATAACATCCTACGTATTGCCTAATCATCCGCCATGTATTTTTCATCAATCTCTTACAAAATGGTGTCTTCATAAATATAAAATGACACAACTAAAAGCTATTTATTCACTATAACTCAGAGCACATTCAAGAAAAAGGTAGACAATTTATAAATTCTTCACAATGTGACAACAATGGTTACATCATAAATGTTTAATGATTTTTTGTATGAAAATATGCTTAAAGTCTTAAGGGGTACGACCATTTTATACAAAGCACACCATGAATGCATTATCATGAGACCATCATAAAGAAACATGTTACAATTACATGCACTAAGTGCTCCAGATGCACACAATTCACTCATGCAGTAATACAAAATGAAAAGACATGTTGAATTTACCAGCCTCTTTTCATCAGTTGTGCAGCCACAGAAGAAACTTTAGCCTGAACATAGCCCTCAGGTGAACTAGCATGTTGTATAACGTAGCTCAAACAAAAACTGCAAGCCATTTTTTCATTATGTAATGACCAATATAAAACAGATAAGTGCTCTTACAAATAATTCAAAACTCAAAAAGTTCTACATAATGGATAATGGTTTAATCAATACCGAATATTAACTTTCATACATAATAAGCATATGAATTTAGGGAGTTTAATGCCATTTGTTGTGCTTGGAACATGTTCACACAAAATGAATGGAATTTTAAGGAGTAGCATAAATCCCAAGATAAATTTGCCACAAGAGAAATACTTTCACTCTGATTTTGAGAAGAAACATTACTGGAATCAACAACTACATAATTTACCTAATCAAGTTTCTCCTGTCATCGTTCGAAAGGAACCCCCATTCTCGGATAGCAGCATCTCGAATTGCTGCAGCTGCTTGAAACCTTGCATTTGCTACTTGAGAATTCTCTAATAGACAAAAATCATATCCACCATGAACATCAAATACCTTTTAGCGAGCTTATATCTATAGTCATCCCAGGAACCTCCATACCAAGTATATATATACACGCATTATAAGGCTGAGGCGACTGATTCAGTGCCAGAATAGTGGCCTCGGCTGTTGGATTCATATGCATCTGTCATTGATTTGGGAAGACCAATGAACATCCCAATACAAAAGTTTAACACATAACGCCCATACATAACATATTATTTCAAGTATATGCAATTATATACCTAACAACGTCAGAAGATAGCTACTTGATGTGAAATCACTAAAGATTGTACAAGAACAGTAGAAACAGGTAATCTGTTCTCTCAAGTATACTGCAACAGCAAGTGAAATGCCCAAATGGATTCTGATAAAGGATCTAGCTGATGTACATGTGTTTTCCCCAATTAAACACTCCAAAGCTATCATTTGTTAAGCAGAAAAGATAAGAAAGTTTATGACTAGTTCCACAAAACAATTAAAGGAGGTAAGAAGCAATGCTCTCGATTATAGTTACAGCGAGTCCCTTAAAGTATTATACTTGTATTTTGCAACTAAATATAATAAAGCTATAATTTTTTATAGCAAAGATAAGAAAGATTATGACTTGTAACATAAAACAATTAAAATGGGTAAGAGGCATTGTTCTTGATTATAGTTGAACCGATTCCTTATAGATTTGCTGTGCTCTGTTTATTTCTTCTCTTATTTGAAACTTTTTTAATTTTCTAACAAAGCAAACAGAAAATGAATAACGAGAAGAAAACTGACGGAGTCAGTACCAGAGTCATAAAGTACAGGGAAGGGAAACTGAGAGGAAGAGAGGACCTGGATGGCAGCGCAAGCGAACTCGATTGCTTGCATGGTGGACTGAAGGTGAGCCAAGTCAGAGGGGCGCCCTTGTTGCTGCATCTTTTCTTGACCTTCACTCTCTGTTTCAGTTCCAGGTACGCAATTTGCAGAACTTACAGAAACAAGAAGATTGAGGAGTAGAAAATTATGTCTTTTGATCAGATTGATGGGTCTCTTACATTTTCCCTTTAAATTTTGTTTTTGCCTCTATTTGTTTGTTAATGAGTAGGAGGAATACTGAAGTGGGCAGCTGTTCTTTGAGTAGGAGAAAAGGAGAGAGAGCGACCAGGGCCGCAAGATACAGAGGCTGGGAAAGGGGTCAAAGTGCAATGGCTCTAGAATGGTTTCATGCTCACGAGCAATGTAATCGTCCAATGGAAGGCCTTAATCAATTAGTTTCATACTTATGCAGATATTTCTTTTAATGCCTGGAGTTTTTTATTTTTTTAAATTTTACTAATAGAAATATTCTAGTGCTAAAAGCCTAAAACACGATCTTAATAGACTCTATAAGGGTAAAAATATATTTTTAGGTTTTAAAAATATTATAATTTAAAAAAATTAGAAACTCCAGGTATTAAAAAAATATGTGTAAATATGGGTAATTATTAAAAATTATGTATATAAAATTTTTTCTAAAAATTAAAAAGTTATATCGATTAAAAATAAAATTAATAGATGAATGAATTAAATATTTCTATCTCTTAAATAATATGATACATCTGTTTTTGACTTCTACTAATTAAAAATAAGATGGCGCATTATTAAACTTTTTCAAATATTGCGTGTTTTCATATATGTTATTGTTACTTTTACCCTCTAAGATAGTAAGAATTCCTTTTTTACTACAGTTCAGCGGAAACCATACAGCTTAAACACATGAATGGTTAGTGTTCAACTTTAATCATCTGTACTTTCCCTTGTAACACTCACTTGCATGCATCATTACTGATCAAGTTCTTACATTTTACAGGCTGCTCTCCTAAATAGCTTGACGTAGCTTCATCACATATCTCCAACGTCTGTCTACTTCGCCGCCACACATTTTCTTCTAGTATAAAGGCTAGTATTTGCGTTCCCATATTACATATTCGTTGCATCTTTCTTCAGACCCGTTCTAAGAATTTGCAAATGAAAAAGAGATGATCCTTATACTCACTTTCCTCTTAAACACAGAACACAAGTAACAGGATTGTCTAGTAATTTCCTCAGTCTCTCCCTTGTATTCAGCATATTCTTGAAGGCTAACCTCAAGGTACATGATGCTCTTAGGTTTACATGATTGTCCCCGACTAAGAAAAAACAATTTCCCTTCCCCCCTGAAAAGTTGATTTTTAACCCTTTTCATTAATTTAGGTATGTTCAATCATATCTAAGAGGTCGTGAATTGAGGCTGAATGCATCAAAAATAAAAGTTATTAATTGATGTATTAATTTACATATAATTATTTTTAATAGAAGTATAACAAGTTTTAAATATGTAAAGGTAATTAACTTTCTATTAATTAATAAATATCTTTTATTTTATTAATAATTAATATGATAATAAAAATTTTATTAAAATTTTATTAATAATTAATAATCAATATGATAATAAAAAAATTTATTCAGTTTTTATTTATTACATAATAATACTAATATATAAGGTGATCAATTACTCATATTTTATTTATAATACATATTTTATAAATAATTATTAATTAATTTTTATTAATAAATAAAATTTATATTTCTACAATTTATCATACTTAGATCATTATTTACATTATACAATTATTTATTTATAATTAATAAATATTATTTTACTATACTTTATTAATAATTGATAATATATTTATTAGTTTTATATGATAATAAATTAAGGCTTACGTTAACCTTTTATTTGTTATGTAACAATATTAACAAATAATATGTTTATTTTTTATATTTTGTTTATAATTCATATTTTGTAAATAATAAATAATTAATTTGATTTTATGATTTTTATTATTAATATTAATTACTTTATAATGGCAATAAGTCTAACCTGCTAATGAGACCAAAATTATTTAGCACCAGTACTAGGTCCAACGAATCGATATGAAACAAAATTTAATGAACATTAACACTAGGTATATCGGTCGTACATTAAAAGAAAAATTAATTAACGCTAGTGTTGAGCCTAACGGGTTAAAATAAATTGAAGCTTTAGTAAATGATTTATTAGGTATTTTTTGACTGATTAAAAGCTTTTAGTTATTTGACCATGACAAATAACTAACAGCTAATAGATATATTTAGTAATCAATTAATTAAGATGGTTGATTGAATTGAACCCAAAAAATTAATTTTAAAAAAGTTCCTCGTTTTGATGATTTAATATGCAAAAAATCAATCCTACCCTTTAATAAAGTCATACATGAACGAAGCCAAGATCCAAGCAGTGTCTCCTTCTTCTTTTATGTTGCCTTTTGTTTTCATTTTGTTGTCATTGGTGATTGAAGTTACTAACAAGAAGTGCAGTGTCGGACATTGTCTCATCAGCAGGAAAAAGTTGTAAAAAAGGATTGTTTTTCTTTACCCTGTAATTTTCTCTCTCTTTTATCACACTATAGCCGTTTAACCGTTGTAGACCCAAAAATTAAATTCATTAAAGTATAAATTTCACTGACTTCATCTTTTCCTTCTTCTTCTTCTTCTTCTTCTTCTTCGTCGTCGTTGTCGTCGTCGTCATCATCATCATCATCATCTTCTTATTATTATTATTATTATTATTATTATTATTATTATTATTATAAGT
>JANIIA010000003.1:40239588-40255824 GCA_027478495.1 Erythroxylum alaternifolium | reverse complement strand
TAGAGTGGTAAGCTATGCTATCTAGTTGGAGTCCTTTTTTCAGTGTCAGATGCTTTACAATTAGCCTTCGCCTTCTAGTAAAGAATATGCTTCCCCCTATTTCCAAAAGTGGGTTTGAAAGCCTTTCAATTGCAGTACCAGTTTCTAGCTATCTAGTTCCATTCCTTTATGGATACAAATAAGTATATAGAACCAAGAACATTTGAGGTCCTTTTAAACACAACTATAACAACTACAACAAGATTTATGAGCAACTAAAGTTTACATTGGTGGATCATTTTAGTGCTCATTTTTTGTGATATTTATGACGATTGCTACAATTTTAATCTTATTTATTGGTCTTTGAGATGATCTATCTACATTGATTTGTTCTTCTCTAAATTTGCCTGTTTCTTTCACACTAAATGTTATAAACTAATGATCACCTTTAATGCTAAAGTATAGCTTGAAAAACCAGTGGATAATATTGGATTAGTTACGACAATTGCATTGCAATCCAAAAAGCTCCATAACAATATTCTATAAGGATGATGAGAAGTTGCAACAAAAGAAAAGGTGATCTACGTCCTCACTGGCAAGTATTAGCCCATAATTCCTATCAACTAAATCTTTTTTAATATATCTTTGATTATCTAATTAAACACATCCATAATTAAGATTGACATCTAGCAATACATTATGACCATAAAAAAATTAGTAATATCACAATATTTTTGATTAATCTTATCATGCATAATTTTTTTATATTTTTTATCATATTGATTGTCCAACGTTAGTAATTAATGCTCTTAACAACATTAGAAATCTATTTTCAAAGTCTCAAATTAATACAAATCGCAAATAATGAAATATTTTCCCTAATTACATTGGGTAATGAATCTTATATTAATCACGTAACTACTAATTCAATATAATTTATTCTATGTCCAATGAATACCAAATAAGCTGCCTAGTACAGGATAGGTCCTAAGTAGTATCAAAATATAATAATCCATATATATGATAGTTTGGAGATCTTAACTCAAAGGATTGTTTATACAATTATCAAAATGAGAATTTTCATTTACGTATACATAATCATATGGAATTCTTAGACCGAGTCAATTTAGTGAACTTGTTCTCACCCACATATTTATTCAAATATGTCCATACTTGAGTCTATGAGATTGATTACTTTCATAATAAAGAAGAAACATAATTTATTCTAGTCTTTCTTCTCTATTAATGTCCAATCTTAGTCAAATAATAACTAAAGACAATTAAGAATAATCATTTTGTTTTATTTTATAGTACCCTTGCCATTCACACCATTGGAAAACAACTATTTCAAGTACATTGTTGACTCGTCCTATAGTGGCTCTTCCATCATCTTAGGAGGTGAAATAGTAGTAAAAACAAGCATTTACAAGATTAATTTCTTTCTCTTACATACTAATAAAGTAAAGGTCTGAAGAATGTGAAAGGGAAAAGCTCTAAACTTTACTTTACTAATATGCAAATTTGTTAGTAGTGTTATAAGGATTGTAAATGCTCTTAGTACAATAATAAGAAAGTATTAGACAGTGGGCCATTCTTTATTAGAAATGATAACTTTTAGAAAACTCATAATTATGAGATCATAATTTCACTTGTAGATTATGCTTTTCTCATATACTTGATCTTATAATTTAATTAATTTGACAACCATGCGTAAGATAAAAGAATGTTTTCAAGCAATATGTAATAAATTTAGCTAAGTAATCTGATATAGGATATAAATCAATATCACTAATGTTAGAGAGTTAGCACCAGACTCAATCCAATTTATTATGGTGAAGATAGATGTGGAAGCCAAAAACTGCTTAAAGCATAGCTACCATACAATCCTACTAAGTAGCTATTAGATAAAATGACATGGAAATTTAGGATGGGCAATAGACAAGTGAGGACATAAGGGAACTCCACTGAGTTGCACTCTAAGGGTAAGTTTAGAGAGCACATATAAGTAACAATGTAATTGAGGTGGAAACACTTGAGAATTCCCAATTAGTAACTCCTGTGACCCACTTTTCCCTAACTCATATGAATTTTAAGTTGTGATTGAAGCTTTACTAGAATGATCATCACCATTCTATCTATCTTCACAAGAATTTGGAATCCTTAATGTTTCAGTTTCTTGGAACTCATTTTTAGTGCAATTTTGCATTGATTTGTAAGCAATAATCAATATATAAGCCACTGAGTCATAAGGAGAAGTGTCTAAACTCATGGTAAGAATGTATTGTTATTTGTCTTTTATATAGGATGGTGAACTTGATTTGAAAAATCACCACATATTTTGGAAAGATTTAACGACAATTATATGAAGGTAATTGGAAGTTAAGTTCTTGTTTTGCAGTGACCAGCACTTATAAATACTTAGGTCTTATTTGGTAACTAGTAATAAAGAGATGAGAATGATAATAAAACCTGTATTCCATATCTTTTACTTGTTTGGTTATTAGGAATTGATAGAATTTGGAATGACAAAACTTAAACGAATTTTAAACAATCTTAAACTTTTATTCCTAAAAGGGGGTGTAGGTATTAGGGGGTGTAGGTATAAGCTAAAATCAAATGACAAGAATAAGAGAAAAGTACATTCCAAGAAAAAAGAACAAGAGAAAAGTAGTGAGTGAGATATTATTATAATATTATCAAAATATTATCAGGATATTGATTTTGATCAAAATATTATTATTAAAGATCACATATTATGATTTTTATATTTAATTTCTTTAACAATTATTTAATATTGTTTCATTGATACTATATCAAGTAAAGCAAAATTTTTGTAGTTCATTATTTTTTATTATAAAAATTATTTATAATTATTTAAAAATAACAATTTTATAAATCATTAAAAATAAATTTGATTAATTATTTATAAAATACAAAATATTGAGTAATTATTTACAAAATAAATCATATAATAATTAAATATGAGTAATTTTTATTATCATTCCTCATATTTAATACTAAATACTAGTATAACTACTAAATTGTTTAATCTCATTCTTAGTGATTATATACCAAACACACATAATCATTAATTCTACATTTATTGCTTTCTGTACTCATTCTTATTTTTTATTCAAATTCTTTCATTACTGATTATCAAACCAGATGCTAAGGAATAGAATTTTTATTTGTGAAAGAAAAACAGAAAGTGGAATTAAAGTAATGGTGATAAGGTTAAGGGAAAATGAAAATAAAAATTGGCTATTAATTGTTGTAACAATTTACATTTAAATGATTTTAGTAAAAAGCAATGATTTTAAAACCAGTTCCAACTGGTCAGTTTGACCAAATTAAGCTCAAACTGGCATAATTTTCAGTTCAATTTTTATCTTTAATCGTTTATCTAAATCATCAAGAACAGTAAATTCTCAATCTTCTTCTTCCTTGCGATGGGTCACCAGCGAGCACTGGCGATCTTCCCCCTGAAACTTGAGCAAGATTTCTCTAACTAGTCACTTCTGAATCTCCTTTACGAAGTGGGTGGAGAACCAATGATCCCTTAACCAGTCTAGTATACAAATATCAACGGAGAATTGGAGACATGAAACCAAACAGGGGAACAAAGCATTGGAACAACCGGTTAATATACAAGAAATAATCACAAAAAGTTACATACCTACTGCAGTTTAATCATCATCACAGCAAGTTGGAATCTTCTTAAAATGTAGAATCATAGATGGAGATCAATGATATAACAAGATACAACATACAAAGAAAAATTGCAAAACCTAGCAGAGAGTATAGAGAACAAACAAAACACCAAAGGTCCCAATGAGAGAAAGGTCATCTGTCTGCTTCTTGCTACTAATAAAAGATTTAAGTATTTTTTCTTGAATGATTTTAATTTTATTTTAATCAATAAATACTAATATTCTTAATGTCCTTAAATAATTGAAAATTATATCTTTCTCCTATTTTTAATAAATAAAATAGAATTTTATTTAAATTTTAACGAAGTATATGAAAAAAGAATGCTAAATAAATTATTAATTAGTAATTTAATATAGATAAGAAATTTTGTTTAAGATAATTTTAGAGTATTGTAAGGGGTGATATTTAAATTTTAAAGAAGTACATTTATTACTTAAAAAGAACATAAACAACTATTTTAAAATTTAGTGACAAATAAATATTTTTCAAGTCATAAGTTATCAAAAAGTGCGAAAGGAAAACAAGTTTGTGTTATTATTCCATATTACAAAATTTTGGGATACTTGCTTGATCACTATGAAAATTATGACTCCGCTTATAAGGTTGTTGAGTCAGATGAAAAGCTATTTTTGGTGTATATATATGATAGTATATAGAGCTCATAAAAAAATTGTAAATCTTTTTAAAGGGAAGGAGAAATTATATAAGTCTTATATAGAAATTCTTGATCGACGATGAGATAAATATCTTACTAAAAAAATCCACTTAGTAGCTTATTTTCTTAATCCTTATTGCATATATAGTAGAGACATATGTACAAATAATATGTTGGGCTGTTTGCTAAATGTAATTGAATGCAAAGGTATTTTCTCAATTAAAAAGCAATCATAAGCAAAAATGAAATTAAATTGTATAGTGAAGATTTAGAGAGTTTTGTTAGATCATTAGCAAAGAGAGAACTTATGATTAAAACAAAATGTAGCTTGGTAAGTTTTTATAATTTTAATTTATTCTTTACTTATTAATAATATATATGTTTTTATTTCTCATAATTATTAATTTAAAATATGGATGAGTGGTGAAGATTATTTAACAAAAGTGCTCCAATATTAAAAAAACTCGCTATTATATTACTCGCTGTTAGATTACTTATTTCAATAGCTTTTTTGCATTGTGAATGTAATTGAAGCATGTTTGAATGTGTTGATATAAAGAAACTAAATTGTTTGGAACATTAAAGACTTAACGACCTTGTTTATATTGCTTAAATATGAACATGAAGAACAATTATTTTATAGTTTGTTTTTATTTTTCATTAATTTTATTTTTATTATTAACTTTATAATTTCTCTATGGACCGAACTGATTTTTGGATCAAAAAAAGGAAACCGTGTTTTAATCTTAATTATAATGGACTTAAAAAGACGATTTATGCAAAAAAAATACATTTACCACAACGAATGAATTAAGAACATCTACTGATGGTCAATTTATATCTTATTATAATTATATTTAACTTAAAAATATATTATATTACAAATTTACAATTTATAATAATTTCATACATTACTAATTTGTAATTTGTTTGAATATAGTAGAAGAAATTAATGCAAATATTTCGGATAAAAGAGTAATTTACGAGTCTTTAGATAGTATCGGAGAATTTGAAAATTTTGATGATATCGAGACACAATCTCTTTTTGAAATATAATTTTAATTTTTATTGTTATTTTAAATTTTATGTTAAATTCAAATTTAATTTAAATTATTAGATTTAATATATTATAAATTCAAATTTAGTTTAAATTATTAGATTTGATATATTATTAGTTCATTATATAATAATAGATATTGGTATATTTTTAATTTCAATAAAATATTTTATTTTTACTTATTCTTATTTCTTATTTATTAGATACTGGTTTTATATTGATTCAATGTCACTTGAAACTTGAAACTTGAAACTTTAAATCATTCTTTTGATCAATTAGATATATAGTTTCGTTTTTGAAACATTGATAAAATACTCATATGTTAGTACCCGTAAGTCAGTAACCCCCCCAAAAAAATAAAAGCATATACAAAAGTTAAGAGTTTCTTATAAAATTTAGATAGATTTATCGAAAACTTTTACCTTTTCAAAACAAAGACAATAATAACAAATTTGTAAAACCTTAAACCCTAAATCACCAAAGCAAACCCCTCTCCCCTCTCGTGAACTGTTGCAGCGTACGGGAGGCTTCTAAACAAACAACTCCCAAGGATCCCTTTACAGTATTTTTAGGTAATGCATCTTCAATTTTCCTTGAAGGCCATGCATTTTCGGTTTTGCTCTCGTGGATGGATGTAGGCTATGGTACACTTTGTGAACACGTACTTCAGAATCGAATTTTGAGCTCTGCCTTGTTTTCTGCTATATTATCAAAAAGGTTATTCTAATTTTTGGTTTTTCTGCGTCTCAGACACTTATATCTCCTCCTCTTTTTCTTTTCATAGGTTCTGCTCTTTTCTGTGTCTACTCTCTTTATGTTATGTGGTTCTTATATTTAGGCAGTTTGTGTTCCGTTTGGTTATGTTGTCTTTTTTTTACTTTTTTTTTCTCTTCATTCGATGAATGAAAATTTTGACTCTAAATTGACTGACATTTGACGGTTTCTGGTTTATTCTTGTTTGTGTGAGGATAATATAGTGAATTTGCTCCGGATCTGATAATTCATCGTTTGGAAATATTCATCTTACATGTATTTTGAAAAAGTTTATGCTGTTCTAAGATGATTTAGAAATGTTAATTTTGTGAAAATTTTTTTCGTTTCAGGATTGAAATAGCTTTTAATTCTACCCTAATTCTGATTTCCCTGATATTTACTACTTCTTGTATGTTGTCACTGTATTTATAAACCTTTCTACTAGTTAGAAGTAAGGTTGCGTACTACTGGACCTCTTCAGACCCTGTGTGTTAGCGGAATTTTTACTAGGTGTTGTTGTTGTTGTATATTGTCAGTGTCTGATTATTGCTTAATGTTAACTTTGGTTTACGTTCCTAACTTGCTTCCCTCTTTACATATTTTCTCATTTTAGATTCCTTTTTTTTACAGTTGGAACCATTATTTAATAAGAGAGAATTTGTAGTCGCTGGAGGAAAGTTTCTATTACAGGATGAACAAAACTGAATCATGTTGGTTTTGCTATAAAACATCTCTGCATCTATTTGATTGGGAAATGACAGGAAGTCACTAGTTGTTGGTCATTGTTTTGTAATTTCTTGTGGGACCGTAGACTTCAAACTTTTGTAGTCGTTTAAACCAGATGGGATTTTCAATGTCACCGCAAAATTCTGCAATCGAGGTTCCTCAATTACATAGCTTATGTTGGTGTTCCAAACAAGGAGGATGCAGTTCCAGTGTTCACCAATGCTTGTTGTTAAAGGCATCCACTTATTTAATCAGTTGCTCAGTGAAGGGAAACCGCAGGAATCAGATATCTTTAAAGTGGAAAGGAGATCTTAAACCTAGGACAACTTTTTTCTCTTTACAATGCAGAGCACTGTATAGCACCTTTTGCATTGATTCAACTGATGAAAGGCGCCGAGACGAGTGGAGCTCGGGTAGACATAAACTGAGCACCGGAAAAAAATACAAAACGAATACAAATAATACTACACCTTTTGCATTGTTCCCTGATGGGCCCTTAGTTGAAAATGATCAGGAAACAAACAACTGGATTCTTCAAAACTTATGCACTCGTGGAAAGTTAATGCATGCCTCAAAGCTGGTAGACGTGATGGCACGGAGAAATCAAATTCCTGACTTTTCTTGTTGCACAAACTTAATTAGGGGCCTCATCAAAATTGATCAATTGGATAAGGCTTTCAAGGTTCTTAAAGTTATGGTCATGTCTGGTGGGGTTCCAGATGTTATTACATACAATATGATGGTGAGTGGTTTTTGTAGGAGAGCAGAGTTGGCGTCTGCTGTTGATCTCTTACAGGACATGGGCTTGAGTGGCTGCCCTCCAGATGTGATTACTTATAATACTATAATTCGTTCCATGTTTGAAGCTGGACACTTTGAAGAAGCTATTAGATTTTGGAAGGAACAATTAAGGAATGGATGCCCTCCATATCTTATAACCTATACAATTCTCATTGAGCTAGTATGC
Source organism: Erythroxylum alaternifolium (assembly GCA_027478495.1). NCBI lineage: Eukaryota > Viridiplantae > Streptophyta > Magnoliopsida > Malpighiales > Erythroxylaceae > Erythroxylum > Erythroxylum alaternifolium. Next base: position 40,247,976 of record JANIIA010000003.1, on the reverse strand, counting down.
AAGCATTGTGGAACTGTGCAAACAATGGAAGTATTGGACGATATGGCAATTGAGGGCTGTTATCCTGATCATATTACATACAATTCTTTGATTAATTTCCTTTCTAAACAAGGAAAGTATGAGGATGCAGCTTTGATCATATACAGCATTCTGTCTCATGGATTGGAGCCCAATACTGTCACATATAACACTCTTCTCCATTCTCTTTGTAACCACAGGTTGTGGGATAAGGTTGATGAGATACTTGTAATCATGAAAGAAAGTTCTCATCCCTCATCAGTTGTCACTTACAACATTCTGATTAATGGGTTGTGCAGATGTGGACGTGTGGATCGTGCCATTGATTTTTTTTATCAAATGGTTTCTGAGAAATGTTCACCTGACATTGTAACTTACAATACTCTCCTCTGTGCTTTATGTAAAGAAGGAATGGTGGATGAGGCTCTTCAATTACTTGGCCTTTTAAGGGATAGTCATTACTCTCCTGGATTGATAACCTACAATATTGTGATTGATGGATTATCTAGAAGAGGATATACGTCTAAGGCAATGACATTATACCATGAAATGATAGGAAGTGGAATCACCCCTGATGGTATTACCCATCGATCTTTGGTTTGGGGTTGTTGCTGGGGAAATCAATTTGAAGATGCTGTGGAGATACTTAGTGAGATGGGGAAGAGAGGCCAAAGAATCAATAATAGTGCGTACAGAATAGTGATACATGGCTTATGTAAGGATAAGAAAGTGAATGCTGCATTACAAGTTTTAGAAATAATGATTTCGAGTCAGTGTAAGCCAGATGAGGAAATTTATTCTATTTTAGTTAAAGGCATGGCAGATGCTGGTATGACACAAGAGGTTTATGAGTTGCGTAATAAGTTAATAGAAAGTAAGATTCTTAAAGAAAAAACCATGCTGGGCTAGCGAAGGATGTGGAAGGCTTATGACTTTGCTAGCTCCTTTGCAAACTGTTTGCGGGAAGTTGTGCAGACAATGTATTTCTTGTAAGTTGGTTATCTCCCATATTTTTGTGTATATGCTGCGAAGAAATGGTTAAATTTGAAATTGTGTTGTTCATGGGTTGCCAACGAGGACTGTGCACTGACTCGTATTCAGATTCTGAAAAATACCTCTTTGCCATAATTCTAGCTATTTGAATTTTCTTTTCATTGGTCACAAGCAGCACGAGAGTTCTCTTGTTGGTCGAGTGTAGGGGTTCTGTAATAAATTTAGAACAAAAATGAGCTTGAATAGAAGGTTAAGTATGAAGCCTTTTATTTCTTTAACCAGTCCATTTGCTTTCCTTGTCCGCCTGAAACAAAACGAGAGATCTTAGCTTGCATTTAGCATCTCTCTAAATGGACTCCAGCTGATTGGTGCAGTCATTCTTATGACTGTTGGTCAATTGTTGTATTTAACTTCCTCGCGAATGTACTTAATAATTATACTTCCTAATAGTGCACAGGAGGTGTCAAAACTGATTAACTGTTAATTCCTTTCCCCTTAGGTGAAGATGGGATTGATTGACAAGTATCATCCTTAAACATAAAGTTAATGCATGGTTTCCTAGCTGGCTGAGCTTCAGTGATATAACTTTAGCTTTGGATCAACTCCAGGTCCCTTTTATTTGCAGACTTGTAGATAACAAGTGTTCTCATTCAGGAAAATGTCTGATGTTTGTTTTATTATCTTTTCCATTTATGCACGTGAGTGTGTAATATCGACTAGGTTTGGACTTTGGAGGTTCTTCTGCAATTGCTTATCCAAGATTTGTCCAAATGCTTCCATGGGTAACGCCTAAATTGCTTCCATGAAACCATAACAGGAACGGGAATATGGGCCTGGATATTACTACTACATTTGAGAGTTCGACAGGGAATCGGCCCCCTTCGTCCCTCGTTTCATTTTCACCTTCCTTGAACTGGTTGAGTAAGATTGTTTGTTGGATCACCATGAAGTTTTTGCTCTTAACTTACCTGATTTGCCACGATTGTGTTCGATTAGAAATTGATTTCAACCATAAATGGAGGAGTTAGGAAGAAGATTAGGGTTTATACGGGATCAAGACTTACGGGGAGAGGAAAAGAGAGGCTACAAACAGTGCGAAACCTTTGTTTTTTTCCCAGTATCAAATCAATTGTTTTACATGTAAGTGTATTGGTAATTATCAATATTTGAAAGCCTGGACCCGGAATTAAACTCATAAGAAGATATTTCTAAAGTTAAATGAAAGCCTGGACCCGATCTTTCTAAAAGGAAAACCTGGTTCATTTTAGTTATACCCTTAAGTACATTATTGTCTTGGTTCGTCGCATTTGGGTAAAATGACAACTACCTTATCATCTACTTCAAATCCTTGTTCATCAATTGACTCTCTAAACTAGTTTACATGGTTCTTAAGGGTTTAAAACACAGTTGACCTGCATCTTAACTGATCGGTTTAGGATTTCAGAAGTTTTATTAACTAAATGGTCAATTCTCGATTAATTCAATTAAATATAATATTTTCGGGAGGAAGACTTAAAGTCACAGATGTTCAACTTATTGTCTATGTTAAATGAGGGAATTATGTAACAATACTTGCTCAATCTGTCAACTACAACTGTTATTATAAATTTTCTTCATAAAATAGGCAACCCTTAAATAAAATCAAAGTTGATATCTATCTAACATTTGACTGGAGATTAATAATAACTGTAAAAATCTCCATGTTGCAGTAACTTTATACTTAATCCTTTGACATAAATTATACTTTCTCTATAACGACTAATGTCACTTTGCATTACCTTCCAAAAGAATAATAGTTTCCGTTTTGTAAAAATGTGCATAATACACTAGAGTGCCTATCAATTGTACTATCATGGAAACGTGATAATAATTTGTCCTCAATTGCAAGTGGTATCACACAATTAATCTACCTCTCCACTTAAGTAGATTATAGAACCAAGAATAAGCTAAAGAATTCAACTTCTATGATTACAACTTTGTAATCAATTTTTGTATAAATCCCACAACCTGAATTATAATGGAATTCACAATATACACCATTATATTGTAAAGATTATAATAATGCAACCTTAAAAGTGCATCGGCAACTTGATATTTTAGCCTTTTGTGTAGAATATTAAAATCAAATACTAGTTATTTAGGCAATCGAGTTTATTAGAAAGGGCGGTAGTCCTTATTGAGAATGCACCTAGTCAACTTGGTTAAGTTACATATACTTTTAACATTTTCAAAATAGTTCCGATAGAATCCTAAATCCTAAAAATATAAGTTATTGGAAATTTCTAGTAGGTGGGTCGTCAATTTAGATGTAATCTTTAAAATAATTTCTTTAAATATTTGTCAAAGTTGTGATTTTCACATTAATGGTCTAAATAAGCCTTTACCATTAACTTTTTTCCCACTTTACTCCTTATTCAGGTTGCAATGTAATATTTTAATAATGTTACAATGCACAATATTATCATAGAAAATGGCAAGGGCTCAGGTAGACCTTTTGGAAAATGTTGAGGTGCAAATTGCACTTTTGGCCTTTACCTTAGTAATATATAGTTACAAAAAATAAAAAAATGAAAAGAAAAGAAGACGTAGTAAAAGATGCATCTTAATGAATATTTACTGTTAGTGAACTAATATTTGCTAAATCTTTCTAGATAAACCCACAAATTATGATATCTTGAGACTAAAATAGTTACTAATTGTGAATAACCAATTTGGTTTAAGAACTCATTCTAATTCTTGTTTGAATTTGTGTTCATTTATATTATGGATTTTGGCTTGTTACAATAGATTTTATATTAACTTTGAAGGTTGCTCTTTTAGGGACTTGCGAGGGCAGCAAAAGTGGGTGAAAAAGTGAAATTACATCTTCATAAAAGTTAAGATTAAGATCACAAGTGAATCACACCTTAAACATATGAGGAAGTGTTTACGAGGATTTCATTTATTTACTAACCTTTCCACTTAAATATATGGGTGCAATTAAGTGTTTATGAGGATTTCATTTATTTACTAATCTTTCCACTCAAATATATGGGCATAATTTATATTAGTATGAAGGATGTTTTGAAAAGACAATCCCAACAAATTTTTTAACTACAAAAGGGTCACGTATTGCAAATTTCCAATCTATAGTGGATGTTATGTATAATCAGACCTCTAAACAAAATGTTGATGATTATGATGATGATAAGATGGGTGAAGAAGAGGCTACTTTGATGTCTAAATTTAATGGGCATATGTTTACACTAATTGTAGTAGGCAAGAGAGCCTATGAGAATGTATGGAGGCTAAGAAAGGGATGGAAGGGAATATAAAGGACAAGTAACCCAAGACAAAAATTTTAAGAGTATTAAGATTAAAATTCCTTATTTCTAAGGAAGGATTGTTCCTAAAGCATAATTAGAGATTAAGTATGCTTTAAAAAGGAATAAGAAAGAGAGAAACATATGAAAAAAATTATAATTTTTAGTCTATTTTAAAAAGTATTATTGGAATTGTGTTAAAATTGGGACCAGTCACTAAAGAATAAGAATTTAAAAGATCAAAATAAGAGGCTATTAAAGTGGTTTTACTAAATGAATTCACTTCCATTCAAGTTTAAGTGAATAGAAATTTATTTTCTTTACCAAATGTACCAAGTATAAGAGTGGGAGAAAAAAATAAAACTCATATATGATCACAAAATTATTCCAAGGAAAAGAAAGTGAAACTTATTGTAGTGGAATTCAATGATTATATCATTGATTAGTAGGATTGATTGGTGACAAATAAGAACAAAGATGATAAGAGACATATAAAGATATTTGATAACGTGTAAGCTCTTATGAGGAGCATATTTATATTAAATCAGTATTATATGGATTTATATCAAAAGTTATAAGGGTTAAGTCAAAGGTCAAAAGTGTTGAGGAGTATCGTAAAAAATAAAAATTATTATGATAAGGATACTATGACGTAGTATAAAGAAGCAAAAATGGTTCAATTTCTAATGGTTTAAATAGGATATATCTAACTTAGTTGAATTGAGCATCATATAGAGATGGAAGACATAGTGCATAAGGACATGAAGGTAGATATATAACTTAAGAGAAAGGGGGTAGTTAGATAAACCTTGAGTATAAGCTTCTTATAGAGGTAAGATTAGGAGAAGGATTATATAAGTTTATTTATAAGCAATCTTGAGGCTATATAGTGTAAGAAGGAGTCTTTAAATAAGGAAAAAAGTAAATTTGATTTTTAAGAAATCATAACAATGATTATTTTTGTTATTTGTTAATATTACTTATAACTTTATATTGCCTTGCTTTAATAAGAGACCTACAATAATGAGAGATGATAGTGTAAAGGAAACAGAAAGTGATCTTAATGATAATAAGTTTATGTTGCCATTTGACATCATTAATGATAATGATATAAGTATCCAATAAAGGGAGAAACACTAGTGACAAGAAGAACATTGAGTGCTCTACTAAAAGAGGATGATATAGAGTTGTAAAGAAAATAATTTCCACATAATATATGATGAAAAAAGGTGTGTAGCATCATTATTAATGGGAGGAGTTGTACTAATTTAGGTAGTACAACATTTGTGAAAAAATTTGAGTTATCCATATTGAAACATCAAAATTTGTAGAAGTTGTAATGGCTTAAAGAGTTTAGAGAGATCAAGGTAAGAAAATATGTATTTATTTTATTCTCCATTGGGAAATATAACGACAAAGTTCTCAGTGATGTAGTGCTTATACAAGCTAGTCATATTTGATGGGAAGATCGTGGCAATACTATAGGAAAGCTATCTATAATTTTCTAAGCATATGTACTCTTTTTTTTTAAAAAACAAGATAATTACTCTTGTACCTCTAAATCTTGATAAATATATGGATATTAATTAAATATGAAAAGAGAGGGTTAAGACGAGAATGCAAGCAAAAGAAAAAAGTGAAAGTGAGAAATGTAGCAAAGAAAAGAATAAACAAGTGAGTTTTAAGATTGGGCTCAAGAGTAAAGGGAAAAAACTGAAAGTGAAAAAATAAAGAGACGAGAGAGTTTTGTGCAAAGGAGAGTGAGTTAGGAATGCTTACTATGTTAGCAAGTTGATGCTAGTAATTATATAACAAAAGAGCCTTATTATTATACTAACAAAATTAACTCTTGTCTATGTGTACTTGTTTATTTATTATATGAGTTCAATGATATGTCTTGTGTAGAGGTTTCTAACAAATTATCATCAGTTAGGCGGATTGAACATTAAATAATATTAGTACTAGGGATTGCCATACTTAACAAAGTCAAATTTAGAGGTAATGTTAAGGAGATAAAGGAGGTTTAAAAGTAAATGGATGAGTACTAGGAAAGGGGTACGTGTGGGAAATCATAACCTACTTGTACCTAAGAAAGATGATACTTGATAGATGTATGTTGATTATAGCTATCACTAGTATAATGGTAAATCATATTTCTAGGTTAGAAGATATACATGATAAATTGTATACATATATATGTTTTATAAGGTCAATTTGAAAAGTGAATGTCATTGACATGCAATACACACCGTTAACAAAAACAATAACCATAAATTGAATTTATTCAATGTATTTGTTATTTATCTAATTTAAGGAAATATAAGGAATACTAAAGAAAAGGAACTAGGAGTCCTAACTAAAAAATTGATTTCAATAGTCAAATTGTAAAATAGGAAAAGTGTTAGGTACCTCATTCTACCGCCTAAGTGGTTATCTATGTTCAAAAAGATCTTTACATATTTAGGGAATTTGGAAAAAGAATAAAATTTGATTGTAAAATAAAAACATGTTAAAATTTTAGAAATAAACATTTGGTTAAACGCCAAGAAGTTTTTCATTTTACCTAAGGCTTTAAAAATAAAATGGAGATATTTAGAGTTATTGCATAGGACTTTGAATGCAAATAGTCTTGAATTTTTGAGTTTATAAGACAAGTTTCATTTTTTTAAATGAAAATGTGATTTGAAAAAGATGACGATAAAAATAAACTAATTTTTCTAATGAAATAAAGAAGAATTGGCAAAAGCTTTTATCTAAAAGTGAAAAAATTGAACTATTTTAGATTGGGCTTTTGGTAGACTAAGCTAATTAAATGAGTAAGTTCATTAAAATTAGCCAAGTTATTTTTACCAAGACAAACAATTTCTAGAAAAGGAATTTTAGAAATCCCAACAAGCCTAAAGGCAAAAGGCAAAAGGCCAAAAAAATTGAAGATAAATAATAATAAAATTTAATGGGTCTACTAGACTAAAATTAAAACAAGCCAACAAAAACAAAAGGGTAATCAATCTTAAGTGTAATATCCTAGTTTGATTATTGTACTGTGTAATGTATTGTATATGCATTTTATAAAGTATACTTTATTTATGATGTACTAGAGTAGTTTAAGCGTTTAAATGTATTATTGAGATTATAACAGCATTCGCATATAGACTTGAGATGGTTCTGGACTCGATTGAAAATTTCACGAAAAATTTTCGAAAACTTTGAAAAGCTACGGAATGAGTTCGAACGAGTTTTAGAAGCCTCAAAATAAGTTTTGGAGATTTAGGTGATACTTTTGAATGAAATCAGGACGATTTCTGTGACATTTAGTGTTTTTCGAATTCAATCTAAAAATTTTGTTGGGCAACTAAAAAGTTACCGAATAATTTCAAAATATGATGAAAAGCTCCAGAATTAGGATTGGAGTCCATAGGAATTGAAATGGGTCAAAACAAAAGTTGTTTGAATAGAATTCGGGTAATTTGAAATTATTGGACTAAAATGCCCTTTTTGAAAAATAATGAGTGTTGATGGTTTTAAACCTGTTCAAAATTTTTAAAAGCATCCAATCAATAAGTATTGACCCTAATTAGAGTATTTCATGGTCAATTTGAAAATACGACAATTGTGGGATGGTTTCAGGATTTAATTCAATTAAATGCATTAAAGGGTAATTTGATATTTTTGTACTAATTAAGGGCAATTTGGCTTTTTTACATGATATTAGTGGATTGATGAGTCACTAGAGATGACCAATGAGATGATGACATGTGTTTGATGAGTCATAAATGATGACAAAGAGGAAAGTGACATGTGTAATCCATTAAATGAGTATAAAAAAGCAAAACTTAATAAATTTTGCTTTTTTCTTTCAACATAAACATAAGAGTGATGAGAGAGTAACGTGAGAGGCAAAAACGAAAGTGAAAAGAAGAGAAGTCAAGGGTGCACATCGGCTAAGGAGAGAGGAAGAAGAGTGTAGTCATTTTTGATGGAATTTGATGGTGATTTGTAGAAATCTTGAAGTATTCATCAAATACTCAAAAGATTGGAGGAAAAAGTGGTAAGTTTCCTAGCTTAAATTTCTAAT
>JANIIA010000003.1:40157728-40196863 GCA_027478495.1 Erythroxylum alaternifolium | reverse complement strand
GGAGACATACCTATATACAATGTGTATATGGCGGGTGACTCTTTTGTTTTGGTGGTTGATCAAATGATGATGGTTAGAGAAGCTATGTTGAATATCCTAAGATTTCACTTGAATCATGCTTAGCATAGAATGAAATAGATAACAGATCGTAGCTGCACCGAACGAGTATTCATTGTAGGCAATTACGTATATTTGAAACTTCGACCGTATCGCCAACAAAGTGAAAAGCAACGACATTCCCAAAAATTGTCACCTTTGTTTTATGGCCCATTCAAATTTGTAAAACGAGTGGGTTCAGTCGCTTATACTCTGGAATTGCCAGCTGATAGTAGGATTCATCCTACACTTTATGTGTCTCAACTAAAGCGATGCATACCAAATTCGATACCTGTATCACTAATTTTACCTTCTTCATCGTACTTTGTGCTTCGTATTCCAGTGGCTGTTCTTGACAGACGACTGGTAAATCGCTACAATAGACCAGCTGTACAAATAGTGGTCCAATTGTCTTCGTCTAGGGACAATGATGTTTTTTTACAATATTCAGCAACATTTTCCCAATGTCAACATTGTGGACAAGGTTCTCGAGGAGTAGGGAATTGATACGGGTGTAAATGGTGAGTAAGGAAGACAAATTAAACAGCGTGGTAGAGAAGAAGGCTAATAAGTGGAAGAACATTGTGACAAAAGTGAAGAAGAAAGAATACGACGTAGTATGATATATAGTCGTTATTAATCAAATGAATCGTGTAAGGGAGAGATAAATTTACTGTTATGATTGGTTGTATAATAAGAGTGTATTGGTTGTTATTATAACCATTGAGTGAGGCCCTCAAATTTTCAATGGCCATAACTTTGTATCAATTTTGTTACGACTATCTTATCCACACAAATTTGTGAGAATTGGTACAGAAGATTTAATAACGAATAATTGTAATTGTTTTTCACTCACTTCTCTTCTGTTCAGCTTCTTCCTCTCCTTCTTCTATATTCTCCCTTTCTTCACTGAACAGAACCCTATATCCCTAATTCAATTAGAAATATACTCGTAACACAAATGTACATTGTATTTTGCTTCAAAACTGCGAAAAGTCAAACTTAATCGATGACAACGATGATTTGGTTGAATTGACATTTCCTCTCCATGCATTGGCGAATCGGCACCGTAATTCAAATATGTTAAATGTTCATATGGAAAAAGAGAAAGCCTTAACTGTTTCTGTCACCAGCCGCCAGGAGGGAACTAGAGAGAACAGAAGACCAAGAAATGGTCCACATGTTTTACTGAGAGCGAGCAATCAACCAGTTTGGTCAAAGAATCATATAAACATAATAAGAAACCCCACTTTGTGACATAAACCTATAACGAGGGGCGGCTTTGGTCTCTACTCACATTTCTTAGCAAACTCTGTCCAACTGTGTCCACGCATTGCCATTTCTCATCTTTCCTCTATAATGACTCTATTATCATATTCACCACAGCGAAGAAGAGGGTAGTGCTTATTTTATATCAAAAATGCTTAAGATGGTCAATAATTCAGCTTTTAAGACCAAGGCCAAACAAGTTGCTCTTGTAGGTACTCAAGTTAGCCGTCATGCTACTATCCGAATTATTGGCTTTGAATTTCCTGTTTCTGCCGTCAACAACTTCATATCTCGGTTACTGCCACTCCTCGTCTTTTTCAAGCCTTCATATAATCATATTCATTTATCTAGAGTATCTTAGTCTCGTTATGCGAGTTTATATATAGTTATTGCCACTCAGAGCCTCATACACCAAAAGCTATCTAGTAGTTATAAGGTTCTGGTCATGGAAGCATATAATGTAGGAAAGAGGTCCAGAGCTCCAGGGTGTCTCCAATCATCGTTGCACTCAGTTCGTAAGCCTCAAGTAAAGCCATGGAAACTACCTATAGCACCATTGCCACCGATAAGGCCAAGGGTATACAAGGTTGATCCTGCTAACTTCAGGGACCTGGTTCAAAAACTCACTGGTGCAGATGATCCGTCACAGTCTCAGCAGAGACTCCATAATGTGGCACCACCTCCGCTTCATCTTGAAAGACCTGTGTCATTTGGTGCAGACGTTCCTGGGCACCTACAGTTCCATAATTTGTCACCTGCCAAAATTTCATTTTCTACTCTAAACCAGGAGGTCATGGTTGAGAAGATGGATAGTAAACACAAGAAGACATTTGATGGTGCCATAATGCACTCCGGTTTGCTTGATTTCAACCTCTCATCGCCATCTTCTCATAGTTGGTTTTCTTTTCATCAGCTCCTCAGTCCTGGAACTCTCTCGTGTCTAGAGCAAAGCAAAGTCCTTTAGTTTGCTTCCCGAGTTTAACTGAACTTTATTGTGTTTGTGCTTCGCAATAACATTCGTACGTTGATTTGTACCGCTATAAAACATTAATTCATCCCTACATTAATTGCTGATCTTCATGCTTCCTTGACACATTCCTCTTTGCTAATTATATATGCAAATCTCATTAGATTGGTTAATGCCAAAGTTCACATAATTGTCATCCAAGTAATGCTGTCGGTTCAACTCAATAAAATTGTCATTTGCTACGACGTGAAGAACTGGTTTAAGAACTATTGGATCTTCCCTTTGTCACTAGAAGATGGAAATCAGGACGTCTAATGGCCTGTAAATGGTCACATATTTGCTGAAACAAAAATGACTAACAATGGCGAGTCCATGAGCACTGTTTCTATTTGCTTCTTCGGGGGTGTGCATGTCCTGTTACCACCATAAAGTTGGAAGTTTGACCAGTAAATTTGGCAATTCTACACAAATTTAAGTATTCGTGCCTTGGATAACAAGGATATTAGTCTGTTGTGGATGATAGGTTGAAGGTTAATGATCTCCTTATAACTGTAATTAAAATCTAAAATAGAAAAGTTTTGAAGAACTACAAATACAACCTTCTCCAGCATTGTTAAATCATTAAACAAATGTGGAGGTGGAAATACATATAACCCTTAAAAATATGTTTTTCCTCAAACTCCTTTAAATATTTTAATTTTTGTATCACTTAATTGCTTGGCAAACTTACACTACCGTCCACTTGCCACTGTAAAATTTGAAGTAATGTATAAAATAAAAAAAATTTAATCTTGGAGAACTTAATTGGAACAAGCACATCATATTTGAAGGACATGGTTATGCATTGAGCCTTCTGATATTTACAGTGTAGAAGTGGCAAAAGGCTAGCATAAAATAGACCGCAAGAAGCAACCTGATGCGTCCAAACGGTAGCGGTTTCATATTTTACGTGTTACAGTAACTTGGAAACAGAAAAAGAGCAGCCAGGGAGATGGTAATGGAAGTCAAAAGGGGTGAAGTTGTTGCCTGCATGCATTCAAGTGCCTTGGCTTTGTTATGCTTTCTGATGCAACATCAGAAGCGAAGGGTAGAAGAGAATCATCTAGAAGAGAAAGATCAGTTATCCATGATAATCACTATAAGAAGTATTATGGAATATCTTGGCAAGCATTAGAAAATTCAAAGTAAATAGGATATAGAGCACAAAGGAATAACTAACACGTAATCTCGGGTCCTCTTTAAGTTATTATTCATCTACATGAAGTTGAAGGAATTATACAGCCACTGCATTAGAAAAGAATTTCTAACACCCACATTTGAACATGACTATCACAGTAGTATTGACATGCTTTTGGTCCTCGTATCAATCCAGTGCTAAACTGTCCCAAAGGGAGGACCTCTCAGGGTATGTTTCAACAAGTAGGGACTTCACATTAGTTGCTGATAGCTTCTCTCGGATTCTAATGTCACGGAATTTGGGGATTTGCTGGCAAACAAAAAAGTTGCGCAAGCATTTAGTCTCATCATTATTAGAAGGCCGAAATTTAACACTATAGCAGGCAATCAAACATAACTGATGTTACCTTTGCCAACCACAATATGTAAGTTGCAGCATGTAATGCTTGGGCCTGAAAATCTTCAAATTCATTATCAGGTATGGTTGAACAGCAATTTACCAGAGCTAGCTCATTATCCAGAAACATAAAGATATTTGTGTTTACGTTGGAGTCGTGCTGAGAACAATCTGGTAAGTCACCAACATCAGTCGTTAAATGCCTTATCCAACAGAAAGAGAGAAAACGGCGATGAAGCCACAGAGCCTGTAGAAAGACAACAAATCCTTGAATGGATAAAACCATAGGTAATCCAAGGATCAGTACAGCACTACTGGAAGTTGGCCCTTGGATTAGGAGATCATTTCACCGTTTCTGCATACAAATTATTCAACTCTATTGAAACTGTTATTATTTGCTCTTGTTTAAAGAACATATCATCCAAACAAGTGAACCCTAGAGCATACTAAGTAAAAGCGGCCCACTTTGCACTTACTTGAATGAGTAAAATTCCTTCTTCGATAAAGAAGTAACTGCCCTCAAAATTCCACAAATTACTTTTTACAAAATAAAAGATCTTAATATCTATTCTAATCAATCCATTGACATGACTGAAGACATTACTACATAGCAAGGGGGAGAAAGAAAGGGAGAGGAGTGTACCTCTCTTCCTGCATAGAGTTTTATCAAAACTGCAACCCAATCAAGCTCCTCCTGTCACATGCACATATTACGAAGATCACAGACAGCTAAGTCAAAATGGGTGAAATATGTACAACATTACCAGTACTATTAACTGGATAGTCTTTGATATTTATTGTGCACTTAAAAGAAAAAATATGATTCAAAAAGATTACAAATGCAAAATATAAATCATCAAGTGGGGACAGATGATCAGGTTTTGAAGAAACATATGGTCGTCGTTGTAGCAACATTAGACAAAGACACAGTAATGGCTTTTAAAAGATGAAGGAAACTTGCCGATGAATGCACAAACATTTTACCTGCCATATTTGATAAATTTTAAGCGTGTTATTGACATTTTCATCTTCCTGTTTATGGCAGAACTCTTCTAGAATCCTGAGAAGCAACCGCTGCAAGTTGATAGAACTCAAAATGTGATCATCAAAGAAAAAGCCATCCATATTCTATGATTGCTCCAACTGTTGACTTCAGACTACCAAATCATTGTCAAAGATAATGTTGCATCTAATTTCCATGAGGGAAGAAGTAACAACTGTTTCCATTACAGAAGTTGAAAAATTCAGACGAATTTGTAAAAGGCCTGCTATTTTTATAAATTCCCACAGAAAGTATCTTGAAATTAAACACTGGGTAATGCCAGAAGCATCTAAGTACAGGCAATAAACAGAAGAAAGATAATCAGATGACACATCTGGTATGAACTAGATTGATTGGCATCACTTTGGTTGTTTGTTGTCCACCCCTCTCCTCTCCTCTTTGTCCTTTAATACCAGATTCAAATGTTTCTGAAAAACTCACCGTGTGGAAATGAAAGCATGAATTATCAGTAACATGTAACCGAGCCCAATCTCTAGATTTCTTCAACTCATCTAGCACCTGAACAAACCAACATATATAACTAGCAAAATTAGAGTAAAGGAACTGAAGGACAACAATTTTCCAAGGATAGCTTTGAAATTCACCAAAGGGAAACTAATTGGAAGCAGAAACAAGAAAGAAATAAAGCTTATATGCAAATAACTATCATCAGCTTTTAAATGAAGATTCATGACTGGCTAGGCTTTAGTCAAAAGAGATTCATGACTGGCTAGGCTTATAATCAAAAGCACAAACATGATATATAATCATAGAAAATAACCTGTTCTCTTGTCATGTATGTAACTAACCAGCAACGGTGGTTCCACGCGCGATAATTCATTTTAGATCTCTGCACAAAGTTAACAGCAAACACTAAGAGACCTGATGAAAGACAAACTCGCCTTGCTCATTTTGCTTGATGTCAGAGAATGTTTAACAAATATGGTGCCATATGAGCCCAGAAGCAGGAACTGCATGCAATGTGGCTCCACAAGCTCATTAAAGAGTAAATCAACAGCTATAATTGTGCAGAACATTCCCCATTAAAAGTTCCCTAATTATATAAATTAAAGGTGATATACTTATGAAGAGTAACAAGAAACAAATTTACAAAATGTAACTCTCAAAAAATTTGATGAAATTTTACTCTGAAAAGTATCTAAACCTTATTTAATTCAAAGTATCCAGTTCCTGAACTGAGTTTTTAAACCTCGGCTATTTTCTGCACTAGCTTTGATTCTTTCCCTATAATCTCTTCCAGTGTCGAGCATTTTTCTGCAATCGTCTTTATTACCCACCGCCTGTTAATAGTAGAAGATGATAAGAGTCATTTCTTAAACGACAATAAAGAAGAAACATTTTGAAGCCTTTCATACATGCATGTGAACAATGAATATTACCTGTGGCACCATGCTTGTTCGCTTTTAGGTGAATATGAAAGGACAAGGGCTGAGAGGGAAAGTTCATCAATAAACATAGAAAGCTGCTGCTTCTTTGAAACTATCAGTTTCCTGTGAACATGTGACTAATAAGTACGCTTCAACACATGGGTTAATAATGATGGATTAACTTGCAATATAATATAGTCCTGACAAATACCCAACAGTTAAAACCTTTTGGGCTGAATGTATCCTGAAACATGTGATAGTGACAACTTGAACACATTGAACTTGTAGGTTGTTTGTGTACTCATCTTCTGCTTGTGGGGTGTTGAGCAAGGACCTACTTTTTTCTAGGCCAAGGCTTATGTCTCCATTGAGGATGACATTAATGGTTGATCATTAGGCCCTACAGAGAAACCTAGATGCAATTCATTTGATCTTACAAGACGAAATAGGCCCTCAAAGTTTGTCCTTTCAAATTGTTCTAATTCACATGACATTATCGGAGCAACTTGACCAGTCCAACGTGTCCTCTGTCATCCAAATGTTTGTTAAGAATAAGCAACCTAACCACCTTGATCTTTACTAAATTTGTAGCTATTAGAATAGTTATCCCTGAAGATCATCCCTTATGATTAGGAGAATCAATACCGGTTAATAACCATAAGTATATTACCATATTTACAGATGTTTGTGTAAATATCTGTACCTATTTACAGCATAAAATTATAGAGAAATAAACTATACTCTTGAGTACGCCTTCTACAGTAGCCAAAGGCCACATTGCATTCATCAAGAAATTATCAAATTTCTCATTATGAGAAGACTTCAATGTTTAGGGGAAAAAAAAAGCTAATAAGAGCACATTTAACAACATCACACAAATAATTAACAAGGACGACTGCATAACATGCCTCCTTGCAAGCAAAAGCAAAATAATCACATCAAATTTAAACTATTTAAAATGAGCAAAAGAAAATGGTATAATTAGTGCTTTAAAAGATAACTAAGCGGGAAATAAAAAATGCTTTAAAGCATTTAAGAATAGATGATCAAATAAAATGCATGCAAATTCATGTAAGTTCCATATAGAACAGATTTCAGATAAGAAATACCTAGAATTCCATGCAGTACCAAAATCACAGCTTAACAATAAGATTGACTTGCTATGCTTCATGACCTCACTTTCAAGAGTGTCCAGTGAAGATGAAGAACCATTATATCTGCTCTCTAATGTTCTATATTGTGCAAGTGCCCTCATAAACGTATCTTTAGCTGCCATATATAATTGAAAAAGAATATGGTTTGAAATTCCCAATTTATGATCTCTAATCCAAAATTTTGGATTCTCTTCTTTCGAGTCACCAATGTGTGTCTCAGAAAAGAAGGAGCCTGCTTCTGAATTTAATAGCTCAAATTGCGATGGGTGAATGAATCCAACTTCATCACTGTATCAAATACAATAAAATACAGAGTCAAGAAAAAAGTAGCAACAGAAACATCAGCAACATATGACCACGAATGAACAATAAAACCATTTCGAATTTCAGAAACAAATGAAAGATTCTATGAAACTAATTACCTTTCTCAGATTCGAAAGATTATAAAAGAAGTCATGGTCCACCACTAGCACAATATCCAATAATCTTTAAAAAGCAAATTAGCATTTTTTTGGGACATTTGAAAGAAAATAGTGAAAGATTCTGAGGAGGCTACTTAGAACAGCACATTTCACTTAGTGTTTGTCTTGAACCAAAATGCTAAGGAATAAAAGTTCACTAGCCGAAATAACCATTTTAGAATTGCATTCTCTACTAATGCTTCTAATAACAGCAAGTACACAAGAGTCCTAAATAGTAAAGAAACACTTACATTA
The DNA here is from genome assembly GCA_027478495.1 of Erythroxylum alaternifolium. NCBI lineage: Eukaryota > Viridiplantae > Streptophyta > Magnoliopsida > Malpighiales > Erythroxylaceae > Erythroxylum > Erythroxylum alaternifolium. The sequence continues at coordinate 40,188,658 of JANIIA010000003.1, read as the reverse complement.
GTGGATCAGACTCCAAAATGAGCTCAAATTGGTTTAACAAATCAGAACCCGAGAAAGTATCTTCGCCACTCATCTGGGTTCAATCCGCAGTCAAAAGTCAGGATCAAGTTGACCTTTTGAAAACGCCAGAATCTGGGATTGAAAAAATATGGTTGCTCTCTTAAATAATATGAATAAAGAATTACGAAAAAAGTGCTCAAAGCAACATAGTTACCGTGGAACGACAACGATTCCTCAGCTATGGGAAATTCAAAACATTCGTCGGTTTCCCATGTCAGTGAAAGCGAGAAGATCGTGTAAAACAGTGGGTATTTCGAGAATCGAACCTTATGTAAGTATTCAAAGAGTTGTTGATTGCAGATTGATGAAGTGGTGATGAGGGTTTAGGATAGAGAAAGACAAAGACAAAGAATGTTCATGTTCTTTGACGAAACTTTATCACTAAAAATGGAATGCTATGTCACGTGCATGGGCTCAGGCACGTGCATGAATTGAGGCCGGCTTCCTTAACCGTGAATAGCTTAGAGAGAGAGAGTGATTTTGCTTAAAAATAGAAAGAGAAGGGAATGAAACTCGTTTCCTTGTGATTAGGAAAGCAACCATCTTTCTTCTTTTTTTTTTTGTCTTTTTCTACTTTCTTCTTTCTGGTTTCGTTTATGTTAATTTCAAAAGCTTCAAGAAAGATGGAAGCTTTCCACCATTCCAATGTTCGTTTTGATTAATCCCACCACAATTCTTTCATTTTCGAGTTGATGGTTTCTATGCCAATGTCGTCCATTCATGATAATTTTGCACTTTTTTCGATTAAATCTCTTCTTTTGTGATTTTTTTTCCTTCCTCATTCTTCTTTTTCGTTTTCTTTTTGTTCTTTATATTCATATGTTCAAATTGTTGATTCGCCCTGCCATTTCTTTTTCTCTATTACTGATAGAGGTTTTGAAAACCCAGTGCTGAAAGATATCGCTATTTTAAGTCGTTTTTGCAATTTGGTGAGAGTCAAATTCCAATCATGGATCATATCGTTGGAGGAAAATTCAAAATGGGGCGGAAAATCGGTGGTGGATCTTTTGGGGAGCTGTATCTTGGTGAGTTGTTTGTCCATTCACTAACCCAATTCTATCACATTGCATACAGTCAAGAAATCACGAAGTTCCTTTGTAAAAAAAAAAAAAAGGCAATCATGAAGTTATTTGTTTCTGATTCCATACAGGTGTTAATATACAGAGTGGAGAGGAAGTTGGAATAAAGCTGGTAAGGGGATCAAAAGTTTGATTTAAATTTGTAATCTGGGTGTTCTATTAATTGGTGATTCTCTGTCTGGTAAATCCAGCGGTTGGCTAATAATAAGCCTCTGCATATGCAAAAATTACTTTGAATTAGCAACATCTTTCACCTCATTTTTGTAAGCTTATTATCTTCCTTCTGAATAATGTTGATTGTTGTGAGGGAAATTTAACAATATATTTAAGGAAAAAATTATCATCAATACAATTATGTCCGTGTCTATAAGAAATACACAAAAGCTAAACTGTTGGACATGTTTTCAAGGATTTGGTTTAATGGATTAATGGCGTATAACTTGGAATAACCATGTGTGCAAGAATAATTTGATTGAAGCTGGAACTTTGAGACTTCTGGGGCTGTATGGAAAAACCAAACTTTGAGAGGTGGCTATGATTAAGTTTTTGGTATTATCTTGGAATTGCTTTGATCTTCTTAAACTTTTAGTGATCTGTTTCATTTTCTGTCAATTTTAAGGAACCTGTGAAGACGAAGCACCCTCAGCTTCACTATGAATCTAAAGTTTACATGCTTCTTCAAGGAGGGAGTGAGTTCTTGATCTCTTGCCTTGCTGAGATTAAATTGTGATTAAAAAAAACTAGAAATACATTGAACTGATGCTTATTTCCAGTTTTTGCTGATTAACTTTCTTATTCTTTTTAAGCGGGAATCCCTGAGCTAAAATGGTTCGGAGTTGAGGGTGAGTATAATTGCATGGTTATTGACCTCCTAGGGCCCAGTCTTGAAGACTTGTTCAACTATTGCAACCGGAAGTTTTCTCTGAAAACAGTATTGATGCTTGCTGATCAGTTGGTACGGACATACCTCGCTCTTATGGTAGTTATTTCTCTAGCTAAATAAACACCGCTCCAATGTTTATATTTTAAATTTTATATTTCTTTTTAGATTAACAGAGTCGAGTATATGCACTCAAGAGCATTTCTCCACCGTGATATAAAGCCTGATAACTTTCTCATGGGATTAGGACGCAAAGCCAATCAGGTAAAGACTCATGCAGCAATTCCATTATATATGAACTGTATTTTGATTGCCTTATTGATGATCCCACATCAGTATGTCATGCTTTACTGTTCTCATCCTGAAATGTAAGCGTATTAAACAAACAGATACAGTGTCAGTGTTATGACATGTCAAGCAACCCAAGCTTAAAAGTGGAAACATAGGAAATGGTAATTGAAATCCATGTTTTTATTTTGTAATCAATAGCATCTGAGATCATTTACTGACCACGTATATCTTGGACATGGGGAATTACGGAATATTTGGGCCTTTATGCAATTGCTGAATGAAATACGGAAGGAAGTTCAAGAATTTCTTGACATGTTTTGATGTTTTAGAACATGTCAGTCATTTTCATTCTTCATCTAGTTTCCTGGTAATGAGTGTTGCCTCACAGTATTCCGGATCGTTTCTGTATGAGGATTTTTTTTTCCTTACTCAATCAGAATTCAGCAACTTATTTCTTGTTGGTTGTGTAACAGGTTTACATCATTGATTATGGCCTTGCGAAAAAGTACAAGGATCTTCAAACCCATAAGCACATACCATATAGGTATTACCTATGCTTACATTGTATTGCATTATAACCATTTTCTATTGCTGGTAGGTTTTCGGCTAGTTTTGTCAAAGACATAGTATTGCTAGAATAGTGTATTTCCATCCACGAACCTAAACTAACAGCTTAAGCTTTAGAGTTGCATGTGAAGCATGTGTAATTTGCAAGGCCAAAAAGCATGTTGCTGAGTATCTTCCATTAGATGTTTTGAGCTTGGCTGGCTCTCATGGAAAGTTATTTTGAAAAGTCTGATGTTGTAATTTTCCTTGTCAAACTGTATTAAATACTCTATTGGTCCTTAGTGGTTCAATGGAAGAGAGGGTTAAAAGCCTCCTCTTCTACCAGAGTTCAAATCCTAGGAGTCTTTTCACTTTGTGTGATTGATGCTTTATCAAAGATGCTGGTTTGCATTATTTTGTATTTTGAAGCATAACTAAAGATAGGACTGATTGCTTACTTAGCTGTGGATTTCATGTACTATCTCAGGGAAAACAAGAATCTTACAGGCACAGCTCGTTATGCTAGTATTAACACTCACCTTGGAGTTGGTGCGTGGAGTGATTTCTTATTGGGGTTTTGATTAATTGAGGAATTTCAGCTCTAAGTTACACATGCTTCAATTAAACATACACTTTTCTTTTCTATGCAGAACAAAGCAGAAGAGATGACTTGGAATCTCTTGGTTATGTTCTCATGTATTTCCTAAGGGGAAGGTTGGAAAAAGAAAGATTATTATGCTAGCTGTATTTAAAAGTCTGTTGGAGCATTTATTATCCATAAATTCATTGCAGTAGCTCATTTGGAGCATTTCATCTAAATTTATTTATTTTTGGCATCAGCCTTCCTTGGCAGGGCCTTAAAGCAGGGACGAAAAAGCAGAAGTATGATAAAATCAGTGAAAAAAAGATGCTAACTCCTATTGAGGTATCACAATTTTCAAACTGACTGACTGATGATTACATCTAATACAGAAGTATACTAAAAGCGGACTAATCCTTTTAGTTATTGACTTGCAACAATATCTAATGCTACACTTGTTTGTTTGGCATCTTTACTTTAGCTAGATCTTATCATATACAACTCATTCTGTATTTATGACTTTAAATGTGTATTTTTTTCTCAGGCTCTTTGCAAGTCTTATCCATCAGAATTTATATCATTCTTTCACTATTGTCGATCATTACGATTTGAAGATAAGCCAGATTATTCATACTTGAAGAGGCTTTTTCGAGATTTATTTGTTCGAGAAGGTAAAGTTAGGAAATTTTATTTACTTAGATTAGTATGGTTAGGCGGTAGAGTAGAAAATAATTTGTTCTGATAATTAGCTACTCTTCCTGCCTCATAGTAGCAATTACTAGCTTCCTGTCTTTGATAGCTTAGAATGGGTATAAGAAAAAGGCATGGTATTTAGGCTATCAGATGATTGGCCTTGTCTGAGTTTGTAACAGGGTTTGTTGTGCAGGATATCAATTTGACTATGTATTTGACTGGACAATATTGAAGTATCCCCAAATTGGTTCCAGTTCTAGGCAACGGGTACGTGCTTCATATCTGTAATGTAGTTTTCTTTAACTTCTTCTGGATAACTTGTGTCTGTTTCAGCATCAAGGCGGCAGGACAGGTTCAAGACCCCGACCTCCTCTTGAGAAAACAGAAAAGGCTCCAGGTATGTCCCTTCTCAAGATAGGAAGATATACAGAGCAATATTGAGCCTGTGATGTTGATATGTTTGAACTGTGCATACGGCGGATAGAAGCATCTATATTGAAATATACAATCAACTTCTTGGGATGAGCTAGTACAGATGATTTTCGCCAATAACCCCCAAGTTTATGATCCTTCTGAGAGTCCTTTTCACCAGGATTGATTTTTGCAACTGCTTGTCCTTCCTCTTTCAGAATACTCAATTCTTTGCTCTTTTTTTGTTGTTTATTGCAGGACAAGACTCCCATGACAGACCTTCAGGTACAACTGAATTCCGCAGCAGGAGAGATTCTTCTGCTTCTGGGCTTCACGGTGATCGTGCCAAGTATAGAACATCAGAAGATGCAACATTGTCTAGAGACGCAGTAAGTAAATGAAAATGATTTCTGCACCCTTAGTGACTCGGACAGGTTTTTAACTTCAGAGCTTTAGAGCTTCTAGTCTATACTGCAAAATACCACTGTTTATATATCTTAATCCTCTTCCAGCATGCTGAGTTAGAGAGAGGCCGTAGTACTTCCTCCCGAAATGGCAATTTGTCCAGGAAGGCCGTTGCTTCAAGCAGTAGGCTAAGTTCTACTGTCGCGCCTAGTGAGAGTCGATCAAGCTGGCTCTTCACAAACAGTAGCACTCTCTCCACCACTCAAAGAATCCATTCTGGAGCTGAATCCAAAGTAGCATCACATTCCCATGTTGCGGCGGCTCATGATGACCAGATTCGGAGCATGGAGAACCTCACTATTGGCACAGACAAACGAAAGCAATGAACACAAATACGTTACTTCTGGATAAAGATGAAGACAACTTACTTTTCCTTCTAGGAAAGTTTACACATGATTTTCTTTCTACAGGCCTACTCCCAAAAGATGTCTTTCTTTGCAAGAAATGTAGACACCAAGTACAAATTTTTACTGTCACTCCTTCTAATAGAGTTGTTTAAAGTCTTGAAGAGAAAGAAAGCATGTGCACTAAGAATGGTTAGACATTACTTGTAATCTTAAGCTTCAAAGTAGATATTCCTACCGTGTTCAGTTGTAGCAAATAATGGTTAGGTGGATCCCAGATGCTAGAACCACCTCACTTTCTTTACCATGTCTTTGTCTATGTCCAAACATTGCTTATGAACTGCAAGATAGAAACAGCTCTGGACTTGGACATGATTCTGCTCAATTGCATTCATCATATAAACATTTAAACCGGATCATTACTAACTCTGGAAAGATACAATGATAGAAACAGCTCTGGACGTGGACATGATTTTGCTCAAATGCATTGATCGGATAAACATTTAAATCGGATCATTACTACAATCTTAGTGACCGAGAGTGACATCGTTTTATTGGAATTTAAAAAAATATGTAAAGGCAGCTTTGATTCAGTCCATAAAATCTCAATAAGAAATTTCTCAAACTTGGACTTTATAAATTAAGATGTTAAAAGAAAGTTGAGTTTGTTAACTTTCACTCCGCGGACGGTGCAGTCTTTGAAATTTGTGTTGACTATATAGTTCGACCGGACATAATTTTTGGACCAATTTGTTGCTAGTATTTACATGTTTCAGTAAATAAATAAAAGGAGAGAAAAAATATTAAGAACCTGTACTCTTTGAAGCACATAAAAAATTCATAATAATAATAATAAAGAAATAGTAGGGGAAAATAAAAAGAAAGAGAAGACGTGATGGACACGTGTCCTTTCCTCTTTAGTTCACCATTTTCAGGTGTCATTTTTATCAAAAATTACTCTTCTCTTTCTCCCGACTCTTTGCTCTAATCTCACAGCTAATCCTCCGTCCTTTCATTCGCATCCTTCGCTCATTTCCCGCATTTTCCTTCATTTTCTCGCTTCCCAATCACTTCTCTTCCCCTCAAAAAACCACATCCAACCCACTAGTTCCCTCGGTTCCGCGGAAGATCTAGGGTTGCTCGTTCTTCTGGTGCTCCGAATCTGAGATTCACAATCGGGTTTCCGCTGTAAATCGTTTGTTATTCAATTGATTAAAGAGCTTAGAATTTCGTTCGATCAAGCTGTTGGCCAAGTTCTCGTTACCGAAACCTAGGGCTTGAGGCGATCTATATGTTTGGCTTGGTCCGATTTCGCATTGTTAGGCATGGAGGCGAGCACCGGTGTTGTCGGAGATGTGGCGATTTTCGACGCCGATTTGCTTCAGTTGCCAGAGGTTGCTCCGTTGGCCTTCAAATCCTATCCTGACTTTGCTCAGCAGCTCTTTGAGCAGTGGCTTGCGCTTCCTGACGCTAACCGCCTGGTTTGTTTTTTAATTTCCTTTTTTTTAACGAATAATGACTCGCATTATGTTATCGTTCTGCGTTGTCTCAGATTTGGAGAAGTTTTATTTGTTTGTGAATGATTCAGTTATTGAGTGATTGTTTAATGTCCTGAAGACGCTATTTAGTGTGGATTGTTATTAAGGGAACTGATGAGCAATTTCAACGTGTTAGTTGGAGGAACGGAATTGAATAGATGACTGAAGAGGAGCTTTATGAAGTTGCAGAAGTGGCAGCTTTTATCGAAACTGTATTTTTGGCGTCAAATATTTCTGTTTGGAAGAGTTCCAGCTTTTCTTCTTTCTGTTTTTAATAAAGTAGCACCCTTAATAATGCATGTTGGCTGTGGTGCCAATAGTAATTCCACTCTTGGATGCGAGAAAACCTAACTGCTTGTAGTCAGAAAGATTGTGCTCATTTTCCACTTTGAAACAATCTTGTGAGCTACGTGATTTAGCCATCTGTTCCCTTCAATCATCGATGAAGACTTTGTGTATGGATCTTTATATGTTGAGATTTGTAGGATGATAATTTTTTTTTATGCCTCATTTCTTACTTTGTTGATTGCTTTCTTATGTTCCTTATCAGAATTTCTTGAAAGTGATGTTTCTCTTGGAAAATGAGTTTATTCTGTGGATGATATGGCTACTTATTCATTGATTTTCCTTTTTACAGGTCATTTCATTGCTTAATGATGCCAAAACAGGCGCTCCCTTGAATGTCACTTGTAACTCTTCTAGCACAAATGCAGCCACAAGCAATTCCTTACCTTCCATGTTTCCATCGGGGAGCACACCTCCTCTTTCACCTAGAAGTACTTCTGGTTCTCCACGTATAACGAAGCAAAGGGTTGGCCCTTCTAATTTAGGTTCTCCTTTAAAAGTAGTTAGTGAGCCTGTAAAGGAAGTCATACCTCAGGTTCGATTTTTTTTTTTTCCCTGGTTCAAGATCTTTGACTGAGTTGTGAAATATGCATGCATTTGCTGGAACCCCCTTCATCTGATGCTCAAATTACTTAATTGAGACAAGGATTGACGAAAATTGTTTCTCTCAATTCTTGCAGTTTTACTTCCGAAACGGTCGTCCACCGCCAAATGAATTGAAAGAACAGTCCCTGTTCATGATCAATCACTTTTTCTATGGACGCCAAGATGGACTGCAGATACATGGTGGGAAATGCATATTACATGACCACCTATGATATATCATGAACTCATCTGAACTTTGCATTCTGTTTCAGAATTCAAAACAGTCACCAAGGAAATCTGCAAGCTACCATCATTCTTCTGCACCGCCCTTTTCAGAAAGATTGATGTGAATGGTACTGGATTTGTTACGAGGTACAGTGTCTTACTTTGCAAACTTAGTTTTCAAGCTGTATAATTGATAATGTATGCAGTTTTCTTGATGAGTGTCTTAATTATGACTTAGTCGATTTCATCACCATTATAAACAAGTTTTTCCCTATCCATTTGGAAGAATATGATATCTTTGATGATTAAAATGCTACTGATGCTGTGAGTGACAATTTCTGAAGCTGGGTGGTTATATCATTTTATGAAAGTTTAGGCAAATTGTGCTGAACAGATAGGTTGTTGAGTTGATAATTTTATGTTAGAATCTTTTCAAAAGTTACTACAGGGAGTCTCAATTTTATTCTCCAACTCAGAATCCAATTAAGTTTTGGAGGTAGGCTGATACTGGGTTCTGACTACTTAATTCTAAAGCTCTGTTGTATCCGTGAAATTTCACTGATTTTGACTAGCAATCTAAAGCGAATTTCCTATAACCTTGTATACTGACAAATCACTGATGCTACCTGGTTGGGGTAATATATCAGCCTTGGTTTTGTTCTAGTACTGAATTGATTAATATGAGAATTGTTGAGGACTAGGACAATTGTTATACTGTGCCCTATGCTAATGAGAGCATCAATAGAGATCCTTATTTTTCACATAGGCTGATGTCTAATTGTAAGTGGCACAAGTTTGAAACATAAGATGTTATGAACCAGTTGAGATGTAAAGCAGTATTCCTAGCTTGCTCTGTATTTGCTAATTGGTGGCTTTGCCGTTGCACATATAGCATTGTCCAAATGTTCATGCCGTTTGCTTGTAGGGATGCATTTATTGATTACTGGATAAATCGAAACATGCTGACAATGGATATAGCGACCCAGATATATACAATTCTGAAGCAACCTGATCTCAAGTACCTTACCCAGGTGTGTTTCTTCTGGTGCTTGTGTTGTTCATTACATGGTGTGCATCAATTTGTTATATTGAATTGTTCAGATACTAAGTTCGAAATCAGAAATATGTTTGATGATTGTTGTCTCAATACTCTTTTAACATTATTAATAATTCATTTCAAATTGATTACAGGAAGATTTCAAACCTGTGCTTCGGGAACTGTTGGCTACCCATCCTGGATTGGAATTCTTACAAAGTACTCCAGAGTTTCAAGAAAGATATGGTTTGTTCTATGCCTTCTATGAACTATTTAACTTTGTTGCGACGCAAAACTGATTACAAGATTCCTGATCTAAATAACAAGAATTCTTTTTCTTGTTGCTGTTGCTGTATTTGAATTTTCTAGATTAGTTGTTATTGATCTTAATCAGTGATGACTTTTTTTTTCAACAATTTGCAAACAAAAGTGATTATGGTTGTAACTATATGTCATTATGTCTTTGGGCTTTCAAATGAATTTTGTAATTTTCCTTTTTTGAGTTACTTTGGGTGGAGAGGAGTGCGGGGCACAAGTGTGGTCATAGGTAAAGCATTTAAACTACAGTTTAAAATTTTCTTTCAGGTAGATAACCCGTTTGGGGTGCATTGGCTGCCTATGCCAGCAAACAGTCTAATTATATGTTTTTGAATGTTGGGCAAGTTGTAACATATATTAATGTTTAAAGTATATTGGATTTTGTGAATAATGACACTTAGTGACTGGTCTTTTAGATGCTACTAATTTATAGTTCGCCATTTTAAGATGATGTACCATCTATGGAATGCTACTAATTACAAGGATTCGAGTTCTATTATTTTGGAGCATAAACTTGTGCCAGAGTAGGATTTGATACTTGTTGAAATTGCAGAATAAAATGCATTGCACAGATCTTTGTACAGAAATGGAAAGTTTTACATGATAAGCATAAGATGACATGCACTCAAGATCCTAAGGTGTAATTGTGGTATTGAGAATGTTGGTGCAGTATTCTAATTTTGTGTTTAGTCATTTTTTGATGTTTTGGCTAGCCTAGCGTGCATTCCTTGATGGATAAGGTTGTAAGCAATTTCCACATTCCTTGTTACGGCTCCAAAGTATAAATGTATGAATTCATTGTGCTGCAATTGCCGAGTTGAGTTTTGCTCTATTTAGGATAAGCTCATTGAATATTTTCTGGAACTCCAGGGCTTGAATTTTTTTTTTTTAAGCTTGGACCCAATTCTTCTAATTTCTCTTTTATTTTCTTAACTTAAGTTGGCCTGGAGATCAATATACGCGTAAAAATTATCAATCATGTTTTTCCTAGAGATGATTTATATGACTCAAGCAATGTCAAGGTTGTGTTTGACTTATTTAAAAAATGGCAACTTAAGAGTACGAAAAGAAAAGGAATTGAGCTTTACAAGAGCTGAAAACAAATTTCTAGATAATTTTTAGAAGTCTCTAATCAAGCTTATAGATGAAGTTGTTCATGGATATGGACCAGCATAGCACAAATTTGGTTGAACTTAATCTATTTGAGTAAGTGAGCTGTAACAGAAATCTGATTGCCATGGGTTGTTTGTACCCCAGAATATGAACCATCTGTTCTTTGTGTTTGGCTGTATGGTTGTAACGCATCCTTCTTTTAGTCCATAATCACAATGAAATAAGATTGATTCCTTCCTTAATTCAGCTGTGGCGTCCTGTTTGAATTGTTCTAATGTGAAATATTTGCTTATTGTCCTAGTTATATTTTTTTAATCAAAATCTGGTTTTTCATTGATCTCCAGTTATATTGTTTTACCTGTTGATTTAAAAGGAAAATGCAATTTTCTTTTGCTGAATGGAACTACTGTTTGCAGCTGCTGGAAGAGAACCTTTATAGCATGAAATATTCTAAACCTAAGCTTATAACTTCGAATCCTAGAGCTTTGAACTACATATTGTTGTTCATCTTTTTGAGAAAACAATGATATTTGCATGTGATGGAGACCTAACTTTTTTTCTCTGTAATGTTCAGCTGAAACTGTAATATACAGAATATTTTACTACATAAATAGATCTGGAAATGGTCATCTTACCCTCAGGGAGTTGAAACGTGGAAACATAGTTGATGCAATGCAACATGCAGATGAAGAGGAAGACATCAATAAAGTTCTGAGGTAGACATGTCTCCTAGAGATGTTGGGTAGACTTTTGTTTTAGCTGAGACATGATGCTTCTTGTGTTTTTTTTTTTTTGGGTTTTCCCTTTTAATCATAACTTCACTAGCACATGCTGTTTTCAGGTACTTCTCTTATGAACACTTTTACGTGATATACTGCAAGTTTTGGGAGCTGGATACAGATCATGATTTCCTGATAGACAAGGAGAACCTTATTAGATATGGTAATCATGCACTTACCTACCGGATTGTGGATAGAATATTTTCTCAGGTTTGTGCTAATCAAATCTTGGTTTTCTTCTCTAAGACAATATTATTTACCTCTTGTCTGCAGATGGTTCTATTTCTTTGAAACTTGTATGATCCCATTAGTAAAATATCTGAAACCATGTTAATTTATATGGTTTAACATTTATGCCAGATTCCGCGAAAATTTACAAGTAAGGTTGAAGGGAAGATGGGATATGAAGATTTCGTTTACTTCATACTATCTGAAGAGGACAAGTCATCTGAGCCTAGTCTTGAGTACTGGTACAGTTAGTTGTCTTATTCTGTTGACTGAAAGATTTCTCTGTTTATTTCACTTGCATTGGTTACTAATGACAGAGGAAGGATTATGAAGTTAAAAGCTATATGAAGAGTAATTGCATGTTCAAATTTCTGAACATGCAGTTTCCTGAGGAACAAGTATAATTTCATGAAATCTGATGTTTGAGGAAAGACACTGGGTAAAGGAAATGTAGAAGAAAGATTAAAGAGGATAAATATGTGTCCCTTCATTCCTTATTGTTCTTCTATTTTGTCTCAGGTTCAAGTGCATAGATTTGGATGGAAATGGAGTTCTCACACGTAATGAGATGCAGTTCTTTTATGAGGAGCAGTTGCATCGCATGGAATGCATGGCTCAAGAGCCTGTGCTCTTTGAAGATATACTTTGCCAGATAATAGATATGATTGGACCAGAGGTTTGCCTTTAGCATTTCATGATTTTACTGGTAGTTTGATGCTTCCTTTAATATTTTAAAATTATACATGGAATCATGTTTGGGCGGAGAAAGCTTCTAGCAGCCATCTGTAATATGACTGCCTCCCGGCACAATGTTCATAGGCATAATTAAAATGTGTGCTGGAGTTTACTGCATGATAAGAGGTTTCTTGTATGTCTGAATTTAATTCTACGTGTCTTCAATACAGTATTGAGGTGCAGTTGTGTGACAAATAAACAGTTCATGGTTTTAGAGATACATACTGAACCCGACTATTGGGGGTCTATTTTCTACAACATTGCTTAAGACCCATACTCTTTGCAGATGTTTTGTGTTTTTAACTACTGGAGTTTTTCTGCATGCAGAATGAGAGCTACATTACACTACGTGACCTGAAAGGTTGTAAACTTTCGGGAAGTGTTTTCAACATACTTTTCAACCTTAATAAATTTATGGCCTTTGAAACTCGTGATCCTTTTCTGATTCGTCAGGTATATTTCAGAAATCAAATTATGCTTATGCTTGTTTTCAATAAATTTGAAACTGTTGTAAACTTTGTCTATGCTGTTTGTAACAAAGCCTTGATGATATTGTGGGAAAACAGGAGCGAGAGAATCCAACATTGACAGAATGGGATCGCTTTGCCCATAGAGAATATATTAGGCTTTCAATGGAAGAAGATGTTGAAGATGCTTCAAATGGAAGTGCAGAAGTTTGGGATGAATCACTCGAGGCTCCATTCTGAGCTCAATCAGGCAAGACATTTACATGTTTTTACTGCTTCCTTTGTTTGGCGGTTGAGTCCTCTAGTATTTTTTCCTGGACCATGCTATATTATGCAAGTTATACACTGATACATACTTTCTGAATAGGGACATTAGTTCGTGTATGCTATACGGTAGATACTATAATGACTCTGTCCATTGGTATCAAATTGCTCTCTAACTAGATGTGGCTATAAGTTGGAAAAATGCTTAAATATGGCCATTGAGCTGCTTTTCCTAAATTGTGCGACTCTTGTAATGGAGAGGAGTGATCTCTTTAGACCAAGCAATATGACAATCCCATTTTTGTTAGTCATAATGTTAATGCAGTAATATTGATCCATTTTATGTGAAAATTACATATACTATCTGACAAATTCTGAAGCTCTTATCTAATTGCATGAAATACTTGCGAGTCTTGATATAAGAATTTTTGGGTCTTTTTTAGATTAGTGCGTTAATTTCTGTTACTTAGGCTGTGAAAATAATGTGGAGATGACAACCTCAGTCACAGGAAGTCATGTGTACCTAATGATACTAGGATATGTTTTTTGTCAGTTATTTCAGCTTCATTTATTACGTTGGCCTTGTTGAAGGTGCTCAAGGATAAACGAAAACACTGCATGGATCATTATTCTTTGGATGGGGTATTAGGAGACGTAGACCTTGGTAGAAGGGGATCTGAGGCTCCGTGGCGGTTCTCATACAATGTTTCTTGCGTCAAAGTGTTCCAGACACTGTGCATAGTTTGACAAACAATTAAAAATATTGCAAACGGAGGCGCTTTTGGCTTTGAGACTCAAAAAGTTCCTGTAAAGGAGGGTTGTTTGCCAAGAGGTGATTAATCAAGATCTTGAGTTGAAGTTAGCTTAGAACACTTAGCATTATTTATTGTCAGAAATTTGTAAGATAGGAGCTATCTCATCGCAATGTCTTTTGTTTCTCTACTTTTTATTTGTTTAGCGTTTGGTTTGTTTCTGAGACTATTGTTGGTTTTATCATGTGCGGTTAATTTATAGGGTTGCTTGGCAGGCGCCCATTGTTTTTATTTATCAAATTTCGGGGATTGCTGTTGCTGCATTTATCCATTAATCTTTTGTCAAGATTCTTTCCCTTCTCAGCTAGTGCGTCTCAGACTAACACGTAATAATTTGTCTGCCACGGCTTTCTGCTTCAAGGAGGAAGACGCGTTCTTTTCTTTAGTTTCACTATAAAACCTTGTCGTTGCTTTTAGTATCAATTATCAAACCTGGGCAGATTGGCAGCTTATCCTTGACTTAATTTTGTCACTTTTAGTTTTACCGTTAGTAACAGTTGTCCCCAACGAATATATGAGCCAGCTGTGGTTGCTTGTTGAAAAAGTACACGAGGCACTGGTCAATCGGATTAAAGGACGCAAAGAGCAATGTCGAAGGCACGACAAGAGGCACAAATGAAGTAGGGACAATCAATTAAAGAATCTGTGGTCTCAATGAGTCACCTAATGCTGATGACATCGAAGGTAAAAGGCGTCAAATCAATATGGAACAACAGATGTCATGACATGGTAAAATCAAATATCTTTTATTTAACAGGTCAGATGTGCATAATTGGACAATTTTTTGCGATCTACTGTACGCCACCAGAGATGAAAGTTAGGATGGTTGGTACTTGCCTATGGGGCATATCTCAACTGACAAAAGTTTGGATGGTGTGGTGTCTGCTATGCTGATGATTTGTAGGGTGGAGGTTTGAATCTTGGAGGCAATCTTTAAGATTTGAATCCTTTGTATAATAAGATCAGTGAGTAAGCTTCAGTCTTTAGTTAGTTGAGGCACATCTTGCGATTTACATCCTCTTCTAATCTCGAGGGCACGAGATAGTTGGTACTCTTGTGGTGGAAGTAATGCTAATTACTTTTCGAGACACGTGCCGACTTTGGAGGACTCGATAAGAAGTGAATATTTAGTAGTCACTGGACAGGAAATCTTCAATGAGTTCCCAGATTTGCATTAAACTAAAAGTGTACTCTATTTAATAGGTATTCTGTTACGATTCCAAAATCTTCAAAGATTTACATCAAACTAGGAGTTTAAGAGATTATTGTACACTATTTATTGGATATTATTTTAGACTCTTACCTGTTGAGCCATATTTAATTGAATTCTTTATTAAAAGATTGAGACTTGAAATAAAGCTATCAGTCAAATTATTAAATTCTAAAACACTATTAACAGATACGTACCTTGTTCGAGAAATAAGAGGCTATTTCCTCTGGATGTTTTTTGAACTATAAAATATTCTCTAAGCCTTCTACACATTCCACCAATGCCTTCTTTGTTTTGCTTTTCAACTCAATCTTGAATGAAAACAATTCCTAAATATATTACTAATATGCCTCCACTAAGACAACATAAGCAACTCAGCAGCAAAGACTTAGAAATTAAGCGGACTAAAGAGATACGTTTTAGGTGCGGCGAGGAAGAGAAGCTAATTGAAATTGAAAGCAAGATGGAGGCAATCGATGATGATTATTTGCGGGTTTTATTAAAGGTGCCAACAAGGGATTTCAAGTAGATGATAATGGTTGGAGTATACAAAGGCAAATCAGTGCACATCCTCGTCAATAACAGCAACACCACAACTTTGGTAGACACTAATACAAAATGGACTTGCGAATTTTTAGAAGAGACCTTAAAGTTATTGCTGGTGGGGGACTCAAGTCCTTATAATGGAATGTGTAAAGAACTGGAATGGCAATTACAAAGTATTTTTTACTATTGACACCTTGATACTTCCTTTAGGAGGATATGCTATAGTTTTAGGCATTTAATAGCTATACACCTCGAATGATGTTCTATATAACTTTGGCAAGGCAAACAAGTATTGTTTAAAGAGGACAACATTTGCAAAAAAAAAAAGGAATCAACACTGAGAAGTTTGAAAGGTTGTTAACTAAACTATAAGTAATCGATCAACTTTGTATATTGAGGCTTTAATACTCGATGGAGCAATAGTTTCAAGAACTCACTATAGATAATTCATCATTGATGAGGAAACTGGAGTTGGATTGCCTCTTAAGTAAATGTATTTCCATCTTTACTGAGCCAAAGGGATTACCACTCCCTATAAGTCTCATGATCATAAAATTCATTTAAAACTGGACTATAACCAAATGACCGCATACCTTACAAATAAGAGAACTTATAGAAAAATGTCATAGAAGAGTTAGCTTAAGATTTATTTAGGCAAGGGGTAATTCAACACAGCAACAACCCCTTCTCTTAACCAGTAATGCTATTAAGAAGAAAGATAACTCTTAGCACCTTTTTATTGACTATAGTGAGTTAAAGAGGAACACATTAAAAGACAAGTTTCTCATATCTGTTATTAAGGAACTTCTACGTGAACTATATGGAGCTATTTGATTTTCCAAATTAGATTTTGAGATATAGCTACTATCAAATCTGCATGCTTCTTTTTAACTTCCATAAAACAACATTTAGGACTTATGATGAGCATTATAAGTTCTTAGTAATATGCTTTGGCCTTACGCTCCTTCAACCTTTCAAAGTCTAATAATGAGCTATTCAAAATACAATTAAAGAGGTTCATTTAGTACTCTTGGATGATATGCTATTTTATAGCCATACATTTGAGGATCATCACAAGCTTCTTAGAATAATCCTAGAAATCATAGCTCAAACCAACTTCTAGCCAAAGGAAACAAGTGCACTTTTGGAGCATTTCATATTGAATATTCAGGGCATATTATATCCATTTTAGGGGTAGCAACTTTAAAAAAATGGAATCAGTCTCTAGGTGGCTAAACCTTTAAGAATATGAAAGATTTGAGAGGTTTTTCGAGCTTAATAGGGCATTACAGAAAGTTCATCATGCATTTTAAGCAAGCGCCTAAGTAAGCTACTTAAGAAATTTTCCTTTAAATGGTTTAAAAAAAGTTGAAGAAGCATTCCAAACATTAAAGACTTTAATGTAGTCCTAGCTTTTCCAAACTTTTCAAAACCTTTTATAATTGAGACTAATGCATGTGGCAATGGGAGTAGTATTAAATCATAAAAGACACACATTGGCATTTATGAGCAAACCACTAGTAGCAAAACATTAATATTTATTTGCATATTAGAAAGGTTTTTTTGGAAATGGTCGTAGTAGTTAGGTATTGGATTATCACTATTGGTCACAAGAGTCTTAAGTTCCTACTAGAACAAAGAATGCACACTCTCTTCTAATAAATGTGGCTTCTTAAGCTAGTTGTATATGACTTTAAAATTAAATATAAATTAGGGGGAAATAGGGTTATAGATGTTCTCTCAAGAACTTTTAGTGTTGAACTTCATACTTTACTATTATCTCAGGTTCAAATACATCTACTAGAGGAGATTAAAGAAAGTTGGAAGAGGGATAAGTCCATCTAGGACTGGATAAATAAGTTATCACGTGGAACCTTGGTATCAAATAGTGGATACTTATGAATCAAAGGAACAATTAAGAGGCTACAATCTCTTTCTTCATTAGAAGTGAATTCAAAAAGACGTTAGGAATTTTATTAAGAAATGTCAAACCTGTAAACATAACAAGTATAAAATTTCTCTTAAGAGACGTCTGCTGCAATCTAGTCCTATTCCTATAGGCTGTTGGAATAATATCAACGTGGATTTTGTTGAGAGCTTGCCAACTTGGAACCATTGCTCTATAATTTTTATGATAATTGACAAGCTCAACAGGCATGCTCATTTTTTAGCCTTAAAGCATCCTTGTATTGTAGAAGGGGCAGAGGGGTAGCTAATTATTTATGTTGAGCCAAGGGAGGTTTCAATTAATTTTTTAATGATAGCAAAGTATAATTACTACTATTAAATTTTGTTTTTGGTGAAAGCAATATAAGAGCAAATTGTAGCCATGAATAAATCAAAAGTCCTTTATGAATTTGCTAAGGAAAAGTTAAATTTTGCATAATTTAACGTGAAGAACAAAGTGAAGGAAAAAGATCAAAGCACATCAAGGTTATAAATAATTTGCAATGTTTACTATACTTTCACTTATTTAATTTGATAATCTTAAAGGCTTACCATACATGAACACATCATCATTTCAATTAACTATAAGAGTATTTTCATTTATCAAAAGGGATTACAATTTTGATTTCAAAGAAAACCATCTTGAACTTTAAACGTTCTTTGGAGAACATTTTGAAAAGTATTTGCAATAAGAAAATGATGTTTGAGCGTTTAACTAATGTAGGTTGAACAACATAAGTTAAAGTTTTTAAAATTTATGTACTAAGAGTTTTCAGTAACATTAGTTGACATGAATTATTAGTCAATCAATGGATAATGGTTAGTGAATCTTCGTAATTCAATTTACATTTTTTGACCAATGTGTTACACTAGTCTATTATAGTTATGTAATTAGACATATAATTACTATTTTTGGCTATAACAACTAGTTTGGGTCCTAAAAACTATAGATATATATTTTCTCAATAGTTATTTCATAGGAGAATATTTAAATGTCTATATATCTAAGATTTTCTAAAAGCATCTTGAGAATTCATTGTTGCATTTTAAAGGGAGTGAGTCTTTAAGGTTAAAATTGTAAATTTTTTTGTGAGTGGATTTACTCTTCACCTTGGAGAAATATTATAAGAAGATTTGTTCCTTATGTTGAGCAAGTTTTATATCTCAATACTCGCAAGTATATAGATCATATCTTGCAGTATCGAAAGGTATCATTCCACGAGGATTATGCAAGAATCAATTCGAACCTAACTTTGTCTAAGATAATAAGATTTTAATAAAAAAACATAAATTGAAATAGAATAATAAAATAAAGCAATTAGATCAAATGAGAAGTGAGCTGTCAATTAATTTAGGGTAGGATCATGGATGAATGCTTAAGATTTATTCTTTCTCTATTTTGTTTCCTTAACTAGTATTGAATATGAAATTTCTAGATTTGCAATTAATTCATAAAACTTTCCCTAACATTTTCAATTAGATCTGAAGTTTTCTATTGGATAATTAATTTTTCACATAAGATCGCTCTTCGAATGATTGTTAATTTGATAATTGCAGCACTTATTAAACTGCCAACTCTCGTTGCACAATCTAATATGATTATTTTTTACTTACTCTCTCAATTTGTTGACCAGTATATGCACGCACAATTGTCATAAACACCAGAATACATATTGAATCAATAATAAAAGTCATAAAATAAATTCAGAATAAACCCTAATATGAAATTTAGAAACTCATGAACATGCTAAACAAGTTAGAATTCGAATTACATGTCAAGATTGATGAAATAACTAAAGGAAAAAAAGAAAAACTCTATTTAGGACTTCATATGAAAAGTTGGAATTCTTGGACATTCTGCTTGATCTTCCTTATTTGATCCACTTTTTTATGTTGACTGCTACCTTTTTTTTTGAGTTTTTTCATGTCTTTAAATAGTGTCTTAGGATCTTGGGGGTGTAACTAAGTTTTTCCACTTTGATCGATTCCACAAATGCTCCTGAATCCTAAAATAGATGAAAGAACTCGCGCCTAGAAAGTCCCATATCAAGATCATGACCATGGGAAATTTCTATCTGTCATGATCATGATATGGGAGTCACAATCGTGCCCTGCCTATACAGCCTCATGCACGTCCATTTGTTAATATTATATAAAAATTTGTCCAAGTCTAAACTTATCATATTACATAAAATGACTTCTTTTTGTTAATATAATAAAGTAATGCCCTTTTGTGTATTGACGTAGTTGTTAATAAATAATAGACTTATTGCTCGCCACTATAACCCTGACTCTCTCCCCTTATCCTAACTTCTTTGTGCATCTCGTTTTCCCCTAGTTTTCACCTACTACTTAGTAGTTGTCGCTTACTTGGTTTTCTTGTCACTTATTTACTTAAACCTCTTAGGCTTGACTCTCTTATTTTAATAAAAATAGCCCAACTATATTTTTCTTAATTTATTTTTAGTTCATACTTCAATATAGGTAGTTCGATTTGATGTTCGTATGCTGATGAGTTGTGGATTGGTTTTGATTACCTAATATGTAGTTCTTGAGTATAGGTATGTTTTGGATTGTTATTTAGTTTTGATATCCAAGAGATCATATATTTTGTTCCACTTCATAATTAAGTTCAATATTTGAAGTTTGTGTGTGATTGAAAGTGAAGTAGCTTATGCAAATTTAAGATTTGAATTTTTCTTTTCTGAATAGTAAATTACTTAGATATTTATCCTTTCGCAGATATTTATAGTTAAGTTTTGCGGAAAATTAAGAGAGTTCTTTACTAATAGAAGGTACTAAAAACTTGAATCAACAACAATAAGAAAGTGGGTGAACCCTTCCCCTCTATTTCTTCTTTGCCTTTTTCTTTAATTTCTAATCAAAGTAAGCTCAAATGTTCTATGTTGTTTGTATTTAATAGATGGTTTGTTACTTAGCTTCTTCTTCGACACATTTTTATGAGCTTTGATTTGAATGGTTTCAAGTGAGAGATAAGACTTTTTGAATTTGACCTGACCTAATTAGGCTTCAAAATACAGAGACTCAATAAGATTCAAATTTAGGTTTAGATATAATATATTGCCCTGAATTAAAATAAAAAATTTAAGCCGAATTCAAGCCATAAATTATCAGGAGCCAACTATTAACCCTACTTATTGGCATATAAGATAAGTTTAATACATAATTTGTCACATATAATTAGTATTTTTAAGGAATTCTTTCCTAATAATTATTTACAAACAAGACTTAAATTGATGTGAAACGTTTATCACCTTTCACAATTTCTATCATCTTTGTATAAATTTTGAATTGTCTATAATTTCCAAATTGAAAGAATTCGATAAATAGGAAGAAAATTCGACATATAATATTTAAGAAAAAAATTAAGAGAGAATCTCTTTATATGTACACATCAAATTTCTAATTATTTATATTTCTGTTTTGTTTTATGATTAATGTAATAAAAAGTTTACTTTTAGAAGTTTATGTGTATATGAACCTAAACATATATTGTAGTATCACGTGTTAGAAAATGATAGATAAAACATGACAAGTTTATTTCCTTAACCTTTTTCTTATTCTTTTTGTGGGTAATACGTAAAATTCTCATTCTCACGTAGTTTTATCATTTCCACCAAAGCTCCTATTCCTTTATTTTTTGTGAAAAGCCAAAACGAACCTGTTTGTGTTGCTGATGATTAGGAATTAACAAGCTACATGAACAATATGTATAAAACATATTGGTTTAGTGATTTATCATATTTATATTAAAATATATTATTATAAGTTTATTTTTACAAAAAAAATTATTGATATTATATTTATTTGCTAAATATAATAATAAGTTAAGTCTAATTATTAATTTTTATGTATTATATAATAATACTAATAAATAAGATGATTAATTTATTATTTTTATTTATTAATAATTAATAATTAGTTAGAATGATTTTTTTAATAAATAAATGTACAACAAAATTTATCATATTTACATCTCATTACCTACATAACAAAGTATAAGCAAATATATGTAAATATGATAAATTTAAAATAAAATTAATAAATTATTCTATTTGACAAACAACATCTTTATAATTTATTTTTTTCGAAATTATCTTTATAATTTATTATTTTGAAGTTATTCTTATACGATTTGGAGCCAGACGCCTAGTTGTCATCCCTATTTGGCTATCTATATGAAATGTCATAGGTCTAAAAGTTGTTCCAGTAAGTTAAGAAGGCAATTTATCGAAACACACAGCTGGAAAGGAAGAAGCGTTACGGCACGCTGGAAGTCGCAGCTTAGTCCTTAGCTCACCCAAAGCAATCTGAAAAGCTCTAAAGCACTAAATAGTCAAAATCCTCGTGGTGGTGTACTGTCAGCAACCTGCTCGTTTAAGTGAACGACGATGAAGGTGGTGGCGCTTGTGAGCGGCGGCAAGGATAGCTGCTACGCTATGATGAAATGCGTTCAGTACGGCCACCAGGTGATTTCCTTTTCTTTCATGTTTCTTTCCCCTGAAAAATGAATAAAATGAAAATCATGAGTGAATGCCGATCACTTTCTTCTTCAGTCGCAAATCAGTGAAACCCCCTTTTTTTCATTTTTTTTTCTATATTCCCATTTCTTAATTTTTGTTTTTTTGTTGATTCTTTATAGATCGTTGCTTTGGCGAATTTGATGCCTTTTGATGACTCGGTGGATGAGTTGGATAGCTACATGTACCAAACTGTAACATTCTTCATCTCTTTATCTGACTGTGTGGGACTATTTTGGTACTTCAAGTTACGCCTGCAATACCAAAAAAAAAAAAAAAAACTCTTTCAGTTTGACTAAGGAGTTTTAGGTTGCATATGAAATACAATTGCTAAAAGAATAGGCTTTTATCTTTGTTATCTTAAGATACTTTGTGTAATATAACGTATGATCTAAAATCAGACAATTGGTCTAAAAGAATCTTGAAAGTGAAAAATGATTCCACTTTAAATTCTGTTATTATCCTTGTATTTGAGATGCCTAGTATCTATTTTGAGTACTTGATGTTTGAAAAATAAGGGAAGATTTGGTGCTTATAACAGGTTGGGCACCAGATAATTGTTAGCTATGCGGAATGCATGGGATTGCCCTTATTCAGAAGGAGAATACAAGGATCCACCAGGCAAGCAACATTTTAATGTAATTGTCATTGGAAAATCAAATTTCTTATTTTTTCAGTAGAGAAATGTTGACAGTTAGCTTTAACATTGATCTATCTTGCAACAATAGGAGGCACTTGGAATCCTAACTAGACTTCATTGAAGAAAGCTGAAGAATTTCAAATAGAATTGCTTTATGAATCAAAGTTTTAAGATTGTGTAAATCATAGTTCCGGATGATCTTTGTGCTTTATATAGGCATCAGAAGCTTAACTATAGGACTACTGTGGGTGATGAAGTTGAAGACATGTTTGTTTTATTAAGTGAAGTCAAAAGACAAATACCTTGGATCGAAGCAGTATCGTCTGGTGCTATTGCATCTGATTACCAGCGCCTACGGGTAGAAAGTGTTTGTTCAAGGTTAGGGCTTGTATCCATAGCATATTTATGGAAACAAAATCAATCTTTGCTCCTTCAAGATATGGTAATTTGTTTCTTGCTCTTGTGAATCACCACCAATTAATCTTCAGGATGTCTTCTTTGTATGAGGTAACTCC
Organism: Erythroxylum alaternifolium; assembly: GCA_027478495.1. Classification (NCBI taxonomy): domain Eukaryota; kingdom Viridiplantae; phylum Streptophyta; class Magnoliopsida; order Malpighiales; family Erythroxylaceae; genus Erythroxylum; species Erythroxylum alaternifolium. Next base: position 40,165,465 of record JANIIA010000003.1, on the reverse strand, counting down.
ATTTACTTTCGTTTCCCAAAACAGATAACAAATGGGATTGTCGCTATCACTGTAAAGGTATGCTTAATTGTTTGTAGTTTGCCGGTAAAAAATGTATGGCCTATTTATTTTTCTCTTTACATTTTGATGAATTTCATTAATGGATTACTCTATATGCAATTGGTAATATGTGTTGGTTTATAGTATCTTAAAATTCCATTTGGCACCTGTGTCACAAGTAATGGGTGCATTTTTGTCATGGAAATTTGAAGTTTTGTTCTTCTACTCTTCTACTAGCTAAAGTTAAAAAGTTTTTTAGTTTGCATAATGTGAAGTTGGTAATGACCAGAAACACAAAGTTATATAAAAATATTGACACCTTTTTCTGTTTTCTCTTTTGTTTTTTTCTTTTAATGTTACCACTGGAATTCTTGTTTCTTGGTTATAAATTAAACATCTCTTAATGGTTTTCCATGCATGAGCAAGATTATTTAGATCAAGAACCAGTAGAACCATTATTTAGATTTGGGTACAAATGCTTGATTGAATATGATGTTGGTCTACCATAGGTGGCAGCCATGGGGTTAGAGCCTGCAAAGCATTTGGGTAAAGAGCTATCATTGTTGAAGCCTTACCTGCACAAGCTGAACGAGTATATTATTATTTTTCCATTCTTCTCCCACTATTTTTTCTTTGTGTAGTCATTTTCACATTAACTCCGTATTTACCTTTTATCCCTTGGCAGGCTGTATGGGATAAATGTATGTGGTGAAGGAGGTGAATATGAAACATTGACACTTGACTGCCCCCTCTTTGTTGTAAGTTTAATCTGTAACTAATATTCAATTGGTATAATGGTTGCAGTTATTAGCTAGTTGCATCGCACCATCTTTTTGTTCCTTTCTGTGTAAGGAAACCTTTTGGTATGTGACACAATTTGGATTTGGCTTGTGCTCTGAAAGGTTGTTGCTTAGCATTTTAGCTACCTTTGATTACAATGTGTCTGGATCCTGACATTTAATTTTTGTTTATGATGCCTAATACCTCAAATTAATCTTTGTTCCTACTTCCATTGTCATCATAGAAAAGAGGTTATTCTCAAGACTCAATTGATCATGTGCAACTAAGGTGCTCTCAATTATGTATTCTCACTTCGGCAGTTGTTATCTTTATGATGTATGATTTGTATCATCTAGATTCAAGTACTTGCAAAGTTTGCTTTCAGTTGTTTATTTTCCCTAAAGATTTGGTCATTCTTATAACTTTTCAAGTTTATAGAATGCCAGAATTGTGCTCGATGAATTTCAAATTGTACTGCACTCTTCAGATTCCATTGCTCCAGTTGGGATCATTCATCCTTTAGCATTTCATTTGGAAAAGAAGGAAGATTGCAAGAGTGACCATGAAGCTGATGATATATCTGGAAAAAAATTGGGTTTTGTTTTTGAAGTGCAAGGTGACTGCCTAGAAAGGAACCTAGGTCCAGGCCAGTCTATTGTTGAGAACACTGATGCAGTTGCTTCCAGTAGGCTTCACATGTCTAAAACAACAAAAAGTAGTACATTTTCCATTGGTTGCTGGTTGCAAGATACACACAAAACTACAGGAGGTAGATACAGAATATCTTGCATTTCATTTTATCATGAATGCCCATATCTTCCTTGTTTCACATGGTCTCCTTCATCAACTTCTGTGTCTACATCTTTAAACATTTTGATCTGCTATTGATTGACAGCTCTAGGTGAAGATCTAAAGGTTGTTTTAAAAGAAATTCAATCCCAACTTACTGGATATGGTTTTGGATGGGAGAATGTTGTCTACATCCATCTATATATTGCTGATATGGATGAATTTTCTATGGCAAATCAGACGTATGTAAAATTTGTCACACAAGGGAAATGTCCTTTTGGTGTTCCTTCCCGCAGTACGATAGAACTGCCTTTGTCACAAGCAGGTCTGGGGAAGGCATACGTTGAAGTTCTTGTAACAAATGACCAGAGCAAAAATGTTTTGCATGTCCAGAGTATTTCATCCTGGGCACCTAGTTGCATTGGACCCTATAGCCAGGTGTTGTTTTTTACTTTTATTTTACATTTTACAAAGCAGTTTGATGGCTTCAAATGCTTATTAAAAAAGGCTTGTATTCCGGTTGTATTTACTTAAAATTGCAAAATATGTTACTGAACTCAGGCATGGGGAGCAGCAATCATGACTTTCCATTATTAAACCTAGTGTTTTTATGTAATGGCTATTTAATTGCTTCCAAGCCTACTTTCTTCAATTTCTGAAGTAACGAGTTTAGAGCTTATGTGTATTTGTTGTCAAAACTAGAATAGGAAACATTCCTAATGCTGTTGGTTAGTAGTAAGGCTGTAATTCACATGGGCATGCCAATTTAAATTACCTCACAGTTTACTTCTTGCTGGAATGAATTATTACTATGTACGATTACACACCTCTAATTTTATGTTCATTCATACGCAATCTGTGTACTATCCGATTATTTATTCCTTAAAAACTTTTGTTTCCAGGCAACCTTGCATAAAGAGATACTTCACATGGCTGGGCAGTTGGGCCTTGACCCTCCTACGATGACTTTATGCAATGGGGGCCCCATTGCTGAGCTGGAACAAGCCTTAGAAAACAGTGAGGCTGTGGCAAAAAACTTTGGTTGTTCAGTATCGCTATCTGCCATCTTCTTTACCATTTACTGTTCAACATCTATTCCGTTGTCAGAGAGAATTAGTATTCAAGAAAAACAGGAGTTATTCCTCAAACGAAGGAGATTACGTGAAGTAGATGGAAATAAGTGTCAAGTTCTTGATCCTATAGTTCTTTATGTTCTTGTTCCTTCTCTGCCAAAAAGGTGATTTTTATTTTGCATGCCGAATTAGGTTTTTCAATATGATTATTAAATGCATATTGCATAGAGTTCTATGTATCATTATTCCTATACTTATTATGCAGGGATTTGTTACTCTTTGGATACATGCGTATGCATGAATTTGGAAATTTATTTAGTGGTTTTATTAAGTTGAAATGCCATCTGGTGGTTGTTCTACGTAATTAGCAGTTACCTTCCAGAGTTTCAGAAATGTCGCTCTTAGCCCCAGCAAACTGACATCATAGTAAGGACAAGTTAACTAGCAGTTTTTGGTGGTTGATTAGCATCCTTATATCTGCAACACTAACTGCAAATTACAATTAGCAAAAGTGGACAGAGCTGAACATAGTACAAAAGCAGGATGAAATAGAACAAAAGTCCAAGCTCATTAGTTCTTAAATTAAACCTTTTAGAAAATAGACTTTAACGTTTAACAAAAGTTCGAGTCTATTGCACTTGGCAGGATTTATTTCCTTCCATGAAGTTTAACTGAAGTGCATCTTTGTGGTGGATGATTCACTACAGTTTTGAGTGTTATGTAGCACTTTAAGCCATATGTATTGCCACATCTACATATGTTTGCACAGAATGAAATATTTTGATATTAAAAATGTTAAACAGACTTGATGCAAATCACTCAACGGAAATAAACAAATGTAATGCCTTAAGGTTTTATGTTGAAATAAGAGTCTCCTCGTGTGTAGACCACTCCTCCCCCACTTATGAAGAACAAATATCAAAACTCACAAAGAACTTCATTTTCCCCTCCTTATGTAAGGAGGACAGACATGTCTAGTTAATTGTGTTGAGTAATAGAAGATGTGGTATGTCACTTCCCTGTCTGAGCACCTCTCTTGATGTATTTTGACTCTCCTCTTTTCCTCTTGCAGAGCGTTTGTAGAAGTAAAGCCAATTCTTTTTGTCCCGAATGATGCAGAAACAACTGATGCAACTGTTGAAAGCTCAAACTCCATTGTGACCAAGTCTTGGGATTTTGAACATATGGTGTGGCATGATTCTTGCATTCAGAAATCTGTTGTTTGTGGGAAGATATGTGCTGTTCTTATATCTGTAAGAAATGAACACATTCCAAAAATATGTTCAGAGCCTCAAGGTGCCCTTGAGAATGATAAGAATCACCAGGATTCTTTTGCGGCGAAGAATATGGAAACGGTATCAAGATTTTGTGTCTTTCTTCTTTATAAAGTGGTTACTGATAACAATTTCTCTTGGGAGGACACAACGGTCAGTTCTTAGGCCTTTCTTTTTTATCCTGTAAGATCCTGCTTGCATTCTTTACATATGTAGGGATGTGTTGCCAATTAAACCTAGATTTCTCAAATCATAAGCATCTTGAAGCTCATACATTATCGCTCTCTTACCTGCATATGCACAAATACTAAAGAAGAGGGGGTGCCTTCTCATTCTATTTTAATTTTTGATGACCTTGCCACTATTAAGTCTTAAAAACTCTTTTTAATTGCGTTTTTAGATTTTGAGGATCTACTTGCCAACAAGCCTCAACATGAATGTGGAGACGGTATCACACATGTTCAAACATGCATTTGATGAACTTCCTGAAATAGATGAAAGGCTTCAAACTGCTACAGAGGCCACATTCAACATTGTTCCAGTTATAGGTGCTGGGAAGTCAGCTGTATCCATGGACGATGTAATTTCTTGTGAGCTATTTGCTCAGAAGTCCTGAATAGTGTTGCATTGCAATGCAAGGACTCTGGAATATTTTACTTCTAAGTGAAAGACATGAAGCATAAGATATCAGATAATCTATAATAACATTTAACAGTTAGGAATTCTAAGTTATCCACCACAAACTTTGGTCTGAAGCTTCAAATTTTTAACTGTCTGATGAAGTTAGCCTTTTCGGGAAATAATTTTGTCGTCAGTCTTCACTGTGTCAAATGTCAGCTTCATAGAGTTGCAAGAGTTTCAGGATTTCAGCTGAAGCTCCCTTTATTATAAATACATTTGAAGTCAAAAGCTTCAGTTTTTCCTTTTTAAAGTGCTCCAGTAATGATATTCGATCCAATTGGTATTAGCAGGTCCTTGGTAATTTCAAGATACAACCCACAGGTTGTATCTCCAACGGTGGCGATTTTAAAAGGTGTTAATAAATGGTCACCGGGGTACTTTGTTGAGAAAACACTAGCATTCCCTTTAAGTAAGGCAATGGGCAGTTCGTGATTAAAAGAAAATGTGACTAGAGGGCATGCAGATAAATGAAGACGACGTAATGGACATGGTAATGGAAACAGGGTCTTAATATGTTCAAGAAAAGTTACTATGATGCAAAAATGGTGGCTAGGACTTGAAGTAAGCAAAATAAGATTAAAACAAAATTGTTGTGGGTGAATTTTGGTAATTTATTTCAGGAGCACTAGTCAATATGTCCAGATCAACACACTGTTAACACACAAAGGTTTGCTGTGCGAGGTTATGGGCGGAGACCTTGTGGACATAAATTTGCCCAACTCTATTACAATCATGAAGCTTAATGAAGAAGGGAGACTAACCGAGTCGGGAGATAAGCTACGATTCCAAAATTAAACAAAAATCAAGGATTAGTTAGATGAAAGATGGCGATAAGAATATAACGTTATTTCATGAACAACATGATTCTTTCTCTAGAAAGAATTCAGAGGGCTCTATAGTCGCCAAGCAAGAAGAGCTAAAAGGTAAACTCTTTAGAATCTTTCCAGAGTAGCCAAATACCTCATAAAAAACGTAAAGCTTCCACCCTGAATGAATGATCAAACCCTAAGCTGACCACCTTCTGAGCTCGTTGACCACTAATTCTAGGTTCCAGTAAAACTAGAAGACTCGGATTGGGATAGCTCATCGGCAATTTATTCACACTCAGATTACATAGGGTCTTTCTTCCTTTGCATTCACAGCTATATATGTCAGCCTTAATTATACCCTTCAGCATTACCTATGGGATGCTCTGCGTAAAATCACTAGGATCACACACATCCTTTGGATTTTAGGAGACGATTTCAATGCTAAATTAGAGAACACTGACAAACGTGAAGGTTCTCGACTCAACCTGATTGTCAACGCTCAATTTAGGGAATGTATCCACAGTTGCCATCTCCAAGATCTAGGATTCTTAGGGCCTATATTCACGTGACGAAGAGGGCAAATCCTGGCCAGATGAGACAGAGTTTTCTGTTCTAATAATTGGCAACACACCTTCTCGAGTACCACTATTACGCACCTAGCTTTTTTAAAGTCCGATCACAGGCCTCTTCTGATTCAACTTACCCCACCTTCATCCTACCCTACGACCCATAGGCCTTTCAGATTTCAGGCAGCTTGGTTGACTCAGGACGGCTTCGAGCAAATTGTAAAGGACAAGTGGAGCCCTACCATGTCGGATTTTAGCGAAGGAATCCACAATTTCTCGGAACATTTATAACACTGGAATTGGACTACTTTTGGCAACATTTTTCATCGCAAGAAAAGGCTATTGGCGCGTCTGATTGGAATTCAAACTATACTTGAAGACAAAGACACACCCTCTCTTCGGGAGCTTCAAGAGTACCTTCGATTTGAGTTAGAGCAGTTTCTTTGTGAAGAAGAGCTATTTTGGTATCAACGCTCCTGTTGCCAGTGGATAAGTCAGGGAGACAGAAATACCAAATATTATCAAGCTATCACGTCTACCCGACGAAGAACCCTGAGGATCGAGAAGCTAAAAGATGAATATGGGTACATAGGCTCGGACACGGACAACATCAAAAGGATGGCGAAGAATTTCCTCAAAAAACTGTACACGAAAGGCAGTTACCCCTCTAGGCACCTTCCCCTCACTAGATGTTTTCCGACACTCTCAAATAGGTCTATAGATGACTTGCATGCTCCTCTTACCCCTGCTGAAATCAAGGACGCATTCTTTGAAATGGTCCCTAACAAAGCTCCGGGGTACGATGGTTTTACTGTCCTATTCTACTAATCCCAATGGCATACTGTCGGGCTAGATTTGACCCTGTTTATCCAAAAAGTTTTTCGTCATGAAGTTTTGGATTATGCTCTTCATAGAACCATCCTGATTATGATACCAAAGGTTCCTTCGCCCACGACGATCACTCAATTTCGGCCTATAGCGTTATGCTCGGTGCTTTACAAAGCGATCTCTAAGATTCTTGTCAAGCGGCTCAAACCTCATTTAGATACCCTTATAGCTCCAATTCAATGCAGTTTCGTTCCAGGAAGGCTGATAACGGATAATATTATTATTACCCAAGAGGTGCTACACACCATGAAGAGGAAATCAGGTCAGAAAGGTATGATCGCTATTAAAGTAGACTTACAAAAAGCTTATGATAGGCTATCTTGGTATTTCATCCAAGATACTTTCATCGATATAGGCCTTCCGGACTCGATGATAAATCTGATCATGAAGTGTATTTTTTCGGTGACGATGCAAGTAAATTGGAATGGTGATCTCAGCGATTCGTTCACTCTCACCCGCGGTATCAGACAAGGAGACCTCCTATCGCCCTATCTTTTTGTTCTCTGTATGGAAAGACTAGGACACTTAATAACTACGTCGGTGTCGCAAGGCAAATGGAAGCCTATTCAATTAAGCAGAGGTGGGCCATATATCTCGCATCTCTTCTTTGCAGATGATCTCATAGTCTTTTCGGAAGCTTCAATGGAGCAAGTGGTCATCATTATAGACACATTGCATACTTTCTGTTCAGCGTCTGGATAAAAGGTCAACCAAGCTAAATCCCGTTGCTTTTACTCAAAAAATATACCTCATTCGCAGGCGCACCTTCTAAGTACAACTTTGGGTTACAAGACGACTAAGGATCTAGGACGCTACCTTAGAGTGCTGCTTCTGCATG
>JANIIA010000003.1:39960501-39984108 GCA_027478495.1 Erythroxylum alaternifolium | reverse complement strand
AATCGGTTTTCCAATATCCGAAACCGAACCAAACCATCCATCACATCGGTTTGGTTCGGTTTGGCCCGGTTTTGTCGATTTTTCGGGTTGGTTCAGTTTTTCGGTTTTTTTGCCCACCCCTACTTGTTACATAGGCTCTTCCTTACCTCTATAGTTATCTCATTAGGTTCAATTGTCCTTCTACTCTTCATCTTCCTCAAATCTCTTTTAATTTCTTTCCTTATGATTTGTCGACAAAAAGTAAAGTTATGACACCTCTCAGATATGCTAAGATCATTTTTTTCTTGATGTCATTTTTAGCCACAAGTACCCACCCTGCTTCATCTTTTATACTTTAAACTTGATCTAAGTCTCTTCCTTTCCGTTCCCTAGCTCCCGCAAACTTAAATATATCTTTTTTTCTATCTTTCCAATCGTTGGTATAATTTCTCGTAAGATCTGGTTTTAGCATTTGATACTATCTTTTTTGTCTCTTTCTTTACCAATTTATAACTTTCTCTATTAACTATCATCTCGATCTCTAAGGTGTTATCTAATAAAGATTTATAGGTAACATTCTTAATCTTAAACTTTTCTTACACCTTGATAATGATTTTGAAGCGAATCACATGTTATCTTCAACTTTATGGACGTTGCGAGGAAATTGTGTTCATTTATAGCTTATTAAATGAATAAAGGAGATTTAGTATCTTTCTTGTGAAGATATCTAAGAACCTCAACTAAGAGTATTATATCATTGTATCCCCTCTCAACTAACTGCCACATGTCTTGAGATACAAAGGGAGTCTTCATTTTAATGCTCCAAGCATCACATCCACTGCTTTCAAAAATAAGGATGAAAGGAATTTAATGATTAATTCCAAAGGTTTTATTAGCAACAAAAACTATGTTTTAAACTTTGACCCAAATGATAAAATAAAGGATTTTTAAATATCACATCTCTAAGATAGTAAAATAGAAAAATAAAAATAAATAAAAATTTTATCCAATAGGTTATAGGCATACAACTATTAATATAAAAAGAACATAACTTTATTAAGAAATAAGCTACAATAGATATACTTTAAAGATAACTTAATGACTACACTCAAGACACAATGACAATGATCTAATAAAATTTTACTATATTTTTTATTTTTGAAATGCCAAGACTTGATCTTAACTATAAATTAGTAAAAGCAATAATATTGGGACACTTGAATAAACAAACTCACTAAATTTGTACATTATTCTTTAACCTATCTTATATGTTTATTCATATTGGTCTCTGGGGTAATCAAAATACTATATTGTTCTTAATTGTGAACATGTTAGAATTTGTGTCGATGTATATAAGGCATATGTTGATTTAAATAGATTCTACCTACTACAATAAAATCATATCCTAAAGAACTTTCAAGAAAGTCAAGTGGATGTGCATATGACATACAGAGACTGAACCTAGGTTATATCTTTTGGCTCAAAATACATCTACTTTAAAGGGTTCTTTAAATCCATATATTTGGTGGGTTGAGAAGCAAATTTCTAATTGTGTCCATAAAACTACCTCTTTTTTCCTTCATTCCATAGTTGGTGTTCATAGGTTTCCTAATGAAGACTCAAAATGGCTTATGGATTAGGCCTAGTTGACTCTGATACAATCACCTTTCTTATGTCACTTATCCCTAGCCAAGCATTTTCTCTAAGGACTATAACTTTGTGAAACACAGTTTCTTTGAAATAGTGTCAAGGTGAGAGAGGCAGGTATGTTCATGGTTCCTCAAACCATTGAAAGTGTATGTTGGGAAACTAGTTGTGATCCAAGGATAGGAAAAGTAAAAAATTAAAATATTTACAATTTCTCGATCGAATCTCAATAATTGAATAACCTGAAAAACATGAATCATAAAAGTAATTGAGTCGTACCTTGTTTGAATTCCTACTGATACCTTTTCATAAGGTGTTAATCATGAGTTATTCAAGCATCCAACCTTTAATGATATCCACATATTAGAGAAAAATAACTTAACGTTTGAAGAGGAATAAGGAGGATTCTAGCTCCCTTATACTTATTTCTTATATGTAGAAAAAAAAAGCATTAGGGTTTATTTTTACTAAAATTAAATTTTCTAAATATAATTAAAGTTAAACTCTAATTATAATTTAATTTAATTTTAATAAAATCAAGTATTTCATATTTAATCCTTGAAGTTTCTCAAACTTCACAATTAAGTTCAAATTAATTTTTTCTTTTTAACTGCTTTTATATGTGACTCATTTGGTTCTGAATATATTGACAATAATTATAAATTCTAATTTTAACTCATAATTAGTATTAGACAATTTAAAACCCCTCTTAGTTTAACTTTAGATTTCCAATAAAATAATTTATAATTATAGATCAAGTTTAAAGTCTAACAATATATTATGACTACCTTAATATTAGGAATGCCAAAGTGATCTGACTTAATTCGTCAATGCGTGGTTATGATGTATAATTTAATTCTTTTGTGTGTTCATTCTTTCTAATTAGTAATTAATATAAAATTGATATTTGAAAACACATTTTCAAATTTTCAAATATCAATTCACTCCGACTTAAGAATTCCTTAAATCATTACTAATCAAGAATAGTGAAACAATCTTTCTAATTACTTTACAATGACGAATCCTTTATTGACTTACTTAACTATCTCTGTATGGTTCTGATTCACACTATATCCATGTATTACTGATTGAGCTACTCTATATAGAATAGGTTATAAGTAGCATCAAAACACTATAATTGCCACATCAGATGCTATACTAATTTCAAGTATAAGGATCAATTATACAATCACCTTAATAAAGAAATCCACAGACACATAAGTAATATTGCATTTGGGATCCTTATAATCGAATTAGTTCTGTGAAATTATTCATAAATAAGCACCTACACGTTTGTTTAAGTTTCTTCATAGTTTAATTTATAAGATCAATTGCTTTCTTCATAAGAAAGCAACATAATGTGTGCTATTTTTTACCATTTCATTAATATCTTGTTATGATGAAAGCACAGTTAGGAACAATTTAAGAATAATATATAAGTGTACATTGAATCTCATAATTACGATCTCATCAAAATTTTAATTGCACAATAATTATTCTAAGGATTGTATCTTTAGGCTATATTTGGTTAGATGTAAGGTTTTTAATAGAATGGAATGAAATGGAATGGTTTATAATGGAATAGAATATAAACGGATGTAATATTAGAAAATTGCTATTTAGGAGGAAAAGAATGGCTCATAATGTAATATAGTAAAATGTCACTTGGAAGAAGGGTTTATAATGTAATATAGTAAAAAGTTGTTTATCATTTTGTAGTCCATCCTAAACCCCCCATACCGGAGGTTTCTCATTTTTATTGTTTAGGATGGAATGAGATGTAATATGAAACCCTCCTCTTCCATCTCATTCTATTATAAACTTTCCTCCCAAACGATAGAATAATATTACATTTCATTACATTCCATTAATAAACCACCAACCACACATAGCCTTAGTATTAAAACATAAAATATAATTAAAAATACAAAAAGATTAATAATGCCTTTCTTAGTTAAAATAATAATGTTGTGCATAAAATTGCAACTAATTAATTATCTGTAAGGGCATAAATTGACAATCTCTCTCTTGCACTAGAGTCAATTGCCTTTGCATTTAATACCATATTCATCCATATGCTGATCATATCTCTTCTGAGACAATGACTTAGTGAGAGGATCTGTAAGATTGTCTTCAATGAAAACTCGTTCTAATGTTATATCATTCTACTTCAATATCTTTTTAAATAAGGGAAAGCATATGTTTGAACCATTAATAAGAAATTAGGTCCTTTACATATGCAATGGCACTATTGTTGTCACAGTATAATACAATTGGCTTAACAATGCTAGAAGCCACATTAAGTTCAATGATGAACTTTTTGGTCCAAACTGCTTCCTTTATTGCCTCTGACATGAAAATGTACTCTACCTTAGTCATAAAATTTACAGTGGTTGGTTGTTTAGAACTCTTATAACTTACCACATTACCATTCAAAGTAAATATGTAACCTGACTATGATATACTATCATCTCAATCAGACAAAAACTAACATCTAAATACCCCTGAACTCTTAGTTCAACTCCTTCATAGACCAAGAAAACACCTTTATTCCTTCTCGAGTATTTTAAGATGTTTTTCAAAATTATCTAGTGACCATAACCAATATTGGCATACAATTCTATTTATTTATAGAGATTGTCATCACTCTTTTGTCTGTTCAATGGTGTACATATACAAATTACAAAATTTCATATCCCTTAACAGTATCATTTAAAAGTAATATTGCATCATTAAATTTATATGGTAATCCAAAAGAGATATTAAACACAGCTTAAATCCTTAATTACAAATTGTTAAGAAACTACAATTTCCTTCATTACATATCAAGCATTCTTTAATCAAAAGACACATCCAAAGGTATTTTTACTTCTAACAGTTGGCCTTGGTCTCCGTAGATGATCCCTGTGCCTTACTCCTAATATTTGGACCTATACAGATTAACAACTGTACTAAGCTTGAAAGCTTAGTGGGGAAATACTTAATTTAGATGACCATTCACGACAATCATCCACTAAGCAAACACACATTCTTGAATATTATAAACTCATGTAAACAATGAGGACATAATTAAGCAAAGTACATAATTCAAATATGATTCAATATATTATCCATATACCGAAATGCACATTTATAAGCCAAATATTGATATTTAAAACTCATAAATACAAATTATTCATGTTATCATATTGTATCTCTTATTTATGACTGTTAAACTTCCTTTCTGTGCTAAGCCTACACATTTCCAATAGGTGTGGATAATAGAAGATGTGGATATCCAAAGATATCAATCTGTGGATACCTAAAGGTATCGAACTATGGATACTTGAAGGTATCGAATTGTGGAGACACTATAATCTCGAAATGAAGACACCAGTGGTGTCAAACCGTAGCAGCTGTACTGTAACCCTATAGGCATGCCTATCTATCCATCACCAAGACAATGAAGCAAACACTGTAACATTTTCCTTTAATCATTTACCAATTTCATGATTAATATATTGACAAGTCATATGATATTCATTTGAAATCATAAAATTTGTATGTAAACTTTTATGGTCAAACAAAGCAATAAATAGGCATATAAATCATTTGTATATGTGTAAATTTCCTTTAGTGCATTATGTTCAATATTATATTTCAATGTTTAATCACCCCCTTTCAAATATGGTAAGTCATATTTTATTTATTTCTAGGTGTTTGAAAATTTTCATAAACATTAGAAAAGGTTCTGATATGGTTCAGTGAAAGAAAAATAAAAACAAAGCACTCAAAATAGTGCAAAATGTGCTAAGCACACAGTGGGTCTAAAAATAGGCAAACAAATCAGTTCAGAAGCAAACATTAAAATTAGGCTTTGAGGTCTTCTAAATATTTGTTCCCTTATGTCTCTAATTTCCATATCATCAAAGATCATTTATGAGCGCTACATTTTCCTTTTGCTTTTAAATATACAGATCTAATATAGTAGGGGACGACATATCCTACTAGTACATCACGGACTATATGTCTCTTAAACTAGTTGTACATTATATGTATCAACTTAAGGTTCCTATTCCATTTGGATGTCAATTTATAGTTCTTAAACTTTTATAAGTTCTAACTCACTCCCACTACTTTCCTTAAGAATAAATTATGTTTTTAGGAATGTAACATCTTTTAAGACCTACACTTTTTCTCAAGAGGATGGTAAAATTGATATTTGACATTATCTTTTAAGTTTTTCATAAATTTGCATTTATCTGACTTAGCTTGAAGCTTATCAGATGTTGCATGCTTCATATAAGCTTCACATCCCTAAATATTTAAGTATAACAAGTTATGTCTTTTACCATTCCATATTTCATACAAGGTCTTATCAACCAATTTGGATGGAAATCTACTAAGAAGGTAAGCAATAGTTTCAAGGGCATATCCCTAAAAGGAGATAGGAAGGATTGCTTGACTTAACATAGAATGTACTATATCTAATAGAGTATGTTTTCTCTTCTCTGACAGTCCATTATGTTATGGAGTTCTAGGAGGAGTCCATTATAAGAGAATCCTATTCTTATTTAAATAACCAAGAAACTTATGGTCCAAGTATTCACCACCTCCATTATGTTTATTTCTCAACCTTAAGTTTAAATTCTTTGAACTTTTCAAATAATCTAGACTTTTGTTTCTTTAAGTACAAATAACTATATCTAGAATGATCATTTGTGAATGTAATAAAATATAAGTATCCACCTCTAACATAAGTAGACATAAGGCCACATACATTTGAATGTATAATATGAAATAACTCAGGGTCACTCTTTCCCTTTCCATTAAAGGCTATTTTGGTCATCTTTCCTAATAAACAAGATTCACAAGTTTTATATAATTCATAATCAAATATACTTCTTTATGTAACTTTGTGATTTTTGTCTCGTTGATATGACTTAACTTGCAAAGGAAAAAATAAGATAGATTTTGGTCTTTTAGCTTTCTTTTCTTGATATTTATATTAAGGATTGGCCTATCAGGATCTAATCTATACAAACCATTTGGAAGTAATCTAGATCCATAATAAACATCATCTTTATAAAAAAACAAATCTTATTTTTAATAATAAAGGCAATCCAATCAAATCTAAATATGGAATGGAAATGATGTTTCTAATAGTAATGAGACGTAATAACAATTATGTGGTTCTAGTTCAAGACTAAAAGGCAAAGCTATGCTACAAGTTTTTATAGCTACTGCATCAACTCTTGCTCTATTGCCAACTTGTAGGTCCACTTTGTCTTTCCTTAAAGATCTATTCCTTGTTAGTGTTTTCATGTTATTACAAATATGAGAACCGTATCGAGTATCTAATACCTAAGAATGTGGAACAAAAGTGGAAAGATTAGTCTCAATTATAATCATACTTTAAGAAGCAACTTCCTGAAACTTCTTATTTTTCAAGTTGGCAAGATAAGTTTTGGAATCTGTCTTATGGCATCTATTGTCTCCATAAAGTAAATATGTGCCCTTATCATTATCATTTTTCTTGACACATCCTTTTTTCTTTGCTACTTTAGTAGAAATCTTTTATTTCTTATTCTTATTCTTATTATAATTCTTTTAATCGCTCTTAGAAGAATCCTTACATAAAGAGGTAGTTTGTTTTTTATAAAGAGGTCCTTTTCTTTTTATAGGCCTTTTGAACCTTTTTCCTTCGATTCTTGTATCTTGTGTAACCAAAATACTTTTGTTTGTAGTATTACCCTTTTAGTTATTTTAGTTATTTATTTCATTTTTCTCTTTCAATTGTTTACTTATTTTATTGACTTATTTGTTTTTTTTCTTGTCAGTTTATTAATTTACTTACTTTTAACTTTATTTTGAATTTGAGTTTCTTTATTTTGATTTTGATTTATTTTTATTAGTTATACAGTAATTTGTTTATATTTTACCGTTATTTACTTCAAATTGTTTTAAAAAATCTTCTCTTGTGGGTTTATAAAAAAGACTCTATCTACTAATTAGAGATAAAACTGCTTATTTCTAGACCTTCTTAAACCCTCCATCTCAGCATGATTTTTGTTATAACATTTTTGTTGCTGGTATCTTTAAATGATGTGTTTGCCTTCTTTATGATACCTCCTTTCTATAGATAACTTTAATATAAGATTTGCCATGAGGTAACATTTGCAATATCCCACATCTTAAATCTAAACTAGTGTAGAGATTTGCTTTTATCTTTAGGGCGAAAATGATGTAATAAATTATAAGAATTCAAGTTACTACAATGAATGTGGATAATGTAATAAATATACCCTTTTACGACATTCTCCTTTTGGGTTTGTCTGTAACTACGTTTCTGTGCATATCAATTACATATATTTGCATATGATATGGCCTTAGTTATTAATTAGTTTGTTAGCACATAATTAGTAGTATTAATGTTCTACGTTTCTATAAACTACGAAATTGAAATCAGACCTTACTAATAGCTTTCAGTTTTCAAAGAAAGGGAATAAACATCTTTAAAATAGACCATGAATTTCGCAAGTAATGAATGAAAGGGAAATGCTTGACAATAGGACTTCTAAAATTGTTGCATAAAGAAACAAAATATAAACATTTGAAATTCTGCTGGGGTGTGAGAAATGACAACGAACCAACCTTGGAAGGAAACGACTAAAGGTCTCAATTTTGAACGAGATTCTGTCGTGGTGATGATGAAGCTTCATTGGATCTCACTTAATCATATTGCTATTTATTATTCTAACCTTCAGATTTTGATATTTTGTTTATTTATGGGGTCTGACAAATTCGAATTCGCTTCATTGGATCTCACTTAATCATATTGTTTATTAATGAAGGACAGACTCGTTGCGTCTCTGCTTCGTGAAAGGGAAAAGCCGAGTTGGAACAGGCCCACCGCTGAAATTTCAGAGGCAAAGCTTCGAAAAGTAAACGATAGAGATTTAAAATTAAACAGAGAACAAACAAAGATCAATAGACCCCCAAATATCTAACGTTGACTTGGAAGTTGGAGGATGGCTAGTGATGACATAATTGCAATTTTAAAGAAATAAAGGGCCATTTTGTAATTCTTCTTCGTCTAAAACCTGAGGACTAGAAGGAAATTTTTCATAGGCCTGCAAAACTGAATTACTAGAGTCCATTCACCTAACGCACGAGATACAAGCTTTTTATTTTTATTTTTATAAAAAGATTATTTTTATAACTTAAATATTGAGCATGTAACTTTATAGTTATAAAAGAGACTAATCAACAATTTTTGAGTAATTAATCACTATACATATAATTTTTTCTCTCCCTGTCTTCCTGAGTTGCAAGTTACAAGGACCTATATTTTTCTAAAATTTTCCTCTTATTTATTTATTTATTATTTATTATTTCCATTCATTTATATAAATCATTTTTAAATAACTTTTTTATTAATTAAAAATAAGACTGAATAATAATAAAATTTCTCAAATTTTATATCCCAGCGGAATTATTAATAAATGGGTGATGTTTTTATATTATTAACTTAAAAAAAAGGAAAAGAGTTAATTAGTAAAAATAAAGAGAATTGAAAAATAAAATCTAAAGGAGGGGGTTCGCAGACGCGGAGCAGATAGACCAAAGACAGAGAGTGACAGAAACGAAGAGACCGAAAGAGAAAAAAGTAAATCCAAGAAAACGAAGAAGAAGAAGAAGAGACAGAGAGAATTCTCAGAGAGAGAGAGAGAGAGATCGGAGTTGGGGAAGACCGACTCAGGAGTGAATTAGGTCACGTCTTGTTGGTTCTACTATTAACTGTCAGATTCATTTCTGACCCTTAGATCCCCCATCTTGTTCTCCATATACTCTCTCTCTCTGTGTTTGTATGTGTGTGCGAGAGAGATTTAGAAGCCGTCATCGGTAACTCACTATCTGAATGATCGGTTCGGTTTTCAGGGTATACCCGTTTCTCAGGTAAATATTAGCTTGGGATAGCTACTTTGTAGTTTCTGTTGGTTTGTTTCTGAGAAATGGAGGGGTTTTAGAGGAAAAATGAAAGATTGGATTTTTAGGAACCGTATCTTGAAGAAAAAGGGGTTGTGTAGTTAGTTTAAGGTAGTTAAATGTTAGTTGGGGAGTGGGTTTTCAATTTGGTTCATTGGGTTTCTTTCTTCTTTCTTTTTTCTTGGAATTATTTATTTTCCTTTTTATGTTCTTACTGTATAAACTAACATTTGTTTTCTGATGTGAAGCCCCAGATTTTGGGTTTTTCTTAAACTACCATCCATCTGTATTGATATGAAAACAAAACCTTCAACTTTATTTTTCTTTTTAAAAAGAATTCGGCTTTCTTATGGTGGATTTCTGTTATTCGCCAGGGTTGAGGTTTGTGAAGCGTGATTGAAGGGAAATGGAGCCAAAGATCGGTTAACTAAAGTGTGATTTTCGGGAAATATGGGAGGAATTTGGGAATATTTCACGGAAATTAACCATTATTCCAATCCTTATTAGTTCGTCTACTGATAATTGATCTTTTTCCTACTGGGAATAATTTGGATTCCGTGAAAGATTTGAATTTGACTGTAGGACGAAAGTGTTGAAAGGTAAAAGCCTCTAGTTTACCCTGTTTCCTGTGCTGACTGAAGCCCTGAAAACTTAAAGTTCTTGGATAGCCTAACTAAATATTTTAATATCGACTACACTCAACAACAATGGAACAGTCTTTGTAGCTTAGAGTTGCGGAGAGACATTGAAGAGTGAAATAGAAAGAGATAGTAAGACAGAAGTAATGGAAGACGTTTCCAAGTATTGCCACAGTCCTGCACATTTGGCAGTTGCTCGACGTGATTATGCAACTCTCAGACGTATTGTTGCATCCCTCCCACGGCTTGTCAAGGCTGGTGAAGTTAATACTGAAGAGGAGTCTATTGCTGCCGAGAAACAAGCTGATGCTCTCTCTGCAGTCATTGATCGCCGAGATGTCCCTGGCCGTGATACTCCATTGCATCTTGCTGTCAAATTGCGGGATCCTATATCTGCAGAAATTTTGATGGCTGCTGGTGTGGATTGGAGTCTTCAGAATGAAAATGGTTGGAGTGCTCTTCAAGAAGCAGTTTGCACAAGAGAGGAGTCTATTGCTATGATAATTGCCAGGCATTACCAGCCTCTTGCTTGGGCAAAATGGTGTCGTCGTCTTCCAAGAATAGTTGCTTCAGCAGCTCGTATTCGAGATTTTTACATGGAGATAACTTTTCATTTTGAAAGTTCAGTAATCCCATTTATTGGACGCATTGCCCCATCAGATACTTACCGTATTTGGAAACGGGGTTCTAACCTCCGTGCTGATATGACTCTAGCTGGATTTGATGGATTTCGAATTCAAAGATCAGAGCAGACGTTTCTTTTTCTAGGAGAAGGTTACTCTTCAGATGATGGCAGTATATCCTTGCCTCGTGGTTCTTTGATTGTTCTTGCTCACAAGGAAAAAGAGGTTACAAATGCTCTGGAGGGGGCTGGTGCCCAACCAACAGAAGCTGAAGTTGCCCATGAAGTGGCTTTAATGTCACAAACTAATATGTATAGGCCAGGCATCGATGTCACCCAGGCTGAGCTTGTTCCTCATCTGAATTGGAGGCGGCAGGAGAAAACTGAGATGGTTGGGAGCTGGAAGGCTAAAGTGTACGACATGCTTAATGTGATGGTGAGTGTGAAGTCAAGGAGAGTTCCAGGTGCAATGACAGATGAGGAGCTTTTTGCTGTTGATGATGAAGAGAGGTTGGTAAATGGTGCTGAGAATGAGGACTTTGATGATGTCTTGACAGCTGAGGAGCGAAAGCAGTTGGATTCTGCACTTCAAATGGGAAACTCAGAGGGCCTTTGTGAGGATGAGGAACCTGGGGTGGTTGAGTTGCAAGAAAATGGTTTAAGAGGTCCCTGTGAAAATGGTGAATCTGATTGTGCAACTAAAGAAAAGAAGAGTTGGTTTGGTTGGAAGAGTAAAGGTACGAAAAACAGTGGTGATGATCCTGAAGATTCAAAGATCTTGAAGAAGTTCTCGAAGTTGGCACCAGAAGGTGGTGCACAGAAATCTGCTGATCATCTAAAATCATCAACTGAATTGGTTAAGGAGGATGCTAAGGGAAAGGATAAAAGCAGCAAGAAGAAAAAGAAGAAAGGGACAAGCAATGAGTCAAAGCTTGAAAGCGAGTACAAGAAGGGTTTAAGACCCGTACTTTGGTTGACGCCAGATTTTCCTTTAAAAACGGAGGAGCTCCTGCCTCTGCTTGACATATTAGCCAACAAGGTCAAGGCAGTTAGGCGACTAAGGGAGCTGTTGACAACTAAATTACCATCTGGAACATTTCCTGTCCAGGTAATATGAAATGTGCACCAACCAAACCATATTCATTACTTCAGCTTCGAGTGCAATTTTTCCTTTTTTTGACTCCATAAAAGTCAGTTTATCACTCTGTTTTCTGGCTTTCTTTTTCTTGCACTTGTTTTATTCTTTTACTTTTGAATGAGAAGTATTATCTACGTTTCAATATCAAGAGCATTGGGATCTCTAGTCCCTTATTTGGAGCTGTTCGCTTGAATTTCCTATTGTAGGTTGCAATTCCCATTGTACCAACCATTCGTGTACTTGTTACTTTCACAAAATTGGAGGAGCTTCAGCCAGTGGAAGAATTTGCCACCCCTCCTTCCAGTCCAGCTCAATTCCACGATGCCAAGTCCAAGGAATCAGAGGGCTCGTGGATTTCATGGATGAGAGGAAGTCGTAGTGGACAATCAAGTGATAGTGATAGTAACCGTTTCAAGGATGAGGTTGACCCTTTTCATATTCCATCCGACTATGCCTGGGTTGATGCCACCGAAAAGAAACGCCGCATGAAAGCCAAGAAAGCCAAGAGCAAGAAACACAGGAAACAGACAGCAGCTAGAGGAGGGGACGGGGGGACCCATAATTTGACTGAGGACGTGGAGTAATAATTGCATGTAATGTGCCAGCAGGTGACGAGGAGGTAAGGCTTTGCATACGCACATCTGACCTTCAATTCTTAGGAATCTTGGATGATTTACAGGTTATATTTTAGTTCTCCTCCATGTTGATTAGAAAAGCCACTGTTGATGTATTTTTATGTGCAACTGGGGAGAAACTGTATCTCCTTTTTTATATTTTCCTTTTATTATCCTTTCTCCTTTAAAGATCAGTTGTATCTAAGTCTCTGCATTAAATTTTTGTGATTGATGTTCTTTTCCTTTTTCTACTCTGTTTGTTTCAGAAAAGGAGGAATGATGACAGTACTTAACGACTTTCCTTTAATTGGGTTTTGAAATGTGGTTTCAATTTGAACTTCAGAAGTATATCTAACATTTTCAGATTTTCAGCAGTGCATTGTGTACATCACTGGATAGTCAAACCTTACAAAAACTAAATTAAAAATTTCGACTCTCAAAATATGTGCGGTCTACTCCTGTAAGTTCCTTTGCCGTCATGGTTATTACAATTGTTTTGGTGATTCTGTTTTTGGCTACTCTCTTTTTGTTTAGTTTTTCGTTCTTTTATGACTTACTTCATATCTCTGTCTCGTATTGTTATATTAAGTATTGATATAGCAAATTAGCTTATTATAAACAATCTATTTAAAGGTACCATTATTTTCTTGAATGAGTTTTTTTGTTTTGGGAAAATAAATGAATGTTTATTGACAATAGCAAAAGCTACAACCACATCACAGTGTTTGTTAAGTTATAAGCATTCTGGTTTGTTTACGATAATAAGGCAGCTACGTTACGGGCCATTCAGCTAGGTTAAACAAAATAGCCCAGTTGATGTGGGACTCCAGAGTGATGATCACAGGTTCCATTTACTCTTCATTTGGGTGGAGAGGTATTGGTCAGTCTTTTTAGTAACTAAAACAGCCCTTATCCAATTTAAAATTTTGTCGGCGAGCAGGTGATCGATCTTGTTTGGCTTGCTTGTAAATTCAGCAGTTACGTTCTTTCCAAACTGCATAGATGGCAGTGGTAATTTTGTTTATTAATCTCTCGTTGTGCTTGAGAGATTAACAAACTTGTTCAGAGTTGTCTCTCAGTCGTATGTGTATGTTTTAACATCCAACGTAATTTGGATTCTGCTTCAAATGGATTTGTAGTAGCTACAAGAGAAGAATAAATAGTCTCAATTTTCTTCTGTTGTGTTGCGTAGGACAAAAGTGGAGTCTCTAGGTGCACATCTAGATTTGGTTCGTAGCCTGTTCTTAATCACAAGTCAAGTGATTATTAAGGCTTTTGAGTTTAGAGTATTCTTCCAATAAAAGGTTGAACCACGGCATAGCTGCTTGGCTACCAGTAAATAGTTTGCGACATGTTTCTTTTGAGAAAATTCCTTGGGGGGTTAGATGTCCAGTAGATGGTATCCTCAGTCCTTCTACCGTTCAGCTGGGGTAATAATTCATTCAAAGCAGTGAAACCCCTGAAGTTGCCGTGTCAGTTTCCTCCTTGGATTATAGAGGAAACTTTAAAGTGAAGGGGTAATCTATTTCTCGACTAAGAAATTTCAGATCTGTGGATAAGAGGGATTGCATCCGTCGAATTGTCGAACCACACCCAAGTATTTTGTCCATTCCTACCTTATGTTTAATGGATGGCTAAAGCAGGCTATGGAAGCTAAGCAGCTGATTGACGAATGACGATCCATGAATATTGAGTCGACCTAGCGAATTTCTGGTTGCGAAGGTGATATGCATGGACCCATTTGGTCTTGCTTAACAGCACCTTTTGTGTAGTTTAAATAGAAATTATATCCAACCCTCTGTGTTTCTTAGAAATGGTTCTCTAGACTAGACCTTTGCTTTTTTTGAAATTTTCAGTTTTCCCACTCCGTAGAAAAGCTTTCACGGTGATCTTTGGAAGAATAACGTGAACCATGTAAACTGCCAAGAACAGAAATTATAAGGGTAAGTCGAGCAGCATAGAACAAAAATCTATTTTGTCAAAATTTCACTCTGGATTGTATCTTTTCCAAGAGAGGCAGACAATTAGAATATTTTAGCTTTGAGGTGGCGATAGGTTCATCAAGGTATCTGAATAAAAGGATGTTGGTTGTGCAAACATGTGGTATATTTCTATCAAGTATGATGTTGTTAGATCATCATGTAATGGTTAGAAAATATGAATCTCACTTAATTGATGAAACATTTATCTTTTCTGCAAGCGAAATCATATATTAACAAAAAAAAAGATATCTGCTAAATAATGTAAATATTTAAATTCATGAATTTGATTACTCCCATAAATAAAGACAAAATCGCAGAAACAATTCGTTGCTCAAATACCCAATCAACTAAAGATCAATTAATATTTTCAAAAATAATAAATTAAAAATCGATAAGCTAAATTTAATACACGTATAAAGTCTAAAGTCCAAGGATTTGTACTAATAACAATGCTCTTATCATATAAGAAATAAAATAAAAAGATGGAATACAGAATCTTTTTATTTCCCGTTCATTTCAACTTCTGTGAACTTGGGATTTACAAAGATTTCTATATTATCATTAAAACAAATTTGCCTGTTACTTCTAAAACTGTAGGCAATTAAAATAAATTGTCATGCTGAAATATAGATGCTAAGAAAGAATACAAACACTCAAGAAATAAAATTTTGGGCACACAAAATTTTTTTATTCAAGGAACTTAGCTTTAGTTAATAGCCAATAAACAATTCTCAATAGAGAACTCGCCTGAGTTTTACTTTTATATCTCTCAATTCTTGTACACACACATACACTAATATAATACAACAGGTACAAGCTTCCTATATATATTGAAAGTCATTTTTTTAACTACTAAAGCCAACATAAGACAACTTCTAAACAACTCACAATTTTTGACTATTGACAACAAATAAATTCAGTTATTTGACAGCTAATAAATTGACATAATGAGCTCTTAGAAAACGTAAACAAACAGCTAAGAAATACCTAATAATCTTTGACTATTCAAAGCCTTAATAATTAAACTTTCAAAAGAATTTCAGCAGCTTCTGGCAAATAATAGCAGCCAAGTTTAATATCCAACATCCTCCCTTAAATTTGTCTTGATCATCTCGAGCATTTTTTTAACTTCAAGAACAAATTAATTTTGAGTGGCTTTGTAAAAATGTCTGCCATTTGATCTTCTGATTTACAATATTCAATCATAATTTCTTTATCTATTATCAATTCTCGAATATAATGATATCTGATATCAATGTGTCTGCTGCAACCGTGAAAAACTAAATTAAAGCAATTGTTGATTTATTATTACAAAATATTTGTAGGAGCATCTTGTTGATGTTGTAGCTCGCTTAGCATCTTCCATAACCAAATTGCTTGAGTAGCACAACTTGTGGCTGCTATATACTCTGCCTCTGCTGTTGAAAGGGAAATTATTTGTTGTTTCTTAGAGGACCAAGAAAATACACTTGGACCAAGATGAAAAACATAATCCGAAGTGTTTTTTCTAATTTTAGTGTCACCTCCCCAATCATTATCTGTGTATCCAGTTAGCTTTGCCTTGATAGCATATGAATAAAATATGCCTTCATCAATTTTTCCTTTCATGTATCTCAAAATTCTCTTTGCAGCTTGCTAATGAGATTGTCCTCGAGAATCCATGATCCTGCTTATAAATCCAACTCCATAAACAATGTCAGGTCTTGATGCTGTAAAGTATCTTTGATTTCCAACCAATTTTCTAAAATTAGTTGAATTGACAAGGTCACCATTACTTTCTCTTTCAAACTTCAATCTTTCTTCTATTGGTGTCAGCATCGGTTTACAGGCTTCCATCTTGAACTTCTTTAAAACATCTATTTCATATTTCTTTTGTGAAATAAAAATTCCTTCATTTGTTTGCTTCACTTCTATGCCAAGAAAATAAGACATTAGGCCCATATCTGTCATCTCAAACTGTGTAGTCATGTTTTCTCTGAATTCAGCTAACAATTTGTAGTTGTTACTAGTAAAAATTAAGTCATCCACATATAAACAAACAATATCTCCATTTTTATTGGTCTTGAAATATAATGCACGTTCATACAGGCTCCTGTGAAATTCTTTGTCAATAAAGAATGTGTCAATATGTGTATAACATGCTCTAAACGCCTACTTCAATCCATATAAAGCTTTCTTCAACTTATATACCTTGTCTTCTTCTCCTTATTTTAGATAATTTGGTTGTTGCTCTATGTAAACTTCTTCTTCAATTACACCATTCAAGAAGACAGACTTGACATCTATTTGAAATATTTTTCATTACTTTTGGATAGCAAGAGAAAGAATCATACGTACCGTGTACAATCTAGCAACTAGAGCAAATACTTCAAAATAGTCAATTCCTGGTTTTTGTTTATACCTTTTTGCCACTAATCGTACCTTGAAACTTTCTCTCTCTATTTGTCTTGAGCTTTGTTTGTTTATATCCTTTTGCCACTAATCATGCCTTGAAACATTTTATCTCTCTATTTAGCTTAAGCTTTGTCTTATATACCCATTTAACACCAATAGACTTTTTTCCCTTTAGAAGCATATTTAACTCCTATGTATTATTTTTTTTCAATTGCTTGAATCTCTTCATTCACCACGTTAATCCAACAATCATCATTGGCTGCTTGTTCATAAGTCATAGGATCACAATCAACAAATAAGGTATAGTAAGTAACATCTTTCTCCCTATCATTAAGATCATCATCTCTATCAACTTCAAAATCTTGTAAATGGGCAGGCGGACGTTGCTCTCATTGTGGATATCTACGAGATGGTGTATCAGTTGTTGTTTCATTTGGACCTACAGTGCCTGCTGGTGGCTCATCAACTTTGTTATCTCGTTTTACTTCTTCATTTATAATTACTAGTGCAAGCAACAACTCTTTTTCTTTTCCTTACCAATCTCGCACTCCATCTTCATCAAAGATAACATCTCGACTGATGATTATCTTTTAGCTTTTTGGATTCTATAACTTGTGGCCTTTAGTTTCTTCACTATACCTAACAAAAATGCATTTTTCTACCTTGTCATCTAGCTTCTTCCTTAGTTCATTTGACACATGTGCATAGGCAATGCAACTAAATACTTTCAAGTGACTAAGATCAGGCTTTTGCCCACTTCAAGATTCTTGTGGAGTTTTATCACGTACATTTTTGACAAGACACTTATTTAAGATGTAGACTGCACAAGCCACTGCTTCTGCCCAAAAACTCTTAGATAATTTCTTGCAATATAGCACGCTTCTTATCATATTCATAATAGTCCTATTCTTTCTTTTTGTCACTCCATTTTGTTGAGGAGTGTATCTTGCAGTTGATGCTTAACATCATGTATCCTCAAGAAATCATCACAGACAATAACTTTGTTCCCCTATCAATTCTCAAGGTTTTTAGATTAAAATCACTTCATCTTTTACCATATGCCATAAAACTCTTAAGCGTATCACAAAAAGTAGATTTATTTTTAAGGAAATAAACTCATGTCTTTCTACTAAAGTCATCAATGAAAGTAATAAAGTATTTGTTACCTCCATTGGATGGGACATCCACATAGCATAAATCAGAGTGCACCAACTCAGTGGTTTTGTAGTTCTCCATGCACATCCTTTAGGAAAAGGATCACGATGCCTTTTTCCTACCACACAATGTTCACATAGGTGTTCAGGAACTTGGATAATAGGCAAGCCTATAACCTATTTTTTATTTGCAAGGAACTTGATATTTTCAAAGTTGAAATGCTCAAGTCGAATATACTAGAGCCAATTATCATTAGCAATTGTGGTATTATAGCATCAAGTAGCATCATACTTTATATTTATCGAAAATAGTCGATTTCTTGACATGTTTTCTTTACTATCAAGCCCATCTCCACATCATTTATGGTGCAATCTCTCTTGTTGAAGTGCAAATCATAGCCTTTCTCGACTAGTTGTCCCACATTTAAGAGATTTTAGCATATATCAGGTGCATAAAATACATCTGATATATAATTTAAAGATCCATCCTTCAATCTGATGGCAATATTTCCTTTTCTCAAGACTTTAAGTTTTGAATTGGCACCAAGCTTACCAATGGTTTGGAAGCTTTCATCTCAGTCAAAAATAATTCTTTCTTCCCACTTAGATGGTTATTGCAGTCTGTATCTAATAACCACTGATAGTCATTCTTATCGATAATTGTATGACTGGTTATAAGAACTGTGTGCATATTATCTTCACTTTCTACAACTCGAGCATGACTCTCTCTAATATTCAATGCTTTGGCACGACATTCTTGACTATAGTGACCATAATTTTTACAGTTATGGCACTGAATATGAGATTTGCATTCAGACTCAAAATGCTCGAACTTCTTGCATTTATGACATTGAATATTATAATTATTTTGAAAAGAGCCATTACCTTTTGTGTTTTGGCTTGAGTTAGTTCAAAAATTCCTTCCTTTTTCTTTAAAATTTTGACTTTTTTTATTTTGATTCATCCTTCTTTGCACTGGTCCTTCATTTCTTACATTTTTTTAAGCTTTTAATGCTTACTCAATTATGCCACTTGACTTTCATTCATTCGCATTTCATGTGACTCCAAAGACGTTTACAAATCATTCAATGTCATTGTGCTAAGATCTTTTGACTCTTCAATAGCTGCTACCACGTAATCAAATCAAGTTGTGAGTGTGCGCATAATTTTCTTTATGACTTCTTTTTCTATCATACTATCACCATTGTTCTTCATATCACTGACTAATTTATCCATTCGTGAAAAATAATCCCGAATACTTTCATCCTTGCCTTGTTCCATCAACTTGAACTATCACTTTAGGCCCTGCAATCTCATTCGTTTAATTAGATTAGCACCTTCATATGCCTTGATAAAAAATTTCCAAGCTTCCCTTGCTATTGTAGCATGGAATTTTTTCTCAAGAATAGGCAGCTCCACAGGTTAACAAATTAAAAACAAAGTTCTCTCATTTAGTAAACGATCTTTGTTCTAGTAAACAATCTTTCTCTACTTGTTATTGATTTGTTTTTCCTTTCTCTTCTTCTGTTGATTCCCATAACCACTAGATCAAGCATTTCCGCATAATGAAATTTGGTTTACCATCGAACTTGAAGATAACTGTTTGTACTTTTTGAACTTGATTGGCAGTCAAAGATGAACTTGCTGTCATCTTAATACAAACTAGCTCTAGAACCAGATGTTGGCAATTAAAATAAATTGCCTTGCTGAAATATAGATGCTACGAAAGAATATGAACACTCAAGAAACAAAATGTTGGGCACAAAATATTTTTATTTAAGGAGCAACACACTCAGAACTTGGCTTTAGTTAACAGCCAATAAACATTTCTCAACAAGGAACTCGTTGGAGTCTTCCTTATATATCTCTCAATTCTTATACACACACACTAATACAATACACAAATACAAGCTTCCTATATATATTGCAAGTCATTTTTTTTACTACTAAAACTGACTTAAGACAACTTCTAAACAGCTCACAATTTTTGACTATTGACAACAAATAAACTCAGTTATTTGATGGCTAATAAATTGACATAATAAACTCTTAGAAAGCGTAAACAAATAGTTAAGAAATACCTAACAATCTTTGACTATTCAAAGCCTTAATAATTAAGCTTTCAAAAGAGTTTCACCGGCTTCTAGCAAATAATAGTAGCCAAGTTTAATATCCAACAGAAACTCTCCACTATCGTTTGATATATATCATTTATTTTTTCATGACCGAAAGGTAGTTCATCTAAATCAATTTATAATAGAAACATGTGAATACATGTTACAACATTATAATTAGCTGTATTTAAATTTGTAATTTCTAAAGAAATAATTTAACTGATAATTTGAATACAATTTTAATGACATTTTAACATTAATCAAATCAAATACTTTTAAATTATATTATGATGTTAAAATAAATAATTATTTTTTGTGAAACACTAATAATGAGTAATAAGTTTTAAATGCAATATTAATAATCTATGTAAATAATATACTCTTCAATAGTCTTTATGCGAGATTTTCATTATTTATATTATATTATAATGGAAAAGTGAGTTGATGCTTGGATATTTTAAATTAAATTGAAAGAATAAAATAAAAATATTCATATTTGAATTATATAATTAATTTTTTATCAAACTAAAAGAATTTTGTTGTTAATTTTAACTTAGTACAATTATGAATATTTTGTGATACTCAAATAAAAAAATTAAATTGAATTATGTCAAATTGAATAGGATTGAAAGAGCTGAATTTTATGTTATTTAACTTTGTAATAAGTAATTTATTATACTATTTTATAAAATTTAAGTTTATTAATTTTAAAATTTTTATATATAATTTTTTACTTGAACTTGGATCTACTAAAGCCGCTAATTTGTAACATTTGGATTAAAAATATAGATGGATAAGAATTCTTGATAAATTAAGTTGTAATAGAGAATAATATATGAGTTTGAGAATTGTCTTTAAAATGAATAATCTCTACTCAGCTAACATTGTTTAGAGTGATTTACTAAATTGGATTTTTTAAGTGATGACTACTGTGATAAACTCTCACAATCTTTTTATTTTCTATTTTTGTGATTTATCATGCTACTATGAATCACATTAAAGAACTCAAGAAATGTTTAGCATGACATTTCGTAAAGCAAATCAAGCTCAGGGCATGTGCATAAAGATGTGAGGGGACTTGCTTCAGATTTGTTGTCTTGGTCCTCCGCCTAAATTTGTCGAAGAACCCATTGCCACATTTTTTTGTTTAACCTTTTTGCTTGATGGAAGGTTAATGTAATATAGTTCTTATTTTGTTTTAGTTTAACTCTTTTTTTTTTAATATCCTTTATCCTTTGATCATCTCAACTAAGCTTATCTTAAACTTATTGTTGTAATTTTCAACGTTTTAATTTTAGCGATGACTTCAAATTTATTTTGTAAGAAATCATAGTTTTATTATTGTTATATATATGTTTTATCTTTATATATATTTATTTTCAAATCAATCCAAAATTGATATCATAGGTAATTTTGGCTTAATATAGAAAGAATTATATATTAATGTTAGGTTAAGGTTGTATGGGTAGAAATCTCACTTTATCTTTCTTATTTCTTCTATGTTTCATTTTCTTGGTAAATATATCTTTTGGATCTTATTGACTATTTTTGAAAGACATTTGTATAAACAATTTAATAATAGTTAAAAAGAAGGAATAATTTCTTAAGACTCCCCTTAAATTTGACAAACTATCATATTAGTTCCTCATTTTTTAAAAACTATCAAATAATGCCCCTATGTTTATTTGATATATTTTCCTTCCTCCCTGCTATCAAGTTCTCCATATTTATAAACATAAAAATGTTGTCGTTTTTAGAAACTATAAAGGGCTATGGATAGCTTTTAAAAGTTGAGGTTACATTGATAATATATCGTACCACAGGTGATTCAGCGAATTTAACCCTAAATCGGGTAAAATTTCTTAGACCTCCAAACATCAGAACAACACATTTTTGCGTGTATAAATAGAGATTTTAACTACAACTTGACGAATATGAAACAGACAATATATTAAGTAAAACATAGGGTGACAATTAACAGTTTTTGAAAATGATGGACTAATGTGATAATTTGTCAAATTTAGAGATCTTACGAACTTAACCCTAAAAAGTAATAGGCCAAATTTTGATACCATTATTTATCGAATAGTCAACAACAAAGATTAATGTAAATGATTTTACAAATACCATCAAATATGTTATAAATCACAATGAACTATAGTTTAATAGCAAAATATATTATTTAATTTATTTATGTTTTATCAATTTAATTTGAATAGATTACATGATAAATAATACGTATTGTTTGATATTTTAAAGAATCAAATATCTGGATTTTATTATACCAAATTTTCAATATAATATTGATTGAGACGTCTAAAACCTCAAAATTTATTCTAATTCTTTAAATTCTTGTACTAATTGTGAAGCTAGGCTAAATCCGAAAAAAACTAAAATCTAATTTCTTAATTTCAATTAACAAAAAAAGTGTGAGTTTATGGTTAATTAACTAATAAACTAAATTTAAAAAGAAATCAAAATAAATTAATTTAATATAAAAGTGAGAAATTAAAAAATATTTAACTCTGATTTAAGGGAAAGATCTCATCTAATCGTAACAATGATTGTTAGTTTAAAAGGAATAATTTTCACAATTCAAGCAGTTAGTCCGAAAGATATAAAGATAATCATAATAAGTCTCAAATTTTTCTAAATTTATTGATCCAAACTCAGTATTTGAACCAAAACTTACTATCAATTGATTATATATGATAACATTTCATATCAATTAGATGATGGCAATAAGCTTAGTGAAAAAGGCTAGACCCTAAATTAAACAATTGAGATAACTACAACTATTCAACTTAGCTTTCTTGTTTCTTATAAGATAAATATGCAAATGCATAGATAACATATTTGCTACTTGTACCAATCCTTCATGACAATTATGGATCACTGAATTCATAGATAGTAATAGAATAATCAACAATAAATTATTTGTCAGGTTAATCAATATTAATTATTCATGAAATATAAGAATATTAAAAAAATACTTGAATTAAAAAATAAATAAGTTTAGAAGAAAACCTCATAAAGTTATAACTAAAGTTTTGAATCCCCATGAATCAAAATATTTAAATTTAGCCAAACATGACTTTAATTCTAACACCAAAAATAGAAGAAAAGATGAAAGATTGAGAGAAAACTACTAAGAAAATAGAAAGAATGTTAGAGAAGGTAGTAGACGTGTTTTTGTTTTCTTTTATTGTTCAGAATCTAGTCTCCTCCTCTCTTGAAAATATTCCTATATAAAACAAATCCAAGTCCCCAAATAATAGGGATGGAAATAGGCTTTCCTAATTGAATCTCAACTCTTGAAATGAATCTAGCATTAGATGTGATCTTACGTTATCCACT